>OZ002734.1:3634233-3692658 GCA_963924305.1 Polygonum maritimum
TAAAAGAAGAAGGCAAGAAAGCTCATGATCGGAATGACCGCATTGAGAATAATGTTAATTTTACTTCTTAGGCTCTATTCGGATACACCAACTGGAACTGAAACTTGAATTAATAACTGGAACTGGATTAGTAACTATGATTGTAATTTTTGTTTACAAGCTGGAATTGTTCTATGTGTTTGGTAAACTATGTGTTTGGTAAACCGAGCTGGGGAAGAAATTGAAACGGGTAAAATAGCCATAAGGGGCCTTAGTAAGGGGCATTGAATAGCATTTATACCCTTGTTACAAATTACGTCTCATATTACTTTGTGTCATGTATGATGCATGTGTATTGGCTACAATCCAAACTATTCTCCCCCAAATTGATGAAACCCGATTGGATATGTGGCCTCCTTCGTCATTCTCCAACCCTCTCTCACACCAATTTCATCGTTCATGGCTGCTCGTTGTCGGATTAGCTAGACTTTGTTCGCCGCTCGTCGTTAGATTCCATCATTCTCAACATCAACGAATTACATGGAAAAGGGTTTCACATGGAAGAGGGGAGGCAAAGACAGATCCATACCTGCATAGTCGATCACCTTCGTACGAACCCGAACCCCTTGAATGCAATTTGTTTGATGGACAAAACCCTAGGGGTATCGGGATGTAATTTTGTGAGCCCGTTGAGCTTGTGCGTGAGAAGCTAGGGGGAGCTCAGAAATTGGAGGTTGGATTCCCATTTTACCAACCACGGTAAGCTACTCCATCCCTCTGTCAAGTTCCGCTACCAAACGTCATTACCTAGGTGGGAAAATCGGCACAACTGACAGTCAGGTCCCACCAGTTGCAAACGAACGAAACCATAGTTACTTTTAGTTGTATTTGGTTTCTATTGGTTGTTGTCATCCCCTTCTTTCTCCTCTGTCTCTTTTGATGCAAGCTCTTGATTATATATGCATCTTCAACGCTAGGTTGGCAGATATTTTCAATTTTTGACATTTCCATCTATTGCAGTTTATAATTGATCTTCAAAAACCATATTAATTTGTATAGCCTAGATGATCTTTTTTCATGCTTGTATTTTTATATTCAGCCAAATTGTTGCATATTTTACACGTAAACTATAATTACCGCACTAAGACTGCATATTCGTTTGGTAGGAGAAATCATTTTGACTAATTGGTTGGAAGCAGCGGCGGAGGGAGGGGACGGGTGGGGGCGGCCGCCCCCTCCAATGGGCAGATGTATGTGGAACCTTAGATGGCCGCCCTCAAGGCTTGGTTGAGGGCAAGGGCGGAAAGGAAAACGCTGGATCGGCGCTAATGCGGTGTCGGGAAGTGGAGCTGGAGGTAGAAGGTTGTCGGAATAATCTAGAAAAGACGGTGAGTTGGAGAATGTTAGTGATGGTCAGGTTTGAGATGGAAAGATTTGAGGAAGAATTGGATAAAGTAAAGTTTTGTTGGGCTTTAATAAAATTTGGCTCTATACTTATTCACTTAGGCCATATAATAATCTATCTCAAATTACAAATTGTCAAAACTAAATTAGGAAGGAAAGAAATAAATTGGCCCTTAAAGAAGTTAGCATTATTTTAATTTTACTAGTAAGTTAAGCAACTTTCGAATTTATAATACCGTATTTTTATACTAGCTAATTAATCTCTTAATTTTAGTTTCTTTTGAATTTTGCATTCTCAGGATCAGGAGTCACAGCTAACAATATTGATCTAGGTTGGATTCATATTATTAATGGCGATTATGCTAATGTTTATAAGTGTTTAATTGTTTTGATGATTGTTGTTTAATATGTTTCACAAAGTTATTATTTGTATAAAAAATAAGGCGGAGAACTTCAAGTGATTAGTATAGTAGTGTTGAGAGTGGTCAAAACTTAAACTAGCTAGAAATTGCAAATTGAAAGAAATGTAGTTTGATTTGTGTAATGTTTTTATGTTAAACCGCTTAAATTTACCTTGTTATATATTCGATATTTAATATATGCATAGATTAATGTTAATGTGTTACGATCTGTAACAGGAATTGAGATTTGGACAAGAGAATAGTAGAGAATTAGGAAGAGGAGAGAAGAGAGAAAGATTCAGAGAGAGAAGAGCAAGATTGGGGAAGAAACTTTACTTGTTCATCGTTGCTCAATTTGTTACACAGAGGAAGGCTTTTATCCCAACAACACTCAACAAACACCAAAGTTAGTTTCAACTAATAACAACCAAAATAAGCCACGCTTATTTATAACCCAGCCTATACATGTAACAATTACCCTCCCCTTAAGAGTCTTGTTCTTCAAGACTAACATCTCTATTGACAAAATTAGGAAATTGCCTAATGATATGTCCCGCTGGCTCCCAAGTAGCTTCAGACTTGTCCAAGTTATGCCACCAGATCAACCATTCAGTCACAGCCTCCCCTTGTTGCAAATAAGTGACCCGTGTATCCAGAATGGCTCTTGGAGCGACCAAAACTTCACCACTGGCTGCAAGTTCTGGTGGATCAGTAGCTAAGTCGACAGTAGGACCAATCTTCTTCTTGAGCTAGGAGATATGAAATACAGGATGAATCCTAGCTGAAACTGGCAACTCCAACCTATAAGCCACCTTCCCTACTCGAGCTAAAATCTTATAAGGCCCATAAAATTTAGAACACAGCTTCAAATTATTCCTGATTGCAACAGAAGCCTGCCTGTATGGTTGCAGCTTTAAGTATACAAAATCGCCAACTTGAAACGCCTTCTCAGTCCTGTGTTGATCAACTAACATCTTCATCCGAGCCTGAGCCTTCAACAAATTTTCTCTTAACTGAGCTAATGTGATCTCTCTCTCCTTAATCCAATCCTCTACCACTGCAGTAGTCACCAGAGAAGAACACATGCCCAAAGCAGGAGGAGAATACCCATATAAAGCTTGGAAGGGGGTTGTTTTCAGAGCACTATGGTAAGAAGTATTATACCACCATTCAGCCATATGCAACCAATGGGCCCATTGCTTGGGTTTGTCACAAGCCATACTCCTCAAGTAAGCTTCAAGGCATTGATTCACCCTCTCAGTTTGCCCATCAGTTTGTGGATGATAAGCTGATGACATGTGCAACTGAGTTCCCAAAGCAGCAAATAATTCCTTCCAAAAGTGACTCACAAAAACTCTATCTCTATCAGATACAATGGTAGAAGGCAAACCATGTAACTTGAAAATGTGATGCATGAATTCCAGAGCAACTTTGGAGGCAGTAAAAGGATGGCAAAGAGGAATGAAATGAGCAAACTTAGTGAAACGATCAACAACCACCAACACTGAATCCTTACTTGCTGACTTAGGAAGCCCTTCCACAAAATCTATGCTAATGTGCATCCAAGGTTTGAATGGTACTGGTAAAGGCTGTAAAAGTCCTGGTGACTTAATATGCTCTAGCTTATTCCTCTGACAAACTTCACATTGTTGCACTATTTCTTCAATTAATGACCTCATATTAGGCCAAAAAAATAAATCCTTAACCAGCAAAGTAGGAGAAGCATAAGGTGATTGACTAGGTCTGATAATGGCTGATTGCAACATCTCCTTAACCTGTTTCTCAATCTCATTCTTCTGTTGAAAAGCATACCTATAAGGACGAGCACAAACAGGAGCTGCACCTGGCTTCAAAGGAATAGTGTGCTCATTACCTCTTTCAGGAGGCAACCCTTTTGGCTCGTCAAAAATGTCCTTAAACTCATCCAACAAAACCACAACCTTCTCTGGAATAACAACCTCCTTACTCTCTACAGCAAACAACTGAGCAACCTGTGTAATGATCATGGGTACACCCTTCTTAAGTAACTTCTTCAAGGTAACAGCCCTCATGCTTCTAAGACTGCTCTCCTCTGTCATTCCAGAAAATTCAACTTGCTTGCCATCTTTCAAGAAGGAAATTTTTAATGTCCTGAAGTCAAAAATTACTAGACTGTATTTCCTCAACCAATCTCCACCCAAAACTAAGTCACAACCACCTAACTTCAAAATTCTCATATCAAAATCAAAAGTAGAATCCTGCATACACCAACTGAAATCCTTACAAATCCTGTGACTGTAAAGCTTCTCACCACTAGCAACTGTAACCTCCATCACAGAAGCTTCAACACTATCAAATCCTGCTTCCTTAATCAACCTAGGATCCACAAAACTGTGGGTAGCACCACTATCTATAAGAATAGTCATAGCCCTTCCCTTTGTCACCCATCTAATCTTAATTGTTGTTAAAGGGCTGCTACCCGTAATAGCATGAACATACACCTCAGGATTAACCTCATCTTGATTCGAAAACTCCTCATTCAACTGATTCTCAACATCTTCCTGTTCTACAGAAGCAATATCACCTACTTGAGCAGCCAACAAGCTATGCAGGGACTGAGACTTACATCTATGACCCAAGAAGTATTTCTCACCACACTTATAGCACAATCCAGCTATTCTCCTAGCTTCTCTATTATCAGAAACGGAATTACTACTAGTAGTGCTAAGAGATTTTGTACCTGAACCAGATGTTGGAGCAACACTTCCACTATAAGACCTCTGAGGCATCTTTGTCTCCAAATTAGAAGGCTTGTTGAAATTCCCTGACACATTACCTCTCCACTTGTTGAGCTTAACAATTTCATTCACAGCCACATTATGCAATTTAGCCAAATCAAAAGCTTCCACTAAAGTCGCTGGCCTGTTCAATTTCACTAAGGCCTTGATTTCACTACGCAAGCCACTAACATAGCTTGAAACAAAGTAGGATTCAGGCAAGTGAGCATTAAATCCCAGCATACTCGCACGCAGATCTTCAAACTTTTCATTATAATCCTCCAATTCACCTGTCTGTTCAAGTTTGTTGAAATCTTCCACAATATCAGCTCCTTGTCGTTCTCCAAAACGAGCACAAACTGCTTCTTTAAACTCCTCCCAAGGAACCTTCGATTTCTGCATCAAGAACCCCTGAAGCCAAACATCAGCTCTTCCATTGACATACATTGCTGCAAATTCCACCCGCTGAGCCTCCTGAATAGCAAAAATAGCAAAGAACTTTTCGCATTTGCGAATCCAGCTCCTCGGTTTATTGCCATCAAAAACTGGAAAGTCCACCTTTGGAAATCGGCCACCTCTGTAATCTTGACTCCAATTGGAACCCTGGACCTCCGGACTATGCGATCGCTGGTCTGGTATGCCGTTCTTATGAGTAGCAAGATTCCCAGTACGCACTCCAGATTCTTCAATTCTTATTGCCTGACCAGAGTTCTTGTGATTTTCAAGATCCACTGATTTCGCCTGAGCTTCCACTCCTGGCAATGGAGCTCCTTCCGACGCCAATATTCCTCTTTCCCTAGCTTCAACACTCCGATCGGAATTACACATCGGCGACTTTTGCTGAGACATCAATCCTTGGATCATCGACGCCAAATCCTTACGCAAATCCTGGATCTGCTGTTTGGTCTCATCGATCGACTTCTGAACTTTGTCCTCCTTCGATCGAGCTTCATCGATAAACGCCTTTGCCGTCTCAGCAAATTGCTGAAGTTGTTGAACCTGATTCTCGATCACTTTGAATCTGGTGCCGTCCGCCATGTCAGGAACGATGGGCTCTGATACCAATTGTTACGATCTGTAACAGGAATTGAGATTTGGACAAGAGAATAGTAGAGAATTAGGAAGAGGAGAGAAGAGAGAAAGATTCAGAGAGAGAAGAGCAAGATTGGGGAAGAAACTTTACTTGTTCATCGTTGCTCAATCTGTTATACAGAGGAAGGCTTTTATCCCAACAACACTCAACAAACACCAAAGTTAGTTTCAGCTAATAACAACCAAAATAAGCCACGCTAATTTATAACCCAGCCTATACATGTAACATAATGAAAGAAGCCGCCTAACACCTAGGTGGTTTAAACATGCGCTTGGACGCCTGGACGGCATAGGTGATCGAGCGACTAGGCAGTGGTCACAATTGTGGTTCGCCCCCTCTTCGAACTTTTCTGGTTCCACCACTTGTGCGAAGTACGAAGGCCCATCAGACTCGTTCAGAGCACATGTTGATATGGTTTCAGTACGTGCACTCTTCTTGCCGTCTTTGTCTACGGCTAGCATCCATGAAATTGAATGAAGAGAAAAATTAACATCCCAAAAACGCCCCTACAAGGGCACGAGAGGTGTTGAGACACTGTTTATCATGTTTATGATAGAGAAAGAGGTCGGTAAATCTTGTTTCATTTAGAATAATCTTTATAATTAGACTTGGGTATATCATCATACGGACGTGCTTCTTCATCAATTGATGACATTATTTATGCACATAATTAAAGGAGATGTACGTACTCATGTATAAATATAGCATGTCATGTGGGATACAAATCATACAATGCTAGACCGGTTAGCCATATATATCCTTTTTACTTAGGGCATGGGCCGGTTAACCTTCCATCCCTTGTTGTATGCCTCTGTTTAAACACGTACATAGCATGCTAAGCCTAGTTTACACCTTTTTACTTAGGGCATGGCATGGACTAACCTTTCCATCCATTGTATATATATATATTTGCTTTGTTCAATAATCTCTTCCGTCAGTAACATGCTCCCTTCTTGAGTAAATCTCCTTTATATGTCCAACTGCCCAAGCCACTGACTCTAGTTTTCAATAAACTTAGCTTCACCATTAATTCTCCCCTCGTCACCCGTACGTCATCATCGTCATCACCAACCTTTCATCCTTTGCAAACTTCCTTTCTATCGGTATGCATGCCTCATCTCTTTGTTGATGATAACCGTTTAAGGCTTGATAGGTTGTCACTTTATAATTCTGAATTAGTGTTTATAGATATGAATAGAAGATGCATGTTCTAACTTTTATTGGTAGATGAGTTAAAAGTAATCTATAAAGGGTTTAGCTCAACTAATATGGAAATCTTATATATTACAGCTGAGTGTTTTGTTTGTCTATAATCTTGATAAAACCCCGAGGTACTAAAAACTTAACTTTTGTGATTGTTTGGGTTATACAAAATTAATAGTAAATAATACAAGTTTACAGACTTTTTTGAGATCTCATGATTATACGGTGTTCTTGGAAAAATGCTAAAAATTGTGCGTATCTTTTTTTTTTTTTTTTTGATCAGACAATTGTGCGTATCTTTAAATGTGTGTATTGCTGTGTCTTCTTTACTCCTCGCAAAAATTTGTAAATCTTTGTTGGGTTTTTTGGTTGAAAAAATCTTTGTTGGGTTTAAGATACTACTCCGTACTAATTTTTTTTTCCCGAAAAACCAGTGTATCAAGTAGTTTCAGTCTCTATAAAAACCTATGTGTTTGAACTGAGTAAAACTTTCTCATACGATATCTTTCTATTTTAAATCTTTGTGCCTTTTTCTTTTGGTTGAAAATCTTTCTAACTTATACCAGTTACGACTTATTCAACCAAAAAAAAATAAAAGTTAGGACTTAGGAGTAAGTCCTACAAAATTTCACAACTTCATGGATTTTCGTTCTTTGTTTTGTTCGAAAAGGGGTTATATGAGGATGTGTTGCATTTGTGCAGTTGTACATCCTTATACAATTGCAAGTTCTCGATAAATCGCTAATGATAAAATAAATAATACAGATGTACATAATATTTTTGCACTCGTACGTTGTTTGTTATCGATCTTTTGGTTTTTCAATTGATTTATTTGTACCATAATAGAGATATTTATAAAGTTAATTAATTGTTCTTTTTGGTATAGTACTAAGGTATTTTTTTTTATGGCATTGTGCAAGAGCCAAATCGGTGACCGCTAAATACTATCCTTAGAGGTTTAACTATTTAACTAGATGTTCGAAAACAATACTAAAGGTAATAGTTGACCCTGAATATTGATGTATATAATTAGCATGGGGAGCATTAATGGAGCAAAGGTTGATGAGAAGGATGTGCAAGGAATATCGATGCAATTGCATGAATTGAATAAAACTGACAATGGGGTGATAATTAAAATGTCCGGAGGGAGTTTCAAAACAACGGCTCAACAGATAATATATGAAAACATAGCTACGTATTCCGCCAAAAATTCCGTTGTCATTCCCAATTAGTAAGCCAAGAATCATCACGAAGTGGTAAGCTCTTAATTTCTCGAATTGCCATGAATATATATATATATATATATATATATATATATATTAGCTCTAAATATCCTAAGTTACCATTTGATATATATATCTGTGTAGGGGCAAGGACCATCTCACGTGTCAAGCTCAACTTCAATAACATACATGGCACTTCAACAACCACAGATATAGTAACCTTGAATTGCAGCACATCAATTTCATTCACTACAATCAGTGTCAGAACTCAGAAGCTTATGCGATGGAAAAACAAATTAAGGATCCAGTCATTATACGTGTACTGAAACTCTAATGACTTAGTATTATATTAAGGATTAAATTGTAATCATTCTTATGTACTAGAACTCTAATGTTTTTCATTCGTAGGAATGCCAATCAAGGAGCCCACCTCCCTGCCTATGTACACGTACCCCTCAGGTTGTTTTGGTCAAAAATTAATTAACTACTAGTGGATCCTTATCCAAGATTAGGGTCATTGTCAAGGATGATTTGAATATATTGAACAATCATAAGAACAAGAACACGAATTTGAATAAAAGGCAAGAGAAAAGCTTTATGATGTAATGCACTACTATACACTCTATCAGGGTGAATACCTTTAATGATACACAAATTTCCCTTTCAATGCTCGGATCTCTATTTGGATCAAAAAAACAATTCTCGGATCTCTATTTTGTTATCTCTAACCAATCCTATCTTACCTAGTTGTAACCAACGTGTTTTTCTAGGAAATCACGACCCACGCTCAACTTATGGTGAAGTCTTCGCTTTGCACATCCTCAAAGGCCCTACATGAGTGCAAAGCCTCGTATAGCCCGCCATCAGGGAGTGACCCTTGTCCAAAAGCCTCGACTGATGTTGTAGCATCGCAATAGGGGATCAACATATTCTACTGGTTGTTACGGTCGAGGTAAGATCGCGTCGGCTCTCTTGGTCGTTGGACAGCACGGTAGAGGTCGCTAGATTGCTTTTTGAACTTTCGACTACGGGCAAAGTGAAGTCGGAAGATATCTACCAAGCGCAAAGGAAGTAATGCTTGATCTAGGAAGATGGATGAACCATGTCATGTAAACGTGTAAGAATGGAAGAACAAGCTCAATCAATGAGCTGAGTAAAATGACAGACAAACACCCAAAGGTGATACTTTGTTATTTGCTTGGGAGAAAAGAAAGTCTCAAAGCTTTCACAAACGGCTACAAGCATATTTAAAGGACCTGAAAAGCACAAAACCCTAAGGAGCCTACCCGTACGGTTTACACTGAAAATAAGAACCAAACCAACAATAATACTAGACCAAACCGGAACAAAGAAAGAACATGATTATGCTGCACTTTCACACTCCCCCTTCAAGCTGGATGTGGCATGAGCAATCCCAACTTGCGACTCAAGAAGAAGTGTTGTTGTGCTCCCAATGGTTTGGTCATGATATCAGCCAACTGAAGAGAGGACTTAACATGAACTGTTGTTAAGAATCCTTCTTGAACCATTTCCCTGATGAAGTGATAATCTATTCGAATATGCTTTGTCCTCTCGTGAAACACTGGATTTGCAGCCAAGAATTGAGCAGAAATGTTATCACAATGCAGCGGTATGGGAACAGCTACTGAGATTCCAAGATCGCCAAGAAGGCCTTCGATCCAAACCACTTCGCTGGCCATACTCCGGTATTCGCTTTTAGCCGAAGACTTCGAGACCGTCCTCTGTTTCTTGGTCTTCCAAGAGATAAGAGAATTCCTAATGAAAATACAATATCCAGTGAGGGATCTTGCAGAGTAAGCACATGTTCCCCAATCTGCATCACTGTATGCACAGACATTCAGTTCAGAGGACCTTGGATAAGATAATGTGCTATGAATGGTGCCCTTCAGATATTTCAACAAGTATATTGCTGCTCGTAGATGTGGCTCTCTTGGAGATGACATGAACTGTGTCAATTGCTGCACACTGTATGATATGTCCGGCCTAGACAGAGTCAGATAAAGCAGCCTCCCTCCCATTCTTCTATAAATCTCAGGGTCTGGCAGCAACTCCCCCTTCTCTACATGCAATTGAAGACTTCTCTGCATTGGAAAAGGGGATGGTTTGCAGTCCAAAAGCTTGGCTTCTGTAAGAAGATCGAGAATATACTTTCTCTGATTCAGTTGAATCCCTTCATTGGTTCTCGATATCTCAATTCCCAAGAAATACCTCGCATACCCCAAATCCTTGATTGTGAAGATCCGATTCAAGTATGCCTTAGTTGCCATTATATCAGCTTCATTATCCCTTGTAATAATCATATCGTCCACATAAACAAGAGCTATTGTAAGCTGTCCATTTGAACTCTTCACAAACAGTGAATAATCGTGCTTAGATTGACAGAAGCCCAGCTGTATCAAATGTTTAGTGAGCTCGATATTCCACTGTCTGCTGGCTTGCTTGAGCCCATACAAGGAACGTTTTAGCCTACACACCTGATGTGACTTTGCCTGTGAATACCCCGGTGGTGGTATCATATAAACCTCCTCGTCATGAAACCCATGCAAAAATGCATTATTAATATCCAGCTGGTGTAAGTTACAGTCCTTGATAGAAGCTAAGGCAAAAAGAATTCTTACTGTAGTAAATTTGGCTACTGGAGAGAATGTGTGCTTATAATCTTTGTTCTTAATTTGGTTGTATCCCTTAGCCACGAGACGAGCTTTGTACCTCTCCACCTCTCCATTGGGCTGGAATTTGATTTTATATACCCATTTTGAACCGATACCTTTCTTCCCTGGAGGCAGATCTGTAAGCTCCCATGTGTTGTTTGCCTCCAGAGCCTCAATTTCTTTCTTCATGGCCTCTACCCATTCTCGGCTATGCTTGGCTTGCTCGTAGCATGAGGGCTCAGCCAAGGCAAAAACATTGAACATAGACTGCACATGTTCCTTCGAATAGCTATGCAAATCATTCAGAGATATTTCATGGAAGGCCTGAGCAAAGCTGTCAACTTGGACTTCAGCAGGCATCTGATTTTTGGACCTCACTAATGGTTCACATACATACTCACTGAATTTTGCCGGCATTTTGTGTGTCCTGGTGGATCTTCTCAACACAACATCAGGAGCTTCCTCTATACTGGCAGGCTCATCAGGAGGTAACTCCGGTGATTTCTCTGGGATTAATGAGTTGTTTTCTGGAGAAGACACCGGTTGAGGAGGTGATGTTTGTTGCTCATCCAAACCATCATCCCTCACACTTGGTTCAGATTGTACCTTAGGAACACTAGCACTGGCTGAAGCGCTATTCTCATGTTCTGAACCAAATGTCACAAGTGGCATTTGCTGAGTGGAGCCACCGGTTTCACCCTTGTTGTTGTCAAGATTAAAAGGAAACACATTTTCCCTAAAAAAACATCTCTCGAGACGACAATCTTCTTGGTTTCCAAGTCATATACCTTATATCCCTTCTGACCTGGAGGATATCCTAAGAAAACACACCTTTTTGATGTAGGGTCTAGCTTCAACCTCTGTGTCCTCGGAATTAAGACAAAACAAAGACAACCGATGACTCTTAATGAACCATAGTCTGGCTCCTTTCCATATAACCTGTAGAATGGACTTTCCCATCCTATGACCGACGAAGGCAACATGTTGAGAATATGTGTTGCTCCAAGTATGCATTCACCCCAAAACCTTTGAGGTAAACCTGATTGTAACCTGATTGCTCGGGCAATTTCAATCAAGCTTCTATGTCGCCTCTCAACTCTTCCATTCTGCTCTGGATTTCCAGGTGATGACCTTTGCTGAATAATACCTGTATCCCTGAGCAACTCAACCATCTTCCTTTGAACAAACTCTGATCCGTTATCCGATCGAATAACCTTGATCTTCTTTCCAAACTGTAACTCAGCATAAGCAAGAAACTGTTTGATCAATCCAAAAGATTGATCCTTTGTGTTCATAAGAAAGGTCCAGGTCGCCCTAGAGTAGTCGTCGACTACTGTTAAGAAATATTTAGCTCCATCATGATTTGGAGTTTTGTATGGACCCCAAATGTCCATGTGAATCAATTCAAAAATCCCTTCAGAGAAAGAATTACTTCTAGGAAATGGTAACCTGTGCTGTCTAGCTGAAATGCAAATATCACATTCAAAATTCATAAAACTCAAATTCTTGAAACATGACATATGTTCCATTCTTGAAATTGAAGCATGACCAAAACGAGCATGAAGCAAGTTGATAGAATCTCTCCCATTACAAACTGAGTTTAGAACAGTAGGTCTTAAAGTTTTCTCATAGTCAAAAGTAGAAAACAAAAACTGATTCTCTGCAGCTGCATCTTCCTGAGTCTTCCCAACATCGATTCTGTAAAGCCCTCTTGTCTTCCTTCCTATTGCTAGCACCTCCTTAGTTGTATGGTCCTGCAATGCACATCCATGTGCATTAAAGGAAAACAACCGAGAGGGATCAGTAAGCAATTTTGAAACTGACATGAGATTATGCTGAAACTTTGGCATATACAACACATCATCTAATTTCAACCATTCAGATAACTGCACACTTCCAGTTTCTTCCACAATTTGTGTAGACCCATCAGGCAACCCAATAACAATTGGCTTCCTCAGCTTTCTCATATTGATCAAAACATCTCTCCTGAATGTGACATAATCTGTCGCCCCGGAATCCACAATCCAGGTACATTTATTCTCATTATATTTGTAAGATGTGTTAGAAAAATTACATGTGAAGCTGGTCACGGTGTTTAACCTGACCACTCGTGCCTTCATCCATGCGCCCTTTCCCTTTTATGGCCCTCAACAGCTCCTGGGCAACTGCATTGATAGCTGAGGTATCATTTCTGTTGCTGTTTCTCTCATCAGCAGACTCATCAAGAGGGTTATCCGGACCGTCCATCTCATGGACATTTGCTGTCATTCTACCACCACCTTGTGACTTCGGCCCCTTCCACCATTCGGGGTAGCCAACTAGCTTGAAACATGTCTCCTTGACATGTCCCAACTCATGACAAAAATCACACTTTCTTTCAGACTTCTGTTTCTTGCTGTCCCTGTCATAGCTGTAATTGCCTTTCCCTGTAATGTAGTTGTTTCCACCCGAGCCACTCGCATTTCCTTGTCCTCCCTTAGGAGCATTCCTGTCATAACCTCTATTCTGTCCCCCATATCTGTTCACAGCCAAGGCATCATGATTGGAAGATAACTCCCCTGTAATATTCTTCTCTGCTTCAATAGTCATCACCATCTGAAATGCCTTGTTGATTGTAGGCAAAGGTTCCTTAGAAAGAATGGTCCCTCTCACATTTTCATAAGCATCAGAGAGACCCAAAAGAAATTGCATTAACTTGGTGGTGGAATCCTTATCCACAATCCTCTTCATCAACTTGCATCCACACCGATTGAATGCCCCATATGTACACACAGGAATTCCCTCAGCAACTTGTAATTCCTCCCATGCTCTCTTCAACCTACTGTAATAAACTGCAACAGTCGAGTTCTCTTGTCTGATGCTACTGATCTCCCTCTGCAGATTGTAAATCAAGGGTGCATTTGACACAGCATACTGCTCTTTCAACTCATTCCACAACTCCTCAGCCGAGTTGACATACATGAAGTTTTGTGAAAGCTCCTTAACCATTGAGTTCAAAATCCAACTCATGACCATAAAGTCACATCTTTCCCACCTATCATGGTCTTCCGCCTCCCAATGAGGTCTAGGGTAAGCTCCATTGATAAACACAAGCTTCATCTTAGAACCCAAGGCAAACCTAAGTACACGACTCCAGCTGGGAAAGTTGGTCCCATCGAACTGAGTCGACACAAGTTGCATACCAGGGGAATCTGAGTTCGACAGAAAAAGAGGGTCAAAGTTATTACCTCTTCGAGAACTTCCTCGTCTTCCTTGAGAGCTATCTCGCCTATCCTGAGAGCTATACCTTCTCCCTTGTCGTCGGTTTCCGCCTCGTCGACCTCTGAAACCTCTATCTCTACCTCTGTCTCTACCTCCATACTCCTCTTCGTCTTCATTGAAATAACGAAGGTCCAAGTCGGATTCTCCTCCAGTCACAGAAATCCGGTCACCATCCATGATGAATACAGCTCAAGGAACAAACTTTAGCACGCCAGGAACGTAACCGTGAGCTCTGGTACCATGTAAACGTGTAAGAATGGAAGAACAAGCTCAATCAATGAGCTGAGTAAAATGACAGACAAACACCCAAAGGTGATACTTTGTTATTTGCTTGGGAGAAAAGAAAGTCTCAAAGCTTTCACAAACGGCTACAAGCATATTTAAAGGACCTGAAAAGCACAAAACCCTAAGGAGCCTACCCGTACGGTTTACACTGAAAATAAGAACCAAACCAACAATAATACTAGACCAAACCGGAACAAAGAAAGAACATGATTATGCTGCACTTTCACATGTCAAGGATAGCTCGTACAACGTCATGTCAGCACGCTTGCACGTAAATGGCTCCTTTATAATGCAAGGCTGCGATTATAGTCATCTTTGGTTTGTAAATTGCAATGTGCTCGCCCGAGTCACCCGTACGATTGTAAGAGGTTGTTAATGGTATAGATCGATAACATTTGTAGGATTTCCACTTGAGAGATGTGTGGGACGAATGATGAATCGCCATAGCTATTGTGCGCAAAGACTTTAATTTGCTTTCCGATGGACAACATTGTCTAGATCCTAGAGGTCGTCTATTCACAAATCTTGTAGCTGTAACCAATTTTCTAGATAACGCTAGGCGGCTTCTAGACAAAGAGGGGGCTTCTAGACAAAGAGGGGCTGCTTAGCGCCTAGACGGCCTAAACGGTTGCCTAGGTAGCCTAGACAGATGCTTAGGCGGCTAGGCGGATGGGGACTGCCTAATGCCTAGACGAGGCCTAGAAGGGATTTTTATAACAATGGCTACAACTAGGGGAAATCCATTATGGACCTTAGATGAATTGGAGGTGCTACGGCTCTTCCCGTCCTCGGGCATGGGAACGCGATGGAGGGACACCAGTCAACATGGTTGGAGGGGTGATGCAATCAGCTCTGGTGTCGCGACAAGTGGATCCCCCCAGAGTTTCCCTCTTTTCCGTCTAGGTTTAGCGTGGTGGTTATTCCACCGATGTCTTGTACCATTTGATTGCTCTGTGATCCTGAAGAGAAGATTTGAACTTGAGCCCTTCAATTGGTTGTCCTTTGTCATCAAGCGGTCAGCTTGCGCTTGATAGAAGTTGTGTTATTCCCTTAACTTCTCTCTTAAACTCTGGCGACCTTTGGTTGAACTCCGCCATCCCCGTTTGGTGTAATTTCATCACGTTCACCTCTGGGGCAAGCGAGTGATCGTCTTCCCCATGCATGGTGTGGCGAAGAACCATTGGTGTTTTCCATGAAAGTTGAAGTCTTTGGATTGGTGAATCACTTATTATGGCCCTATGTTGGGGCGCCAAATCGTTTCAACCTGAAAATGCCAAGCAAGATGACTTCTCGTATAAGGGGAGGGCCACAATCAAGTTATCGTCACCGACTTCTAGGTAGAGACTTCTATTGCTATTGAACAAAGACAAGAATTTTTGTACCAAGGGTTGTGTGACTACACGATGATGTTTGTGAGGGAATCTTCCTTTTTTTATACATGCAATATTCTAGGTCAAAAATATTACTCCACTATCCTATGACCTTCTATCCTATATCCGCTTGCCATTTATCTTTCCGTAATCTTCATATGACTTTTTTTTTTTACACCTTTTTATGAGATTTGATTGCATTATGTTTGGGCCAAGTTTTCATGATCTTGGGTTGGTGGACAATTCTTTGTTCAATAGCAAAAGAAGTGTAAAATTAGAAAGTGTAAAATTAAGGAATCTTAACATTGACCCAACCAAACTTATATTGATCTTGAGTATGATTTAGCAAGAGTATTATTGCATGGAGTAATAAAAATGGGATGCAAATGGAAAAACAAGAAAATAGAGAAATTTTTTATAACATCCGAAAAGGAATAGTATAACCGAAGCGATTAAGCGAGAAACAACCTGACTTTGCAAATTGACATATATCTAAATCATCTGTCCCGCAAACACGTCCCCTTTCACGTCTCCTCCATCCTCGTTGGTCCAAATTCTCAGGGGGTGAACCAACTTGGGTGATTGAAACGCATTTGGGGGCAGTCCGTGGGATCCGCGTGCGTGACAACCAAAACACAAACATGCTCTGCATTTGAGCGCACACCTCTACACGCTGAGCTGGCATGGCAACGGCCATAAAAGTCCTACTAATAATCACCCCTGTCCCTGAGGGTAAAATCGTCTTTTCTCCTCTCTAATCAATGTGTAGTACTTCTGTACATTGCCCTCCCTCACTAATCATCATCATTACTCATCGTAGCCATACTTTCCAGCTCAAATAAAAACAAATAACAAAATCCAACTTCGGCGACTTCTTCCATTCTCATCCAAACTTCCAAAGCACAACGCCCACTCCCAAAAACTCGTTTCTCAATCCTCCTTTCTTGTCCCCCGAATTTTGAAATCTGCTACTCCAGTTGGCGCTCCAAAAGCAAAAGCAACAAAATTACAGATCGTCTTCTGCTCCTCTTCCTCACATTTGACTGTTTCCGCCATTAAAGCAGAGCTTTAAGCCCTATTTCCGGACCAGGTACAGAAGAAACTCCTCTCATGCCCATCAATGCGCTTCCTTGTTGAATCCGGTATTCGCTAGTTCGAATACCGGATCCGATGTGAAAGCTGTCCTTTTTCGGCCTTGACCGTCTACACAACCACTCTTTTTTGTTTCGGCGGTTGGTGGGTTTGTTGAATCCTCCATGAAGAATTTTATCTATTATGTTTTAATAGGGTTTAGAAGACCTGTTCAATTCAATTCTACTTTGATTGTATTTTTCTTCCTTTATATTTGTTTCCTCATGTGGGCTGCTGAATTCAGCCATCAATTTCTGCAAATGTAGGTCAATTGCAGGGTTTCCTATTTTAGGCACCTCAATGGATTGGATTCTTCAGCACAAATAGCATTCGAGATTAAGCGAGATGCGAGGGTCGTCTGGGTTGATCATTGGGATCTCCATTGGAGTTGTTATTGGGATCCTTGTAGCAGTTTTCGGTTTGTTCTGCTTCAGGTATCAGAGGAAGCGGTTACGGACGCTGAGCAACACCAGCTCAAGGCGGGCTGCAACGCTACCGATTCGTACCAATGGTGTGGATGCGTGTACGATTATGTCGGATTCGACTCTCGGTCCCGATTCGCCCACTAGTGCTGATAAGCACAGCCGGTCTGTATGGTTCGATGCGTTCAGGAAGAGTAATGTGATTCATGCGTCTGGGATACTGGAGTATTGCTACAAGTATGATGCTCTTTCTTCAAACTTGTACTATTAATGGCTTTCTAGGGGAATAATTGATCCATCATTGGGGAAGAAATGTTGGTTGGTTTTATCATATGACTTTAGGGGATTGTCTAGTCAAAGTGGTTGTTGAGAACCTTGGGTAGTTAATTAGTTTGTTGGGTTAGGTATTGAGGGGAAAAAAGTAATGGATTTCCCTAAAAGTTTGTATCTTAAAAACTGTATGCAATACTTTACATGGTTAGAAAGGTCAGCTAAAAAGGTATATAATCTCTTTCCCTCCAATATTTATCAGCTAGTGTTATGTTGTGTGAGCAATGCAGAAATGTGCTGAATCTATTCTGGACATAATCTCCGATGTTCGAATACGATGATAATGTATTCAGCTCATCATATTGCAGAGCTGTGTGATCTTTTATCAGCTAGTGTATGCTATATTCTCTCTTGAATGTTTTGTTTTTCATCCATGCTTGCAGGGACTTGCAGAAAGCGACTCAGAACTTCACAACTTTGTTAGGTCAAGGTGCTTTTGGTCCTGTGTATAAAGCTCAGATGCTGACTGGTGAGATTGTTGCAGTGAAGGTGCTCGCAACTGATTCGAAGCAAGGGGAGAGGGAGTTTCAAATGGAGGTTAGCGATGTTTACTCGTTTTATGAACTGTTGGAATTAGGTTTCCTAGCACTTATTGTATTGCTTTATAAGTTTAGATCTTTGTTAAATGTGAATGTTTTCTTTTTCCTTTCCGGTTCCTTATTTTCCGTCTTGTTTCCAGGTTAAGCTACTAGGGAGGTTACATCATAGGAATCTTTTGAATTTGGTTGGATATTGTGCCGATAAGGGAAAGCATATCCTTGTATATGTGTACATGAGTAATGGCAGTTTAGCTTCACATTTGTATGGTAAGTTGGTTACCTGACGCTGCTCGATTGATATCAATAATGACACATAGTACAATCAATGTCATCCTATATTATATACTTTAGCGATTGCTATTACAGTTTTGATTATATTCTAAATAGCTGTTATAGTGATTCAGAAATAATGCAACAAAATCCTGAATCAAGCGGCAATTTTTCCATGCTCATTTTTCTTTTAAATATCCTCTTACTGAGACTTCGATGTATTGCCTATAATTATTATTTCATCTTTCTTAGATATCTTTATATTATGAGAATATACTCCACAGAAAGTTTCAAACAGCTCTTCTGAGAATTGAGAAACGGGCAAGTGATTAAATGAGTCAGTATTGAAATTGAAAATAAAATGCTAGGCGACAAACTCCGTGCGGATATATGAGGAAAGTTCAGCTATGCTTTGTACTTGGATTAAATCAATTATGGAAAGGGATACAATCAATACTGCCAAGGAATAATAAAATGTATCCTCATCTTCAAGTTTTATGAGTTATTTTAAAATGTTTAAGCTACTTGAATTTTCAGGTGAAAACAAAGAACCTTTGAGCTGGGATCTAAGGGTGAATATAGCCCTTGATGTTGCTAGGGGCTTGGAATATCTCCATGATGGGGTAAGTTTTCTCTTACTTCACTTAGCCATTCAGCCAGCTTTATCCATCACTCTTACCATCTATCTAGTGGGACTGAAGTTTTCCATTCGGAACAGGCAGCCCCTCCTGTGATACACCGTGATATAAAGTCTTCCAATATATTGTTGGATCAGTCAATGAAAGCCAGGGTATGTATTCTCTGCTGGATTCTTTCATTCAAAAGTCTGGATTAATTTTAATTGTCATTATTTAGTGTTTATCAAATTCTTAAATTTACATCTAGTGTATGTCAGTTCCACAATAATTGGAGTGCTTGCATAGGATATTGAAAATTTTGTGTATATTCTGTTTGAATCAGGTAGCAGATTTTGGGTTATCACGGGAAGAAATGAGTGTTGGGCATGCAAGTAATTTGAGAGGAACTTTCGGCTATTTGGACCCTGAGTACATATCAACTAGGACCTTTACAAAGAAAAGTGATGTCTACAGCTACGGTGTGCTCCTCTTTGAACTTATTGCTGGGAGAAACCCTCAACAAGGGCTCATGGAATATGTGGATCTTGTAAGTATCACTTCTTTTATTGAACTTCAAGTTAACAATTACTGCTAACAGAACCATCCTGAACATTTACAAAAGTTAAAGCATGTCCCATTAAAACCTTTCTTTGCTATGCTGAACAAAGTTTGCTTGTGTCAATTCCTCCCCACATTCAGATGATCTAAGAAGCCAGAATTCCCAAGATTGTCTTACTTCAATTATTTAAGACATTAAAGCGTTATTCTTTATATATAATATTTTTCCTTACAATTAAGGCTGGTTTTTTTATAGACACCATCTATCGCATGAACAAGTAGTTAATCAGTGAGGATTTGTAATGAATTTTTGCCAAAACATGATTCATTTTGCAATTATGCAGGCAGCGATCAACATAGATGGAGGAACCGGGTGGGAAGAACTTGCAGATTCCCGACTCAAGGGCGAATTCGACACACGGGAGCTGAACGAAGTATCAGCACTCGCGTACAAGTGCATCAGCCGTTCTCCTAAGATGAGGCCCTCCATGAGGGACATAGTCCAAGTCCTGACAAGGATTCTTAAATCAAGACACAGCCGAAAACACCACAAGAAATTATCTGCTACACCTGAAGAGGTGACTCTAAATGTGGGTCAGCCAGAGCAGCCATCGAACGAGCTCAGAAGAGAGTCTATGGACAGCGTTTCGTTGTCAATATTGTCAGAGGCAAGAACACCGATAAGTGAGCATAGGAGAGCGGATTCGATGGACGCTGAAAGTATGGCTGGTAGTGAATTTGGGTTTTGAGGGAACAGTTTACAACTCACAATTGGTTTATTGATTCATTGTAAATGTGATGGACCTCCTAAATTTCTGCTTGAAGAGAAGGGAGTTCTAGGATTTAGATTTAGGACGTTGTTGATTTTGTTTGGTTTATATGGCTGTCGTTTTTTTTTGCTTGGATTTGCTTCGGAACATGGTGTCATCGAATACTTGTTCTTGTATGGCGAATGTGTTAGATTTTTTTTTTTGCTCATCAATTGTTACTAACGTTTGCTAACTATGGATGATGTTGATGAAAAGGAAAAATTGCATAACTCGTGATTGCCACTTATCCCTAACTAAGAAAATTGAGGCTATTTTTAACAACAATGTCCAAAATTAGGGCTGTTCAATGCAAAATTTCCCTTTTGTCGGTTACTTGTAGCCCAAGCATTGTATAATTTTCAAGGAAAGAGCCTGAACTGATAAAACTTGGATCAATCACAGATCGATCATGTTATTCAGCAATTACCCTTCAAAATCGATTGAGTTTTCATAGGATATATAGAACTGTTTAAGAAAAAAACTCTTGTCAACTATGCATGTTAAAGATATTCAGAAGGTCCAAGAACAAACACATCGAAAACGTTGTAATCCTAAATAAAGACAGCAACAAAATAATCAATCATAATGCCTAATCCACAAACTGATCCAAGTGAAAAACTAAAAGGGAAGCACGGTCTCGTAAGAGTCGTAACAGTGAAGTCCATCGAACTCGACTCCGAATCTCAGACTCGGCTTCGTCCCCTGCATCTTCTCCGTGTCCGGAACAGAGGGCTTCTCGATGCGAATCTCTTCTCCGGCCTTCTCTGATGATGACGGCGATGATGACGACGATGATGACGACGATGACGGTAGCTGTGAACTCAAGGCTTGTGCGCAGAAGGCATCGAGCATTGAGAAAAGCGTATTCATCTTTGATTCAAGAGTTCTTGTTTAGGGATTCAGAGGGAAAAGAGCAAGAGAAGGAAACAGAGAACGATGATGAATTGATGATGATGAGAAGATTGTTGAGGACTAGGGGGTTTATATAAGGGCGTGGAAGGATGTTCTGTCTAATTGATAGATAGGAAAGGAATCTATCTTATTACAGCTACACTTTCGAATATGGAAAGCGGTTTGCTTTGAATGCAAGACTGCTTTGTACATAACGGTTCGAATATTAAACGCGGCTACTTGCCGTGTGTTGCAAGTTACGACAAGATCTTAGTTTTGGATACCGGTTGACATGTTCTGTCCTTTAAATACTAGTACCTTTTAGGCTTATGCTCAAGTTATAGATTTTTGTCCATAATTGTACAATTAATCAGATAGGGTGTATTAACCAATCATATATATATAATCGAAAAACGTTGGAGCGTTCATACAATCTTTTATAGCTCGTTGGTTTCAGAATTTCTTAGCCATCGATCTTGGAGAGATCAAAGGCAGATCTGAAGCTCAACATGTCTGCTCTAGTGTGCGGAAAGAGATCGTACTATGAGGAAGCGGCGTCTCCTCGTATTTCAAAGCGAATTCGGGGTTCCTCTTCTCCGAGTCACAAATCTCGATCTGGGTCTGCTTCCTTGCTGTTAGACCATCTTACTAGTCTCTTTCCTGAGGTGGGCAAGAAGGCTATTGCACAAACATTTGAAGAATGTGATAATGATCATGATGTGGCAATCAAAAAGTTGAATGAGCTTCAGTCTGGATTTGCAAATAATCATATGGGTGCTGATGCCAATCAGTCTGATTATTCATCAACAACAATGCCTTCAGAGAACTTGCCCAAGGATGGTGCAAAATGGGTGGAGTTATTTGTCAAAGAAACGACGAGTGCGACTAGCTTAGACGATGTCAGGGCTCGTGTCGCAAGAGCCCTCGAGTCCTTGGAAACATCTCTCTATGCTCATGCAAGTGCGGAGGCAGGCCAGAATTTCCAGCAGGAGAACGCGGCGTTAAAGGAACAAGTTCGAGTGCTGAATCATGAAAACACAATCCTGAAAAGAGCTGTCTCAATCCAACATGAGCGCCAAAAGGAGTTTGATGTTAAAATCCAGGAGCTTCAACATCTTAAGCAGTTGATTCCTCAGTACCAGGAACGAGTGAGACTATTGGAGCTGAACAACTATGCTCTATCTATGCATCTGAAGCAAGCCCAGCAAAGCAATCCAATTCCAGCAAGGTTTCATCCTGACATCTTCTAGTTATTTTAATCACCAACTTGATATACACAAATTAAATATGTAGTTATTTTAATCATAATATTTGATGAATAATATTTTGCCTCTATGTGTATGAATAGACCAAAAAAATATCTTATTAAAAATATAATATATTTCAAAGATCATGATATTCTGAATCTAAAAAACAATTGGTATGGAAAATATTAGGAAATTAATGAAAAATCTTAAATACAAATTATAAACAATATAAGGTGGAGTGAGAATAAAATTTTTTATAAAATTTTTATGAATTCCAACCTAAATTAAATAAATCTTAGTTATATGAGTTATATAAAAAATCAAGTTTTATAACCCGTACCATGTAAGGGATGGGTTTTATTTTTATTTTATGCTCTATTAAGTTTTAAATACAAACTTACAACTAAGTAAATGAAATAGTTATATATCCCCAAAATTTATAATTCAATAATTTCCTACGAATAATTATATATGTGACTGGTTTAAAATAATTTTTTGTGGTAATTTATTTTTTTATGATGATATTGTGAAATACTTCCTGAGATATAACTTCTCAATCTTAAAGTGGATAACGTTGACTTTTAAGGCAAGAGGATCAAATTTGTATAAGCTGTGGTGATTTAATTAAAATTTTATCAGATTTTAAAGTTTCCAAAATTTAATTTTTTATATGAATTCCACAATGACTTCCAATTTTTTATTCAATATCTCTTTGAGCAAAAAAAAAAACAAATTAAAGAAAATCAAAAAAATCAAACAATTAAAGAAGATGATAAAAATATCTAAGGAAAATAAAATTAAAGATAAATAGTATGACTTTAAAGACAAAATTGAGGATTAGATAATTAAGGAAAATAATAGACACAAAGTTGTTTTGAAAAAATAAATTAAAATCAAGCGGGGCGAAAATCAACGTGGTGGCTCGAAAACCGTCGTGCCATGCACGACAATGACTTACGCTTCACATTGTAAAATTGTTTTTATTATAAATAACATATTAATAAGTGAAAACATATAATGAAAGTTTAGCATATGAAAATGCTATTTTTTCTAGGCGAAAAGATTATTTTTCAGATTCCTAGTACCGCACGTCTGAGATTATAAAAATATAAAACATATTCTAATTATACAGCAATTTAGTAAATAAAAATTTACTTACTTTTTCATCCTTCAAAATTTGTCTATTATCACAAATTTGAGACATTATAAGTCAATATAATATAAAATGAGATGTTTTAATTGATTATTTTGGTTTGCTCTGATTTTTTATTTTAATAATATAATTTATTAGTATGAGATATAATTACTATGAGTTGTTATTTAATTTAAAATATTACAATACAATATTAAAAAATATAAATATGAAATGAGTCCAACATGATTCTAATGACTTTATATATTGAAATAAATAAAATGAATTAATCAACAATTATTTTATTATGAAAGATAAGCTAAGTTTTTATGAAAATGATAATATATATGTTAAGTAAAAGATAGTAAATATACAATTATTTAATATCAAAGATAGGAATCATAATTTGATTATAATAAACGCCTTCTATTTTTAAATTATTTTAAATTCAAAATTTTTGAAATTACTTTTTACATAGATAGATTAAAAAGATAACTATTATATCAAAAAGGATAGAATATCTTATCAACACTCAAAAATATCAATTACATAAATTGATTATAAAGAGTGCAATTAGATTAATTAATATACATGAAAAACAATTAATTGCTTAATTATGAGAGATAAAAGCTAAGTGATTAGGAACATGATAATATATAATATAAGTAAAAGTTAATAAAGATAAATTGATATTATCAAATATAAAAATAATAATTTACTTAGAAAAAGTGGCTTCTATTTTCAAATTCTTTTTTAAATTTGAATTTCTTGTATTACTTCTTACATAAATAGATTAAAATCATAATTGAAAAGATAAGTTAATTAATATGTATCTTTTATAGAAGGAAATTTTAAAGATAGATAATATTGTGTCAAACATAGATATTAGATAAGTAAGAAAAACGATAAAAGTAAAGAATAGATAATTCAGAAAATTTTACAAATAGATATTAGATGAGTAAGAAAAAAAATAAAATTAAAGATTAGATAATTAAGAAAAATAAAACATATAAACTTGTTAATAAAGTGGGGTCAGAATCAACGTGGTGGCTAAAAAATGGTCGAGTTTTATAATATATATTAATTATTCCAACCCCTGGTGAGCAAACGGATAATCCAATCCGATACGAAATAGCGGATATCCGAAAATTTTGGTCAAAATTAGCGATCCGTAACCAATATGTTATTAGTTAGGAATCCAATAAGAAATATCCATTTAGATTGGATATTTGAGACCGGATATTTCGGATATCCAAATTATCCGTTTTAGAATTCTTTTTCATATTATATTATTAAAATAAAAAAATTAGTTATGAATAAAAAAAGATATAACTATCTATCTTAAGAATTAAACCAAAAATGAGTTAAACCTTTAGAAAATACATTTTTTAATACGGGTTCAGATCTGGTGGGAATGGGTCTTAGGGTAGGAAATAAGAATAAATCTCAGTCATTGATCAAGCGCGAAAAAACAGCCCAAAAAACTAGCGTGCATATTATTCACATATTATACGCGTATTATACGCGAATAATTAGAGTTTATTACGTTTTCCCGTTTTTTTCTTCCTTTTTCCCGTTTTTTTCCCCCGTTTTTTTCTTTTTTTTTTTTCCTTTTTTCCGTTTTTTTCTTTTTTTTTCGTGTTTTTCTTCTCTCTTTTTTTTTCTCTTTTTTCATTTTTTCCGTTTTTTTTTCGCTTTTTTTTGCGTATTTTTCGGAAAACTAGCACGCGTCGAAAGTTTGTTCAATTCTATGGTCAATTTGTGTACCTATGTCATATTTTATAGCAATCGAAGTTCGTATAATTTGTTTCGCTTTGGCAATTTGTTCACCTTTATGGTTAATTTGTTCATCAATATTTGTTCACCTTTATGGTTAATTTGTTCATCAATATTTGTTCAACTGTATTTCCAATTTGTTTAACTCTATGGTCAATATGTTCATCAATATTTGTTCAACATTATGGTCAATTTGTTCATCCATATTTGTTCAATTCTATTGCCAATTTGTTCAACTCTGGTAAATTTGTTCAACTCTATGGTCAATATGTTCATCAGTATTTGTTCAACTCTATGGTTAATTTGTTCAACTCTATGGTCAATTTGTTCATCAATATTTGTTCAATTCCATGGTCCATTTGTTCAACTCTATGGTCAGTTTTATAATTCTGTAAAACTGATTCCATTTCCAAAACGGCTTAAAACATATCCAGATACTTAAACTTGTTCATTTTGGTCATTTGGACACCTGACCTTTGAAACCAACCTATTGATCGAGCACCGTAACTTGTCAAAGCATAACTATTGAACACCTCGTTCTTGATTATGGAGTATTGTAATACACACGCGCTATTACATGAACATGATTAAGTGAAAAAAAAGGTCACATAATGTCAGATAATGCCTCCTTGTTTAATAAGTTGTCACCTAAACTCGTCATTATACTACATTGGCGGACAAATTGCTTTATACATGTAAGCTTCAAAATATCTGACTTTTAATGAAAACACTCTCAAAGCAAGTGTATATCACTTGTGCAATGTCAATTTAGGGACGAGGTATTCAATAGGTACGTTTTAACAAGTTGAGGTGTTTAATAGGTAGGTTTTAACAAGTTGGGATCTCAATAAGTCCGTTTCAAAGATCAGGTGTCAAAATGACCAAAATAGACAAGTTCAGGTGTCTGTATATGTTTTAGGTCTTTCCAGAAGTACGTGCATAGTAACACATGCATAAGGCCGTCTTCATCCTTAACCGTCAATTGCACGCTGCCGAAGAAAATTTCTACAATTAGAATCAACGTATTCAGATAGCATGAGTGTGATTAGTGAACCTAATCAATAATTCATTATCTTTACGTTATATGGTAAACTTACATAAACCAATTGTTTTCATCCACAATCTGAAGGTGGAAATAAACTATTGTGCAATAATGCAAGAAAGATTTACAAGCTGTATACTCAATTTCATACTATCATTCTAATCCCAATTGAAACTGTCCTAAGCCAGACCAAAATTCATATTGTCAAATCAGATTCATATTTATGAGAATAATGCAGAGATTCCAAATTCCACCACCTCTTCAATCAATCAAAAAGGCACAAAGAGAAATCCAATCCGCTAAAGTCTCATCAAGCACCAGGACAATACGATCAATCAACATAAACAATCGGAGAGGAGAAGACGGAGAGGGTCACATGATGTCAGTCTTGTCGAAATCGTCCGCGAAGGACTCGGTCACGGCTCCGGCGTACAGATCCGAAACCCTAACACTGCCGCACACCAGCGCGCTCACTCTCTAGGTGCTCGGCGCGATGCCAAGGCGGTGGTGGCCACCGTCGTGTCGGTGCTCGATCATCTTCAGGAATTCGGCGCCATTTGGGAGCTCGTAGTGGCGTCGACGACGAGAAGGACGGCCGACACAACGAAGACGAGGAGGCGGCGGAGAAGAGCAAGAACATGGTGTTGATTTGTTTGCTTTGTATGGCTGTCATTTTTTTTTTGCTTGGATTTTGCTTCGGAACATGGTGTCATCGAATACTAGTTCTTGTATGGCGAATGTGTTAGATTTTTTTTTCCCTCGTCAATTGTTACTAACGTTTGCTAATTGTGGATGGTGTTGATGAAAAGGAAAAATTGCATAACTCGTGATTGCCACTTATCCCTAACTAAGAAAATTGAGGCTATTTTGAACAACAATGTCCAAAATTAGGGCTGTTCAATGCAAAATTTCCCTTATGTCGGTTAATCTATACTCATGGAGGAGGAACATTCAACATAGCATGGTTACTTGTAGCCCAAGCTTGTATAATGTTCAAGGAAAGGGCCTGAACTAATAAAACTTGCATGAATCACAGATCCATGATGTTATTCAGCAATTAACTTCAAGATCGTTTGAGTTTTCATAGGATATATATATGTATAGAACTGTTTAAGAAAAAGATGCCTGTCAACTATGCATGTTAAAGATATTCAGAAGGTCCAAGAACAAACACATCGAAAACGTTGTAATCCTAAATAAAGACAGTGGCGGATCCAGGGGATGGCGGGGGTGGGCGGCCGCCCCCCATCGGCGCCGGAATAGTAGTAAGGTGTAGTGAGAGCGGGGCGACGTGGCTGAGCGGATCGGGGCGGGATCGGGGCGGGAGCGGGGCGGAGCAGGGCGGAATAGCAGAGGAGTAGTGGGACTGTGGCCGGGAGCGATGCGAAATTGCAGTCGGAGTCCGGGCAGCCGTCGATGGATTCGTCAATCGTCATATTGGAGGAGGAAGAAGATGGGTTTTGGGCTTTTTTTTAGTAAAAAAATAAAAATCATATAGGCCCATTAGGATAAAAGATAGAAGGCCCAAACCTACTTAAAAAAAGGCCCAAATAAACCTCCTATTTAATGATTTTCCCCATTCAATTGTGCAAACCAATTCTGCAAGTTAACAATTTCGTTCGGCATTCGGCAACGGGGGTCGGGGGCAGATTTGATCACTTGACAGGTGCAATTCGGTATGTATTTGGTTAATTAGGTTAATTAGATAGTTAACTACTTAATTTAATTTGTTAAATATTATTGATATACGTATATGTGGACTGTGGAGTTTTGTTTGTTTGTTGATTATGAATTATACTTCATTAGATTTTTTAATTATATAGTATTATGTGTTAGTGGATGCCATAATGATATTACTATATTAAATTTAGTTAGAATAATACTTATGATTTTTTTAAATTCATAGGTTTGTGTGTTGATTATAATGGAGAGATATTTTTCAAAAAGACCTAGAGTTTCTGAGCAACCACAAAGTTCGAATCCCAATATTTTAAGTACGAATGTTGAATTGGAATCTAATTTAGATGATATTGAAATCGATGAAGTTGAGATTGACGAGACTGATATTGTTGCTGATCCTGGACTACGTAAGCCTATTGAGAGTTTTGATATTAATATTAGAGATCGTATACGAAGAGAATACGTAGCCAAAGGTCCTTGTCAGCCCAAAGGTCATGATTTTCCTAGAAAGACATATGGGAAAGATAAGAGAGCTTTTAGAGATATTTGGTTTGATGATTTCGATTGGTTGGAGTATAGTGTTCAAAAAGATGCCGCATTTTGTTTTTGGTGCTTTCTTTTCAAGTCCAAAGTTTACAACCCGGGGAATGAAGTATTTACGAAGAATGGGTTTGATAATTGGAAAAATGCAATGCAAAAATTCAGAGAACATGTTGGTTCAGCTGGTAGTCCACATAACAAAGCGAGAATTGAGTTGGATAATTTCAAAAATCAAAAACAGAGTCTGAGTTATATTGTTCAAGGAAGTAATTTGAGAAGAGAAGAAGCCTATCGCATTCGTCTGACGGCTACTCGTGATGTCATTCGATTTATTCTGTGTCAAGGTTTGCCTATGAGAGGACATGATGAATCAGCTACGTCCTTAAATCGGGGTATTTTCTTAGAGTTGTTAACATGGTATAGCCTACGAAATCATGAGATTGGTAAGGTTGTTTTCAAGAATGCACCTGGAAATAACCAAATGATAGCGCCGTCAGTGCAAAAAGACATGGTTCATTCTTGTGCAGTTGAGACCACTTTTTCAATATTGACTGACCTTGGTGATAGATTATTTTCTATTCTAGTTGATGAGTCTCGCGATTGCTCTTTAAAGGAACAAATGGCAATTCTGATTAGATATGTAAACAAACATGGGCTAGTGGTTGAACGACTTCTAGGTTTGGTTCATGTAAAGGAGACAACATCAAAATGTTTGAAGGAGGGTATTGATTCTCTATTTGCAAAACATGGGTTATCTTTATCGAGATTAAGAGGTCAGGGATATGATGGCGCATCGAATATGAGAGGTGAGTTTAATGGCTTGAAGACTCTTATTTTGAAGGAAAATCCTAGTGCTTGGTATGTGCATTGTTTTGCACATCAACTCCAATTGGTAATTGTTGCTGTATGCAAGGTGAATCGATATGTTTGTGACTTCTTCAATTATCTTGGAATAATTGTGAATGTATGTGGATCTTCATGTAAGAGAGCTGATAATCTTCGACAATTGGAGCATGCTAGAAAGGTAACAGAGCTTGAAAATGGAAAAATTTCATCTGGGACTGGAAAAAATCAAGAAACTTCTTTAAAGAGGCCTGGTGATACACGATGGGGATCACACTTCATTACTATAGTTCGTCTCAAAGAGATGTGGTCTTCAGTTGCAGAAGTTCTTGAAGCTGTGTTTGTAGATGGCACTGATCGTGAATCTCGGGCCCAAGTTAGAGGTGTGCTTCGCCAAATGCAAAGCTATGAGTTTGTCTTTCCTATGTTTTTGATGAAGCGTTTGTTGGGTCTGACAAATGCATTATCTATGGCTTTGCAAGAAAGAGACCAAAACATGTTAAATGTTATTAATCAGATTAGAGCTGTGAAGAACGAGTTGCGAAATTATAGAAATAATGGATGGGAAGGCTTAGTACAAGCAGTGGAGGCATTTTGTCAAGAAAATGATATCGAGGTCATTGATATGAAACAGACAGTTCCAAGGTTGGTTCGTGTGAAGAGAGATGGACAAATCACCACCAATTATCACCATTACAAGGTTGAAGTCTTTTCCGAGGTAATTAACAATTATTATAGTTTTATTGCATATATCTTACTTAAAGTTGGGTGCTTACTAATTTTACAACTACTCTTTAAATACTAGGTTGTTGATTCAATTCTAACTGAGTTTGATCACCGGTTCTCTGAAGCAAGCACAGATTTACTTAATGGTTTTGCATGTCTTGATCCGAAGAATGGATTCTCTAATTTTGATGAGGAGAAGCTCGTTCATCTTGCTCATTTTTATCCAAGTGATTTCTCAAGTATAGATTGTTCATTGATGCCACAAGAATTCGAATCATTTCTGGTTGATATAAGAAGGGATGAAAGATTTTCTGATGTGGAGGACCTCGGAAGTCTTGCAAAGAAAATGAAGGAAACTGCAAAAGATAGAATCTTTCCACTCATCTATCGTTTGGTTGAATTAGCTTTACTCCTACCGGTTGCTACAGCATCTGTTGAGAGGGTGTTTTCAGGCATGAAATATGTGAAGAGTGATTTGAGAAACAGAATGGGAGATGAATGGTTAAATGATAGTTTGGTGGTATTTATTGAGAGAGAAGTGTTTGCAACTATTGAAAACGAACCTATTTTGAATCGTTTTCAAAGTTTAGATACTCGTAGGTGTCAATTATCTCGCACCAAGGAGTCTCGTGTAGTTTGATAGACATATATAGTCTTTTGTTTATTTCAAACTATTTATAATGTAATTTTTATGCACTATTGTGATCTTTTAACTAGTTTACTTTGTCGTTGTAAATTTTGTTTTATTAAACTTGTTTAAAGTTCGCCCACCCATCCGTTCGGTTCTGGATCCGCCACTGGTAAATGTGATTGACCTCCCAAATTTCTGCTTGAAGAGAAGGGGGTTTTAGGATTTAGATTTAGGATGTTGATTTTGTTTGCTTTTTATGGCTGTCATTTTTTTTTTGCTTGGATTTTGCTTCGGAACATGGTGTCATCGAATACTTGTTCTTGTATGGCGAATGTGTTAGATTTTTTTTTTCCTCATCAATTGTTACTAACGTTTGCTAATTGTGGATGGTGTTGATGAAAAGGAAAAATTGCATAACTCGTGATTGCCACTTATCCCTAACTAAGAAAATTGAGGCTATTTTGAACAACATTGTCCAAAATTAGGGTTGTTCAATGCAAAATTTCCCTTATGTCGGTTAATCTATACTCATGGAGGAGGAACATTCAACATAGCATGGTTACTTGTAGCCCAAACTTGTATAATTTTCAAGGAAAGGGCCTTAACTAATAAAACTTGCATGAATCACAGATCCATGATGTTATTCAGCAATTAACTTCAAGATCGATTCAGAAGGTCCAAGAACAAACACATCGAAAACGTTGTAATCCTAAATAAAGACATCAACAAAATAATCAATCAAAACAGTGAAGGCCGTTGAACTCGACTCCGGATCTCAGACTCGGCTTTGTCCCCTGCATCTTCTCCGGCTCCGGAACAGAGGGCTTCTCGATGCGAATCTCTTCTCCGGTCTTCTCGGATGATGACGGCGATGATGACGACGACGGCGGTAGCTTTGAACTGAAGGCAGCTTGTGCGCAGAGGGCATCCAACATTGAGAAAAGCGTATTCATCTTTGATTCAAGAGTTCTTGTTTAGGGATTCAGAGGGAAAAGAGCAAGAGAAGGAAACAAAGAACGATGATGTTGATGATGAGAAAATTGTTGAGGGTCAGGGGGTTTATATAAGGGTGTGGAAGGATGTTGTTCGGTCTAATTGATAGATAGGAAAGGAATCTATCTTATTACAGCTACACTTTCGAATATGGAAAGCGGTTTGCTTTGAATGCAAGACTGCTTTGTACATAACGGTTCGAATATTAAACGTGGTTACTTGCCGTGTGTTGCACGTTACGATAAAATCTTAGTTTGGATACCGGTTGACATGTTCTGTCCTTTAAATACTAGTACCTTTTAGGCTTATGCTCAAGTTATAGATTTTTTGTGCGTTCGTACAATCTTGTATAGCTCGTTGGTTTCAGAATTTCTTCACCATCGATCTTGGAGAGATCAAAGGCAGATTTGAAGCTCAACATGTCTGCTCTAGTGTGCGGAAAGAGATCGTACTATGAGGAAGCGGCGTCTCCTCGTATTTCAAAGCGCACACGATCTGGGTCTGCTTCCTTGCTGTTAGACCATCTTACTAGTCTCTTTCCTGAGGTGGGTGTTAAGAGCTAGTATTTTCTGTATTAAGTAAGTCACGTGAGTGACATGTGATGTATTTAGCTAACTCAACCTTGCTATAAATAGCCCCTGTACATTTCTGAATTTTGTTGAATGGAATAGAGCATTTTCTGCTCATGTTCTCGTTTCTTCTCCTACCTTCTCTCTCTCACACAAAATCTACAATCACTCAATATGGTATCAGAGCAGAGATGACGATCGGCGATCTCATCATCTGATTTTCTTCTTTCTCTGTGTTTCTTCTTCGTTCTCTTGTGTGGATTTTGCTTGTGCTCAGCTGTATTGATTTCTGCTGGTGAATCAAACAGTTCCTTGAGTCAGATCTGGTGATTTCCGTTGAGTCAGATCTGATTGCTCAATTTCTGTTGCGATCTTCATGGAGTCGACTAATACAGCTAATCCGAGCCTCAATCCAGCAAATCCTTGGAGTAATTCACCATGGAAGACGGGCGATCCAAATCCTCCAAACTCCACTTCGATTTCAGCCAGCGATCTCCTGAATCCTTTGTTCATACATCCGTCAGACAATTCTGGTATGATTCTGTCTACTATTAAGCTTGAAGGTGAAAATTATAGACGATGGAAAAAGTCTATGACTAAGGCCTTATCTGTTAAGAACAAGCTCTGGATAGTCACAGGATCTATTGCAAGGACTGGTGAGAATGCTGCTCAGTTTGATAGGTGTAATGACATTGTGTGTTCCTGGATTTTAAACACTGTGTCTAAAGAAATCTATAACACTATTGATGAGTATGATTCTGCAAAGGATATGTGGCTCGATCTTGAAGAAAGTTATGGTCAGAGAAGTGGACCTTTAATTTTTCAAATTAAGAGAGAGATTCAAGAGTGTCATCAGGGAGAATTGAGCTTGACTGAATATTTTACACAATTGAAAGGTCTATGGCAGAAACTGTCTGTTATTAGTACTACTGTGATGTGCAAATGTGTAAATGTACTTGTGACTTGCACAAACAAAGTGAGGAGCTCGATCAGGAAGATAAGCTCATGAAATTTCTCATGGGGCTCAATGAGAAATATGATAGTGCTCGTAGGCAAATTTTGATGAGTATTCCTCTGCCTTTTGTGAGTACTGCACATTCTCTATTGCTTCAAGATGAAATGAGTAAGAAGGTGACTACTCAGGTTAGTGTTAAGAGTGAACTTACTACTACTGCTCTCATGGCTAAGGATAAGGGTGATTCAGGCAAAGGAGATACGTGTTCTCATTGCAATGGAGGTCATAAAACTGATAAATGCTGGGAGGTCATTGGTTATCCTCGTTGGCATTATAAGAGCAAGACCAAGCCTCAACATCAGTCTCTAGGGAACAGGAAAGTGACAGACAGACATGAGAAAGGTGATTCAGGTTCCAACTCAGGCAAAGCTCTGAATGCAGCTCATGAATTTCAGAATTCTGGTTCTCAGTCTGGTTCTGGTGGAAATTCTGGTTTGACTATGGATCAACAGAAGCTCTTCAACAACTTCTTGATGTTCATGAAGACCCAATCTGGTCCAGGCAGTCATGATGTGAATCTAGCAGGTACTTTCTGTCTTAATGTAGCTAAATCTACTACAATTTGGATCATGGATAGTGGTGCTACTGATCACATGACCTTTGCTTTGTCAAACCTGTCCAAAGCCACTCCCACTTTTTCAAACCCTGTCATAAATCTCCCAGATGGTAGTGTTTCTCCTATCACTCATACTGGCTCAGTTATCTTCCCTAAATTTACTCTTGACAATGTCTTGTGTGTCCCTAGTTTCAAATTCAATCTTCTCTCCTTGTCCAAACTTGTTCATGAACAAAATTGTCATGTTTCCATATTAATTTCTTGATTACTGTGTTGTTCAGGACCAGTCAAGGACAATGATGATTGCAGTTGGTAAATATCTAGGGGGGTTATACTACATGGACTCTGAAGCTCCTGTGGATCTTCCTCCTGAAGTCAAGCTAGCCCTTCATTCTACCTCATCCAAGTTACCTTTATTTTTGTCTAGAGATGAAACTGTTGTTCCTAATCCAACTGCTTTGTGGCATCTTCGTTGTGGTCATGCCCCTCTTGTAAAGCTTAAACACATTTCAGCAATCAAACAAGACATTAGTTTACCTTTTCCTCATGTTTGTACTGTTTGTCCTCAAGCTAAACAAACCAGAAACTCTTTTCCAATGAGTGAATCTATTGCTTCTGATGTGTTTGAATTGCTTCATTGTGATGTGTGGGGGCCTTATGATCAAAGTACTATTGATGGTTATAAGTATTTTCTTACCATAGTTGATGACAAAAGCAGAAGTGTTTGGGCTTTTCTCATGAAATACAAATCTGAAGTTGTTACTCACATTCAACACTTCATTTCTTTGGTTCAAACGCAATTTAATGCCACTGTTAGAACCCTGAGATCTGATCAAGGGTCAGAATTTTTTAATCACACTCTTACTTCCTTTCTTCAATCTAAAGGGATTGTGCATCAAAGTTCTTGTGTGTATACTCCTCAACAAAATGGTAGAGTGGAGAGAAGGCATAGCTATGTTCTTGAAATTGCCAGATCCTTGATGATCCAATCCAACTTGCCTATTCATTTCTGGGGGGATAGTATACTCACTGCCACTTATCTTATTAACCGTCTACCAAATCCTATCTTAAAACACAAAACACCTTATGACATCTTATATGGGACTTCACCCTCTTATGAGCATCTCAGGGTGTTTGGTTCTCTTTGTTTTGTGTCCACCTTTCACAATCCCAATTTAAAGAAGTTTCATCCTAAATCTGACCCATGTGTGTTTCTTGGTTATCCTTTTGGCAAGAAAGATTACAAGGTCTATAACCTTAGAACTCACAAAGCTTATGTCAGTAGAGATATCAGGTTTTATGAGTCTATTTTCCCCTACAAACTATATTATGAACATTCCTCTTTGTTTCCTCACTCAGAATCTTTCACAAAATTTGTGGACCACAACTTTCCCTTTGATGATATCTCATTCAACCACTATACCACTACATCTGACCCTTCATCTCAGTCTTCTCAAGGACAATCCTTGGCTGAGTATTCACCCACTCCCATCTCTCCTATGCTTGAAGCTGAGTATGGGGAGCTGAGTTCCCTTCAATCCAGCTCACCTGAGTCTACTCCTGAGCCCATTCCTGAGCCTCCATTAAGGAGATCTACTCATGAGCATCACCCCCCTGCATACCTTCAAGACTATGCTTGTACTACTCACTCAAATCTCAAACACTTGTACCCTGTGTCAGCTTTTTTATCCTACTCAAATTGTTCTCCAGCCTATCAAGCCTTTGTGAACAATGTAGCACACTATTCTGAGCCTAATTCTGTAGGTGAAGCTATTAAAGACAAACTTTGGTGTGAAGCCATGCTTAAAGAGTTGCATGCTCTAGAAAATAACAACACTTGGTCAATTCAACAATTACCTCCTGATAAATCTGTTGTGACTTGTAAGTGGTTATTTAAGCTCAAGTTTAATGCTGATGGCACTTTGGAAAGACATAAAGCCAGATTAGTGGCTCGTGGCTTCACTCAAGTAGAAGGGTTGGATTATTCAGAAACATTTGCTCCTGTTGCCAGGATGATCTCTGTGAGAGTGGTATTGGCTATGGCTGCTGCTAGAAACTGGAGTGTCTCTCAAATGGATGTGACTAATGCCTTTCTGAATGGTGACTTAGAGGAAGAGGTGTTCATGACCTTACCCCCTGCCTATTCTTATCTCAAGAAGATTCAAGCTGCCAACTCTTCTCAGTCTAGCACTTGTTCTCAAGGGGAGATATATGATGAGACCAATTGCTCTCCTTTGGTGTGCAAGCTGAATAAGTCATTATATGGTCTTAAACAGGCACCAAGGCAATGGTTTGCCAAGTTTTCTTCAGTTATTAAGGCAGCTGGTTATATTCAATCTAAGGCAGATTATTCATTGTTCACCAAGAAGACCAACTTTGGATTTACAGCTCTTATTTTGTATGTTGATGATATGCTAATTACAGGAAGTGATCAGGATGAGATTCTGAGATTGAAACAACACTTACAAGTCAGTTTTCAACTCAAAGATCTAGGTGATATGAGATACTTCTTAGGCATTGAAGTTGACAGAAATTCAGAAGGTATTTTTCTTAATCAAAGAAAGTATACTATGGAGCTTCTTGAAGAATCAGGGATGCAAAACTCAAAGCCTATCTATACTCCTCTAGATATTCGAGAGAAATTATCAAAAGAGGGGGAGAGCTTTGAGAATCCTCATCAATATAGGAGGTTGATTGGCAAGCTGATTTATTTGACAATAACCAGACCAGATATTACTTATGCTGTTCAGATTCTAAGTCAGTTTATGCAAAGTCCTTCTAAAGTGCATTGGCAAGCAGCCAAACATGTGCTAAGGTATCTAAAGGGAGCACCAGGACAAGGCATACTTCTCAGCAGACACTCTGATTTGCAAATGAAAGCTTATTGTGATGCAGATTGGCAGGCATGTCCTATGACCAGGAAATCTCTCACAGGTTTTTGCATCTTTCTTGGCAACTCTCTGGTTTCATGGAGAACCAAGAAGCAATCATTTGTAGCTATGTCAACAGCTGAATCAGAGTATAGAGCCATGGCTTCTACTTGTTGTGAAATCACATGGTTGGTCAGAATTCTTGAGGATTTAAATGTCTGTCAAAATGGTCCAGTGGAACTATTCTGTGACAACCAAGCTGCTATTCATATAGCCAGGAATCCAGTGTTTCATGAACGTACAAAGCACATTGAAGCTGACTGCCACTTAGTCCGAGACAAAGTGATGAAGAAAGAAGTGGAAGCTAAGTATGTGAACACAAAAGAACAACCTGCTGATCTTTTCGCTAAGATTCTAAGTGTTGATCAAAGTAGGAAGTTTCTGTCCAAGCTTGGCATGATAAACATGTTTAATCCTGCTTAGCTTGAGGGGGAGTGTTAAGAGCTAGTATTTTCTGTATTAAGTAAGTCACGTGAGTGACATGTGATGTATTTAGCTAGCTCAACCTTGCTATAAATAGCCCCTGTACATTTCTGAATTTTGTTGAATGGAATAGAGCATTTTCTGCTCATGTTCTCGTTTCTTCTCCTACCTTCTCTCTCTCACACAAAATCTACAATCACTCAATAGTGGGCAAGAAGGCTGTTGCACAAACATTTGAAGAATGTGATAATGATCATGATGTGGCAATCAAAAAGTTGAATGCGCTTCAGTCTGATTATTCATCAACAACAATGCATTCAGAGAACTTGCCCAAGGATGGTGCAGAATGGGTGGAGTTATTTGTCAAAGAAATGACGAGTGCGACTAGCTTAGATGATGCCAGGGCTCGTGCTGCGAGAGCCCTTGAGTCCTTGGAAACATCTCTCTATGCTCGCGCAGGTGTGGAGGCAAGCCAAAATTTCCAGCAGGAGAACGCGGCGTTAAAGGAACAAGTTCAAGTGCTGAATCGCGAAAACACAATCCTGAAAAGAGCTGTCTCAATCCAACATGAGCGCCAAAAGGAGTTTGATGTTAAAATCCAGGAGCTTCAACATCTTAAGCAGCAGCTGATTCCTCAGTACCAGGAACAAGTGAGACTATTGGAGCTGAACAACTATGCTCTATCTATGCATCTGAAGCAAGCCCAGCAAAGCAATTCAATTCCCACAGGGTTTCATCCTGACATTTTCTAGTTTGCATATTCAAGTCCTAATTGATGTAACAAACTGTTATTATTTTGAGCAACTCGAATCCCTAAATTGTGGCCTCTCTAAAAACTGTATGAGCTAGCCCCATTGATTCATCATTCCGACAAAAGTTGATATTAACTGAATGAGCAAAGTTGATTGAATGGTTTAGGCTCAAATATTTGATTTGTTCAAGTTCAAAACCTTGTTTAATCTCTACTCATTTAAAAATGTACCTTGTGAGTTTCTCGTTTGGTTTGTTAGAAGCTCATAAACAACGGTTTTATCTAACAGTATATACAAGCAAATGATGCCAAAAATTGAAATGTCATATGTAGATTGAAAAAGTCGACCAAAACTATGTAGTTTCACTTAAAGGGTGGTGTTTAGCGGCATCGCTAGGCAACCATAATGCGGTGAAAATAAAGGTCGATCGAAGCTAGAGCATATTCTGGGATAAGGCCTAAAGTTTGAACGTGAAAACAAAGGTTTTAAATTACTCTATTGTTTTGGTTGAGGTAATTGTCTGTAAGATGTTTTGGTTGAGGTGTCTATAAGAATAGAAAGTGGTTATAAATTGCCCTATTTGATGCATATTACCAACCATCCATAAATATGACTAGGGGTGAGAAAACGGATAATCCGGCCCGATCCAAAAAAACGAATATTCGAATTTTTTTGGGTCAAAATTAGCAATCTGTATCCGATCTGTTATTAGGTGGATGTCATGTAAGAAATATCTTTTTGGACCGGATATTTCGGATATCCAAATTATCCATTTTAGAATTATTTTTCAAATTATATTATTAAAAATAAGAAAATTAGGTATGAATAAAAAAAGATATAACTATCTTGTAAGAATTAAACCCAAAATGAGTTAAACCTTGGGAAAACACATTTTTAATACATCTTTTACTTAAATATTTTACCAAAATTTACATATATATATATAATACCGGATCTACCGGATATTCGTTCACTCAAAACTCCGATCCGATTATCCGAAATAATTCTAGGATTCGATCAAATACGGATATTAATTCAAGCTATCCATTTGGGTACAGATTTTATCAGATCGGATCGACGAATGGAATATTTTTGGTCACCCTTATATATGACCAAACATGATGCCTTGCGCTAGTCTATATGTATTTGGGATTAAATAAAACATAAAGAAGGAAACAGACTATATATAAATCATAAACAAATCAGTGTACCAAATTTCAAACAACGTGTAGTGTTAATTAGAATGAGCAAGGCTATGGTTGTGATCTCTCTCCAAATTTGTCAAGCGTAATTCTCTCTCTAGCACACGTATATACATTCTTGAAAGGGACAAGCAAAGAAATTTACAATATGCAGAGGAGCATCACACAAACCAACTTTGAAACTGCTCTGAAATTCAAATTTTGGCCACATTCATTGGGCAGGGCAAAAGGTAGACGTATGGTGTGTCTCTTTCAATTACCCAATTCAGTAAATCTGGCATACGTTATACTTTTTCCCCATTCCACTCTTCATCTCCACATATAAATATTAGTAAAACTTTGTAGAGTCCAATTCCTCCACCCCAAATTAAGCGTGAACCACAAAATGAGGCTTCTGGGTTTTCTGTTGTTGGCCTCTTTTGCTCTGCAAATCTATGCATCTTCTTGCCCCAATGGTGGACAACACAGGGTAACAATAATCGCTCAATTCCCTTCTTTTCTTCTTCTTAATTAACGTTATGTGAAGATTTCATCCAATATAACATCTGGGTTTTTCTGGGTTTTTCGAGATTGTTGGTCCTTGATTATAAAATCATATAAAATGCAGTTTTTAGAGCAGTGTAGCTCAAAGAAAGAGTGTGAGTGTGGGAATGGTCTCTATTGCTTTTCTTGCCATCAACATCTCAGGAATCCTCCTTCAAAGTGCATCAGATCCAAGCTCACTGATCAGTTCAAGCTTCTGGTACTGAATTTCCTTCTCACTCACACACAAAACACACGTGTCATGTGCCAGCAAGGCACTCTGACACGTGTACACCCAGTCATCACTCACAACAAGTGTCTCTATATTTTCTGTTCCTGAATAGCATATAGGAAAAATTGGGTATTTTTATGACATGGGTAATTTACCCTTTGATCAGTCTGTTTAAATAGACTCTTTGAATGTTGTTAGAATCCATTAAGTTCATGTTGATTGTGTTTTGTGCAGAACAATTCGTTGCCTTTTAACAAATATGCGTACTTAACTACCCACAACTCGTTTGCAATCGATGGAGAGCTTCGTTATGGTGGAGCTTCTCGTGTTACCATCACAAACCAAGAGGACTCTGTCACTCAACAGTTGCATGTAATTTTCTTCCATGAATCCATAACAGAAATTGATCAGCATTCCATCTGTATTAATCACAATTGTTACTGATGTCAGAATGGTGTCCGTGCTCTAATGCTGGATACTTATGACTATCAAGGAGACATTTGGCTCTGCCACTCTTTCAAGGGCAAATGCCATTCTTACACTGCATTTGTACGTATCACATTCACTTATGTCACACTATTTTATAAATCTTTGATATCGATACCAAACGGACCCTACATTTCGTATACATGTAGAAGCCTGCAATAGAGACCTTGAAGGAAATTGAGGCCTTCTTATCAGCCAATCCATCTGAGATTATAACCCTGATCTTGGAAGACTACATCGAGGCCCCCAAGGCGTTGTCGAGGCTTTTCAAGGAGTCGGGTTTGTCTAAATTCCTGGTTCCTCTGTCGCAAATGCCCCGAGGCGGGAAAGATTGGCCCTTGGTCAAGGACATGGTTGCTAACAATCATAGGCTACTTGTGTTCACTTCAATGGAATCCAAGGAAGCAAGTGAAGGGATTGCCTATCAATGGAACTTCATGGTTGAAAATCAATGTAATGATGTTATAATGAGCTTACTATTTACGGTTTTTCTATCCTATGTCCTCAGAATTGATCGGTGATTTGAATGTGTAGATGGAAACGGAGGGATGGAGGAGGGGAAATGCTTCAACCGAAAAGAATCCGCGGTGTTGAATGATAGGAGTAAATCTTTGGTGTTAGTAAATCACTTTAGGTCGGTGCCATTGAAGGCGACGACATGTAAGCATAACTCGGAAGAGCTTATGGAAACGCTCCACACTTGCTACTCCGCCGCAGGCAACCGTTGGCCAAATTTTGTAGCTGTTGATTTCTATAAGGTACAAACTATTTTATGTTGAATATATAATCTTTGTGGTATCACTATGGAATGGTCTTTTGTATTGAGAATTCAAGAATATCAGAGAAGCAATGGAGGAGGAGTTTTCCAGGCCGTTGACACCATGAATGCCCAACTTCTTTGCAATTCTAAGGACTTGCATTCTTGTAAGGTGAGTTTTTGTTCTTTTGGTTTTTTGCTCTTCTCGTAGTTCAATTTAAGAATAAAAATCTTGCATAAAATGAAACACGAATTTGTCTTTATTTGCAGTCTACATGAAGAATGTTCAATGGCGCCATAAATTAAGAGAAAGAGTGGAGATTTGCTTTATGCATTCCTATATATGAAGATCCTGTTGATCAAAGATGAAAAAGATGGTGATGAAATATCTGTATGTCATATGAGTGTTTTCATGAAATCTTTATACTGAGCTTTCAAGTACCCTTGTTTTATATTTCAATCTAACGTACCCAAGTAAGAAAATTGTCACGAAACCATGGCTCAAAAAGAAAAGTAAGAGCTAGATAAACAAATGATCAATAACGTGTCGGAGTTTTTTTTTGAGACTTAAAAGCAATAGCAAATAGAGGATGAATCTATACTATATACTAGCCGTTGAAGTTAGTTAATCATGGCTATAAACGTTTAGTGTTAAGTTTCTATTATGTTTGTTAGTACTCTGTTAGTTGACAGTTATGTGGCGTGTAAGTTAAGTTCCATAACTGTCATCATAAGTATTTATATAACTGTATATGTAAGCAGTTATAAAACAGTTGGTACTTTTAGTATATATATGTAATCAAGTAACACATAAAGGGTTACTCAATCGTGTAAACTGTGTATGCCACATTCATAATAAGAATGGTGATGAATTACAGTTAAACATTTGTTGTCTGAATTACAGATTGTATTGCCTATAGACTTTCATTTGGTATCAGAGCTTTCATGAAAATCATGGCAAAAGACAATGAAAAGGAAGATTCATTGACAACATTCAAGGGAGATTCGAGTCTTGATTCACAGAATGAGAAAAACCATGGTGAAAGACACATCACTTTTCAATATCCCATGCTCACAAAGACAAACTATGGTGCGTGGGCTATTAAAATGAAAATTTATATGTCTGCACAAGGAGTATATGAGGCCGTGGAAGAAGATGGCATTACAAACAGCAAGAAGGATAAACTTGCACTTGCAGCCATATACCAAGCAATTAGTGAAGAACTAATGCTACAACTTGGTGCGGATAGGACTGCCAAACAAGTTTGGCACATGATAAAGATGATGCATGAAGGAGCAGATAGGATCAAGGAGGTAAGAACACAGACTCTCTTAAGAGAATTTGAGGGCCTAAGGATGAAAGAAAATGAATCAATTGATGACGTTTCTGGAAAATTAACAACTGTTGTGAGTAAGTTGAGAGGATTAGGCAATTCTCTTGATGAAGAGAGAGTAATAAAGAAGTTCTTAAGATCCATATCATCTAGATTTATCCAACTTACATCCACCATGGAAGAATTCTGTGATCTTAAAACCAAAACTGTGGACGAGATAATTGGATCAATGAAGGCTCATGAAGAGAGAATCCAAGAATGTGGTGATAAGAGTCTTGAGAATGCACTCCTTACCAGGGCCGAATGGAAGGCCAGAGAGAAAAAGAAGGGAAAGGAGAAGAAGTCTCAAGGAGAGTGCAGTAAGAATGCTGAAACTTCAAAAGGAAATGGCAAGGGGGAATCACACGACAGGAAGGATGGATATCAAAAACCAAGAAGGAAATTTGATAAATCCAAGGTGAAATGCTACTCATGTGGTGAAATGGGGCATCTGTCATACGAGTGTGAGTCCAAAGAGAAGGAAGAAAAGGGCAACCTCATAATGAAACAAGGAGAAGAGGAGCCAACCTTACTTGTCTTGGAAGAAGAAATTCAGAATAAGGTAATGCACTACAACTTGATGAGTTCTGAGGGTGTTAAGGAAAATGATTTTAGCAAGTGGTATTTAGACACAGGGGCGAGTAATCATATGACAGGCAACATGAATTACTTTACTGAATTAGACAAAAGTGTAGGATGGAGAGTCAGATTTGGAGATGGCTCAATCACTACTATTTCAGGGAAAGGGTCTGTTATATTTTCAAGCAAGAATGGAGAGCATATACCCCTGACTGATGTCTATTATATCCCTGAATTGAAATCAAACATCATCAGTATAGGTCAATTGGACCAAAATGGCAGCAAAACAGTGATAAGTGAGGGTGTACTTAGGCTGTATTCAAAGTTAGGTAAGTTGGTTGCAAAAGTAAAGATGCAGTCCAATAAGTTGTATACTTTGGAACTTAAAATCGCCAAGAAAACCTGCTTGCTGTCTAAGATGGAGAATATGAGTTGGTTGTGGCATGCTAGATATGGTCATCTACACTTCAATGCACTCAGCAAGTTGGCAAAGAAGGATATGGTGAAGGGACTGCCACACATTGAAGAGATCAATCAACTCTGTGATGGATGTGCAGTGGGAAAACATCATAGAACACCTTTCCCACACACAGCAACCTATAGAGCACACAAACCTTTGGAGCTGGTGCACGCAGACCTTTGTGGTCCCATTTCACCTACATCTATTGGAGGTAACAAGTATTTCCTACTTCTTGTTGATGACTTCTCTAGATTCATGTGGGTAAAGTTTCTCAAAAGCAAAGATATTGCATTGTCTGAGATTAAGAAGTTCAAAGTGGCCATAGAAGTTGAAAAAGAGGTGAAGCTTAAGGCACTCAGAACTGACAGAGGTGGAGAGTTCACCTCAAATGCATTTAAGGAATTTGCTGAGAAAGAGGGGCTGAAGAGGTACCTTACTGCACCATACACGCCACAACAAAATGGTGTGGTGGAAAGGAGAAACCAAATGGTTGTAGAGATGGCAAGATGTATGATGAAATTCAGGGGAGTGCCAAATGAGTTCTGGGCAGAGGCTGTTCAGACGGCTGTATACTTGCTAAACAGATCTCCTACAAAAGGAAATGTAGATGGCACACCCTATGGAGAATGGAATGGGAGGTCACCTGTCATACATTATCTCAAGGTGTTTGGAAGTGTTGCTTTTGTCAAGGATGTGACTCCAAATCTGTCTAAATTAGAAGACAGAAGCAAGAAGGTTATGTTCATTGGTTATGAAGATGGCTCCAAGGCATGCAGATTTTATGATCATGGGAGTGGCAAGGTGATTGTAAGCAGAGATGTGAAATTTGATGAATCTGCAGAAGCAAACTGGATTGGTGATAACTCTCCAAATAAGAAAAAGGGTGATTACCAAGTCTTTGCCTTGCCAGAAGAAGGAGAAATAGAAAATGGATTGCCACAGTTTGATACAAGTGATGTTGATGATCAAGAAGATAGTCAAACACCATCTACTCCAGTGATACAAAAGGGGCCACTCGAGGAACAAGAGATGGATGAATCACCAAACTCAATTGGAAGTGGCATCTATATGACAGATTATGATCATACACCTAGAGGTTTCAGGAAGATACAGGATACCTACAATGAAACACAAGAAATAGAAGAAGAAGTTGGACTTTGTTTTCTGTCAAGTGAGGAACCAACCAAGTATGAAGATGCAGCTACAGAAATAGAATGGAAGAAGGCTATGGAGGCAGAACTGGCTTCCATAAATAAGAACAAGACTTGGGAACTGACAAGTCTCCCTAAGAAGCATAAAGCCATAGGATTAAGGTGGATCTTTAAGGTAAAAAAGGATCCTGAAGGGAAAATCCTAAAGCACAAGGCTAGGCTAGTTGCTAAAGGGTATGTTCAGAAGTTTGGTGTTGACTATGAGGAAGTTTATGCGCCAGTTGCAAGGCTTGAAACCATTAGGACTCTTATGGCTTTTGCTGCAACAAAGAATTATGAGGTCCATCACATGGATGTAAAAACAGCCTTCTTGAATGGTGATATACAGGAGGAAGTTTATGTCAAACAACCAGAGGGTTTCATTGACAAAAGGCATCCAGAAAAGGTGTTGAGGCTAAGAAAGGCATTGTATGGACTAAAGCAGGCACCACGTGCCTGGAACTCAAAACTGGATTTGAGTTTGAAGAAAATGGGTTTTGTCAGATGCAAAACTGAGCATGCTTTGTACACAAGGAAAGGCAACAAGGAATTCTTGATAGTAGGAGTTTATGTTGATGATCTTGTGATAACAGGATCAAGCACCAAAGCAATCTCATCTTTCAAGTCAGAAATGAAGAAGGAGTTTGATATGAGTGACTTGGGATTGCTAAGTTATTATCTTGGCATAGAAGTAATGCAAACAGAATTGGAAGTCCATTTGAAGCAGGAAAGCTTTGCCAAGAAAATACTACAGATGGTTAACATGGAAGAGTGCAATCCATGTGCCATTCCTATGGAACCAAGGATCAAATTGAGTAAGCATGATCCGGGAGAAAAGCTGGTTGATGCAACACTGTATAGAAGCATCATTGGCAGTTTAAGGTATCTTGTGAACACTAGACCAGATCTGTGCTATAGTGTTGGCGTTTTGAGCAGATTTCTGAAGAATCCCAGAGAATCTCACATGGAGGCTCTCAAGAAAGTTCTCAGGTACATAAAAGGCACATTGAAATTAGGATGTTCATACAAGAAAGGAGGTATTGATGCAGTACTAGTAGGGAATTGTGATAGTGACTTGGCAGGTGACATTGATGATAGAAAGAGCACAAGTGGAATTGTTTATTTCTATGGGAAGAATGCCATTTCATGGACTTCAAAGAAGCAACATGTAGTAGCTTTGAGTTCATGTGAAGCAGAGTATATGGCAGCCACTGCAGCCGCCTATCAAGGGATATGGTTAAAAACATTGGTGGAAACCTTGGAGGATAAGAGATGGAGTGAGGTTGAATTGAAGATAGACAATATTTCAGCCATTGCACTGTCTAAAAATCCAGTGTTTCATGATAGAAGTAAACACATAGATACAAGGTTTCATTTCATTAGGGACTGTGTGGATCAAGGCAAGATAAAGGTGGAGTATGTCCACACAGGGGATCAACTTGCAGATATCTTAACAAAACCTCTGGCAAGACACAGATTCGTGGAGCTAAGAGGAAAGCTTGGAATGAAGTTTATAGCTCATGCTTAAGGGAGTGAATGAAGTTAGTTAATCATGGCTATAAACGTTTAGTGTTAAGTTTCTGTTATGTTTGTTAGTACTCTGTTAGTTGACAGTTATGTAGCGTGTAAGTTAAGTTCCATAACTGTCATCATAAGTAGTTATATAACTGTATATGTAAGCAGTTATAAAACAGTTGGTACTTTTAGTATATATATGTAATCAAGTAACACATAAAGGGTTACTCAATCGTGTAAACTGTGTATGCCACATTCATAATAAGAATGGTGATGAATTACAGATAAACATTTGTTGTCTGAATTACAGATTGTATTGCCTATAGACTTTCAGCCGTGCCCGTCGTGCCATGCACGACTTGCATTTTTAAATTTATTTTTGGATATATATTAAATAGAATATTAATGTGAAATGTATAATAAAAGCTTTAACATAATTTGATTTCATCGAATATTAGAAGTTTTTAATTGTTAAATGATTGATTGAGAACATGTTATTATGCAAATCACGTACTTACATTTTAATTTACAGTCAATAAAATACATTATTATGCAATATATATGTCTTATATTTTAGTATGCAAAGCACCAACTTGATATACCCAAATTAAACATGTAGTTATTTTAATCATAATATTTAATGAATAATATTTTGCTTCTATATGTACGAATACACAAAAAAATCTTATCAAAATATAATATATTTCAAAGATCATGATATTCTGAATCTAAAAAATCATTGGTATCGAAAATATTTGGAAATTAATAAAACTATTGAAAACAATTTATAAAAACTATAAGGTGGGGTGAGAATAATTTTTTTTATATAAGTTATAAAATTTTATGAATTCCAAAATTAATTAAATAAATGTTAGTTATATGACTTCCAATTTGTTTATTCCAATGCAATTCACTATATTTAAAATTAAAATTTTATCCTCCACAAAACGTAAATAAGATAAAATTAAAACATTGACTATTTTGGTAAATTATATCTTTTATCCATGCGTAAAATTTTGGTAAATTATAGTAGATAAATTTTTCCATGCGTGAGTCATTTCATGTTATAATAAGTTGGGTTTTGTTAAAATTAAAATTAAAACAAAACGTGTTTTGGCAAAATCAACGTGTTAGGAAATAAGTATATATTTTCCATGCTATTAGATCATGACGAATGGAAGAAATCTAAATATGATCACACTTTAAATAGAAGAAAATCAATTCTTGAATGATAAAATTAAAGATAAAATTATTTAAGTAATATAAAATTACTGATAAAAGATATGACTTTAAGATAAAATTAAATATAGATAATTAAGAAAAATAAAAGATATAAAGTTGTCAATATTTATTTGATTTGGAAAAAAAATTAAAATCAAGCGGGGCCAGAATCAACGTGGTGGCTCGTAAACGCGATGACAAGGTTTTGTATGGGGGGTGTACGTGGTGACAAGGTTTTGTATGGGGGAGGGGACTTTTCTGTACAAGGTGACAAGGTTTTGTTTGGTGGTGACAGGTTTGGGTGTCATGACGCCATGTTCTGGGATGTTTTTGTAGTTGTCACCAAAAAAGCCTATTTACCTCATTCTTTCACCGCGCCGTCCACTTCCCCTATTGTTGTCACCATCTGAGTCCATTTACCCAAAATCCTCCAAAAAATATATATAAGACATAGTTTTTTCACTCATTTGAATATTTTTATAAAACCTGATTATAAGAATATAAATTGATATTTTACTTACAATTTTTATCATATATCAATAACAACTATCATAAATGTAAAAATAAAAATAAAAAATGTCATCGACTAATAAATTGATAAAGTTTATAAAAATTTAATAGAAATTTTCGGAAACCACAAATTTACTTGTATTAATGAAATAAGTTGAATCCAATATTTATAGATTTTTCTTAATTTGTTTGGGAAAGATTTTTCCCTGTAATGCTTTAAGAACTAATAATTGACAAAAGTTATTTCTTATAAGTAGATAAGAAGAAATTCAATAGGAAAACTCTATATAATGCGAATAATAAAAAATTAGTTTTTTTAAATATATGAGTTAGGGTCAAAATTACTGTGGTGGTTAAAAAACGACCACTTGTATGTTTGTGTTAGGAAAATAAGGGGCGTTTGTATAATTTGAGAAAAATTGTAGGATTATTTTGTAAATAAGTAAAAATTATGAAAAAGATGTACGTTATCAAGATATAAATCGAAATTATTATTTGGCTAAAAAGTCAAATTTGTTATCAAGATAGAAAACAAATCAAATATAACGGGTAAAAAATATAGTAGATCATGTAACTATAAACAATAATTAACTTAAGCTTAAAAATGCTAAATTTATTAATGTAAATCAAATAAAAAAAGTCAAAAAAATAGTCTTTCTATCAAAAAATAAGTGATATATTAAAAAAGATAGAATATCTTACCAAAATTCAAAATTTTGAATACATCTTTTACATAAATAGATAATATAATTTTACGTAGGTTACGTGTTAACAAATTATGGCAAAATTATGTTATTTCAAATTATGGATAGATTGATATTCTATCTCTACGTAGGTTACGTGTTAACATATTGAAAATTATGGCAATTAGTTAAAATCTGGTGGGGTAGTTAGTAAATTTACGTAGGTTAAATTATGGCAAAATTATGTTATTTCAAATTATGGATAGATTGATATTCTATCTCTACGTAGGTTACGTGACATATTGAAAATTATGACAATTAGTTAAAATGCTTTAAAAATTAATTTTTGTTAAATATCTGGTGGGGCCAGAATTAACGTGGAGGCTCGAAAACGGTCGGCTTTTATAATATACTAGCTGATGACCCGTACCTTCTACGGGGTGTTATTTATTTATTTATTGCTTTGTGTATGAATTTACTATAACAAATAAATATTATCAAATGTATACTTTGTTTTAAAACGACGCTAATTTTTTGGAGTATAAAATGACATAATTCTTGTATATCATCATAGATATAAATAAATCTTATTCATATAGTTACTTTTAATACATATATATATATTTTTTAATAATTGAGGAAGAATGACATAAGATAAGACGCATTCTCATATTTATAAAGAATTGATACAAATCTTTTGGCATTTAATTAAATTATGTAAACTAACTTATATAATAAAATGATTAAAATCAATAAGTTTAAATAAAAAGATTAGTATATTATAATATTGAAGATATAGATAATATTTTATAAGTTAAATAGAAAGTCAGAGTATCTCGTATATATTTTATTGTTTTGTGAAATAATAATTAAATAATTAAATATATAAATATGTAATGAAAATGTTAATGAATTATAATCTTAATAAAATAATCTATCTTTTTTTCTAAAGCGTAATAAGTATGCAATATTAGCGATATATATGGTAAATATAACATCTATTTTTAAATTGATATTTTTATATGATACGATAGTAAAAATGTATTTAATATATTATTTTAATAGAATGAATATTTGTCTCAGTTATAGTGGTAAAATTTGCTACCATTGATGATTTTTAAAAAATACCATAATATAATTACGAAGAAATTAAAGTTAATATGATACTTAATTAAATGAGTAAAATATTATGATTATGATTTATAGATTATGACGAAAAAATACTTTTTTTAAATAAAAGGTCTATGATAGATTTATGTATTAATTAAATGTGTATAGTAATAAGATAGAGATTTATATATTTGGATAGAATTATTAATTAAACAACTCAAATTCTAAGATATAACTAATATCTTAATTAAGTATGTATAAGATTATGATAAAATCAAGATTTAATAAGATGGATTTTTAAATAAGGGGGTGATGTGGCGCAATATGGTGGCAGAATTTGCTTCCGCTTTAGTATATAGTAATAGATTTTGATTAAAGCCGGAGAATTTCGAGCCTTCACGTTAATTCTGACCCCACTTCATTAACAATTTTATATGTTTTATTTTTCTTATTTATCTAATCTTTAATTTTATCTTTTTCCTTTCCCATCTAATATCTATCTTTGAAGGCATAATATTTGTATTTAAAATTTCCTTAATTATCTAATCTTTAATTTTATCATTTTTCTATTCATCTAATATCTATCTTTAAAGCAATATGATCTATCTTTAAAATCTCCCTCTATAAAAGATACATATTAGTTAACTTATCTTTTCAACTACCTTTTTAATCTAATTATGTACGATATAATTTTAAAAATTCGAATTTAAAAAATAATTTTAAAATGGAAGCCCCTTTTTCTAAATAAATTATATTTTTATCTTTGATACTAAATCAATTTTAATACAGTATACTAAATCAATTATAAAACACTAATATTAACAATTGATTCAGTAAATTATATTTTTAAAATTGATTTATTAACAATTTTTATCTTTGACACTAATATTATATTTATATAATATTCAAAAAATTATAAAACACGAGTCGTGCATGGCACGACGGGTACAGCTAGTTTATGTTTATTAGGCCGCCTTTTTGAAAAAAGCAACTAAACATATTGGAAAGATTCACAAAACACAAACTATAGGCATGTATACAGTGTGATAATATGTGTATTATTCGAATAATTCCGGCCTAACAAATAATTCTGGAGCACACATTATGGCAATATGGCTCATGGTACCTTAAACCTTTATTCCTTTCGTATGTGAGACCATAAACAATTCCCATTTTTGCAGCCTAAGAAACATTCGCACTTAATCTCAACCCCAAAACAAATAGCAGTTACTACTAGATCGATCATGAATCCGAAGAGTATCTTGTGGCTCTCAAAACATAGTCTAGCTTGCAATAAGTTGAGTAGACCACTAGAGCCAAGACTGGTTCGATGTGGCGATGTTCATATTATTGAGTTTCGCCACCCTCGGGTACATCACTTGTTGTGGCCACTTGAGCCTTATTAGTTGAGCTACTACCACGACGACATTGAGAAAGCATCTCCATTTGCGTTCGACACTTTCCTATGATGTCGGTTCCATGGTTGTTCACACACTGCAAATCAACGACAACAACGACAACAACAACAACAACAACCGCCTTTTGTTAGCTAAGCACCTAAACATAATTATGTATTACTTGGATAAACGAAAGATTAACAAACCTCTTGGAAGGCCTTAATCTGTGCATCACAGACATCATTAGAGCCTAGATTGCTCAACTTGATGGTTGATTGAGAAGTCTGAGGACCACGAACTAGTATAGCTTTCGATAATGCTCCCATAATATGACTGGCGAAAAATACTCCAATCCCAAATCCAAATCCTACAAAAGCGAATGTGACCTAATCGATCTTATTTTATCATAACACTTTTAGTGGGATAATTAAGCAACTTACTTAAGTAAGAAGGAAAAAAAAAAAGAAGCATACCAAGAACAACGGCGGCGCCTACACCTACCTTGACTTGTCTAGTCGGCGGGGGTGCTGGCGGAGGAGCACAATGTAAGTAAACTCAAGATCATCAACTTGAAGAATGCTAGAACAGATTGGAAATGTGTAATGCATTTGATACAAGGTATGTCATCTGAATATATGATTATGCCCTTACGCATTTGTTGGGAAATCTCATATTTTATATAGAAAAAGATGAGTTGGTATTCCTGATCAATTGGTTTTAGAATGAAACTTTATGATTGATGTACTAGGCCCGTATACACATGTGCGTTTTGAGGGTCTGAATGCGCGCACCCGTGCTCCAAACTAGTCGAGAGGATGTTTCCTATAGACCCAAATGTGGACAAGCTTGGAATAGGGGCGGACAAACAGATGGGACACATATGAAGTGATTACATTTTGAAACGGATCATTGATCCAAAAAACAAGCAATGTTTAACAAGTAAATCATTCCATTAACGGGACTCAAACAGTCTATTTGTTAAATCTCGGTGGGCCATACATGACGTGGGGGATTCGCACGTCGGTTCGTGCGCATATGCGCGGTAAGCCCGACACATTAGTTTAGTAGCCCATGTACTTATATGGTGGGTGGTTTAGGTTCTAAATCCCGATGTGGGATAAGTTTAGTCTCAACACGCCCCCTCAAGTGCAACTGCCTGGCCCCGCAATATGCCAGTAGGGACCCAGACCGAACAGGCTCTAATACCATGTTAAATCTCGGTGGGCCATACATGACATGGGGGGTTCACACGTCGGTTCGTGCGCATATGCGCGGTAAGCCCGACACATAAGCACATGAGGTTCCACCCTAAAACCAATTGGCAATAGGGGGAGTAGCCCATGTACTTATATGGTGGGTGGTTTAGGTTCTAAATCCCGATGTGGGATAAGTTTAGTCTCAACACTATTAAAGCAATCAAAAGTAATGGGATCTAAACAAGGATCAATTGTATTAATGGGAAGATATCAGACACCAAAATATAAATTGATAATTAAAAAGTTGATCAAACAATCAAAACGAATAACAACAAAGACAAGAGGGAGCTAAGGGAGAGATGTACCCGCAAAGCGTTCAAAAACACCCATTGTTGAGAAACCGAATCTAGAATCTAGCAAGAAAAGCAACAATGAAATTCAGGGAAATGTAAAATTTTGGAACTAACGAGAAGGTAGGGTTTTGGCCGTTAGGATCCTTCTTGGTGAGCAACACCAATTCTGTGTATTTGTTTGTGGATGTGATTTGTTCTTTTTGGTATTTGTTGTGATCAAATTGTTTTGATATCCTAAATTAGGTTTGTTTTGACTATAGGAAGTCAACAGTCACGTAACAAAAATTGATCAAAAGAGTAACATAAATTCGTTAGATGCATTTAATACTAAATCTTTTCATCAAAGCAAAACCGATATTTAAAGAACCAATTCTAATCGGATAAATTACACAAAACCACCTTTGAATTATCACATTTTTCATATAACCACCTGTAAAAGACTAAATTTCAGCAAACCACCCGTATAAAAGAAAATCTTTCACTTAACCACCTACATCCTAACACGATTAACTCCAGGTTAACTAAATAAATATCTTACTTTGTTTTAAGAGGGGAAATGCTTCACCCACGGTCCAAAATCCAAATTGGTAACTATGATCTCTTCTAAATATCTTAATTTGTTTTAAGATTTTGATAATTACTTTTGATAATAAGAAAATATCTAAATATTTTTAAAAAATTAAGATAACAAATTAAGATGGAAGGAATTAAAGGCACGATTTTGATCAAGGGATTAAAGGCACGATTTGTTTTAAGATTTTCTTTATTCATTATGTATTGCGGGGATTAAAGTTTAGTTAAAACAAACTATCAATCAATGTGAAAATTTAAATTATGTATAAAATATAAAGTTTTTTTTTAAAGAAAAATATTTAAATGGAAATCGGTGGATAAGAAGAATTCTAATGTGGGGTCTACAATGAAATTTCAACCAATTAAATAAATTAAATTGTTTGAATAAAGACGGATGATGCGGTCCAATGAGAAGTCGACACGTGTCGTGCTAAACATTATGTTTAACCTCCACTTTAGTATATAGTTATAATACTAGCAAATGACCCGCACCTTGTACGGGGGTGTTTTTTGCTTTTATTATCTTGTATATTAGTTCACTTAAATAATTAAAAATATTAGCATATGTCTAATTTCTTTTGAAACGCTACATATATTTTAGATTATAAAATAACATAATTCTCATATATAATCAAATATTTATATAAAAATATTGTATTTTAATTTTAATTAGTTTTATAAATACATAAACATATATATTGAGGAAGAATTCAATAAGATGAGATGTATTATTAAATTTTATAAAAAGTTGATAAAAATATTTTGAAAGTTAAATTAAAAATTCATAAACTAATTTATATAAATAAATCAATAGTTTAAAATAAAATTTTGGATTAAAATAGTACTGTATTTTACAATATAAATAATAGTTAATACGATATAAAAAACAAAATTATCTTGTAAATATGCTATTACTCTGTAAAAAATTAATTATATAAGAAGTATATTAAATATCAAATAAATATATTAACAAATCATTATCTTACTAAGAAATCTATCTTTTATCTAAAAGATATCAATGTGTAATGTTACAGATATATTTATGATAGATATATCATCTAATTTTATTAGTGGATTTAAATATGGGATGATAGAAAAAATATTTAACACATTATTTTGATTTAAAAAAAAAAGATGTGGCGTATATATAGTGGTCATGTTTGCTACTAATGATGATTTTTAAAAAATGTTAGAACCAAATTACGAAAATAATACTTATTATTAATATAGTATTTAAGTAAATGGGTAAAAATGTTTTTTTTTAATAAGGGGGTGATGTAGCGTAATATGGTGGCGAAATTTGATTACGTTTTAGTATATAGTAAGAGATAGATAATGATGTCAAATAAATAATTCAAATAATGATAATGTAGTACGCACATGCTTTTGGATATATATGATAAATTTACTTGTAATAAATAGGGAGTAAAAAGATAAATTTTCCAATTTAATAGAGAATAAAAGATAAAATTTCCAAGTAGGAAGTAGAAAGATAGAATTTTCAATTTGATTGATGATAACGGAGTAGAAAGATAAATTTTCCAATTCAATAGATGACAAAAGAATTATTTTTTGGAAGAGATAGAAATTATACATGCTAATTGTATATTTTTTTGTACTTAATAGAAAATTTACATAATTTTTCCAATTTAATAGATGACAAAAGAATTTAAATAAAATATTATTTTAATAAAAGGGGTGATGTGGCGCAATATGGTGATGGAATTTGTTTCCGCTTTAGTATATAGTAATAGAATAGATAGATAGATGATGCCTGATTTAATTAGATAAAAATATTATTTAATATATTTATTTCTTACATATATACATGGAAAGTTCATATATATGTTGCATTGATAAACGCGTGATTTATCTGGTTAAACTCTATCATATATATCTTTTTTTTAACGAGGCATCCTTCTTTTTTTCGGATCAAAAAAAATATATATCTTGTTTTTTTGGTCGAATATATCTTTGTTTCTAAATATAACGATTACGTACCTCCCAAGTATTATAGTTTAGAGATATCAGACGTGGCTATATATACAGGGAAGGCAAACCTTGGTCCAAACATCAATTTGTATACAACAACTACACGCTACTCTCGTCTTACGATTTTAGTTCTCTGTCCTTGAATCCCAATCAATCCACCACATCGATCATGTCGACGTCAACTTCCGGGAGCAAAAAGGTGATCGTTCTGAGGAGCAACGACAACGAGACGTTCGAGGTGGAGGAGGCGGTGGCGACGGTGTCCCAGACCATCAAGAACATGATCGAGGACGTCTCGGGGGACGACCTCATCCCCCTCCCCTACGTCGATGGCAAGACCCTCTCTCGCGTAATCGAGTATTGCACCAACCACTCCCGTGCTGCTACTACTACTGATGATGGTGATGGTGATGGTGATGCTGATGCTGATGCTGATGGTGATGCTGATGCTCGTGATGATCTTTCGGAGTTCGATTCGGAGTTCATAAAGGGCGCGGCAGCTGACTTGTTCGAGCTTCTCTTCCTCATGCACGCTGCTTACTTCCTGAAAATAGAGGGGTTGTTGTATCTGACGCATCAAGCCGCTGATGATCGGAGAAAGGTGATGAAGCATAATAGAAACTACATTTCTGCACTTATGAAGAGTCAGCATTGGTTTACTGGTTTTTTAAGAAGAATAAGAAAAATAATGTTCTGTTGGATGGGATAAAGGGGTTGGTTTTGTTACTGTTTTCTAGCTACTAGTTAGGACTGTTTGCAATTCTGTTTAAGTCAAATTAAGTGCCACCCGATGTTAGGCTTTGTTAGACGTGTGGTTACTGGTCAGTGGAGTTAGTTAGCTAAGATTCAAGTACTCCATATTATTTAAAGCATGTACTGCATTCTTTTTCAATCAAGAAGTTCGATCAATTGTACTTGTATCTCTCGTTTTCCTCTTATAAAGTAAAACTTCTTCCTCTGTATAAACCAACAAAAGGACGAGACGTGCATAGAGAAGGTGAGAGCCATATTCAACATGGACAACAACTACACACCCAAGGAGGAGAAGGAGATGAAGGACAAAAATAGTTGGGCGTTTATAGTGTAGTTAGAAGCTGTTTGGTTCTTTCAATTAATTTTGTACTAGCGTTTTGTCAATTTCTTGCTACATTATTCTGTGTTCGATCAGCCTTTAACAAGTTTATGCTATGTATAAACCTTTACAACTTTCGCCTCCTTACAACTTTCGTTAAGAAATACGCGTTCAATTGGCTACCACGTAATGCATACGGTTATCTAAGTGCCCTGCATGTAATCATATCATCTATTCATGAATAAATAACGAACTAGTTATACCCCGGGCCTTGCCCGGGAGCTTTTTAAATAAAAATGATAACATTGATTTATATACGATGTATGTATTAAAATTTAAATAGTAAAAAGTTGATAAGGTAATAATTAACTTAACAATCGTACTGTATATATGTATTTTAAAATTATAGTAGTCAAACTTCAACTTAGCTTGATAGACCAATTCGAATCAACCGAAAGTTTTATTGTTGAAACTCGATCCATAAATTAGGAGGTCAATGGTAGAACTAAAATTAATTGATGGACTTGTGCTCAATTGGATTGAAACATGAAGCCAACTGACTTAACCTCGGTTGTTATATTTGCAAAATAAAATAAAATTTCTTTTGAATATTGTAATCTAGTCTTATCATGATATAATATAATAAATTCATAATGAACTATTATATGATATAATTTAATTTTAATATTATTTTAACTATCATATAAAAAGTCTTGTGGAGTTAGTTAGCTAAGATTCAAGTATTATTTAAAGCATGTACTGCATTCTTTTTCAATCAAGAAGTTCAGCTGTATCTCTTTTTGGGCGAATTAACCACGTAAACGTGTTACTTCGCTATGATGAGGGAACCCTAGTCACAAAGTCGTCACAACGCGTTACAAGTTACGAATAAGCTGTAAATCGAAAAGAAATAACAAACATAAATCGAATAAACGTAAAGAAATGCGAAGAATGCTTAGGATTGTTTGTATTGCTCGTGTGTATATTGCTTGAACACTTGGATTGATACAAAAGAATGTCTTCTTCTAAGAACAACAAGAAGAGCAAAACGAATGATCTTGGGAGCGTTTTTGGGGCGTAGAGAGTTGTGTTCGAGAGTTGTGTTGATTGTTGTGTGTCCCTTCTCCCCTTGCTTTGAGTGTCTTCCTTTCCTTTTATAGTGCTGCCCTCCTCAAATTAGCCGTTGCCCATTGATTAAGGAAATCCCAAGGATTTCGCCCTTAATCTTCATGGTGTAATTGCTAGAATATTTGTCATAAATGCTCAGGATTATTGCTTTAATCAAGCCGTTGGCAATCAATGAGGCAATCCCTAAGATCTCGCCTTTGACTTTATGCTCCAATTTAGCCGTCGGCAATTAATGGGCAAATCCCGGAAATCTTGCCCTTGCCATTATGATTTTGTATGCTGTAATCATCCCATTGCTACAGTACCGTTGCGGTATTAAATATGTGTGAAATCATTGGAGCTTGTAACTGTCGTTGGACGAAATTCTGTTGATAGGCCTTTCCACTCTCGTGTTGTGGGCTCGGATTCCTGACGGCCCAACAGTATCTCTCGTTTTCCTCTTGTAAAGTGAAACTTCTTCCTCTGTAGTATAAACCAACAAAAGGACGAGACGTGCATAGAGAAGGTGAGAGCCATATTCAATATGGACAGCAACTACACACCCGAGGATGAGAAGGAGCTAAGGGACAAAAATAGTTGGGCGTCTATAGTGTAGTTAGAAGTTGTTTGGTTCTTTCAATTAATTTTGTACTAGCGTTTTGTCAATTTCTTGCTACATTAGTTTGTGTTTCGATCAGCCTCTAACATGTTTATACTATGTATGAACTTGTACAACTTTCGCCTCCTTACAACTTTCGTTAAGAAATACACGTTCAATTGGCTACCACGTAATGCATACGGTTATCTAAGTGCCCTGCATGTAATC
>OZ002734.1:3692858-4049746 GCA_963924305.1 Polygonum maritimum
CCTCATCATTACACCCATCTTCCTCATACTTCTTTAAGTGTTGAATTAGAGAAAGCTGTTATAAAATTAAGGGTTTCAACGTTTAATTCCAAGCCCCATCTTCAACCCTGATGTCCATTCCCATCCTTAACAATTCCTGAGCATCCACAAATCCTACCCCAAAAATCAGCCAGTAATTCCAAGCTATAATCCCGATCGATATTCGTTCCAAAAACGCCCAAAATCTGCAAGTCCCAAAAATCTGATTTCCTTGCCCTGTTCCGGCGAAAACCGAGACCTGCAGCCCCTCGTTGCCGCCGGAGGCCGCCGACTCGTCACCAGCCCTCACCCTCGTTTTGCCGCCCCGACCGCTTGCCGGACCGCGCCGCCCTTCACCGCTGCTGTCCGCCACCGTAATCTCGCCGGGTCGCCGCTCGGTGCCGCTGTGTGTTGTTGCCGTAGTTGTTGGTGTTGTGTTGTCGTTGAACTTCTGCGTAAAACCAACTCCAAGGCAAGCAGCCTCTCTTTTTTTTAGTTACGTATGGGCCTAATTTTCTTCATGTTGAGCTGCTACATAAAAAAGGCAAAGGCAAACAATTGTTTTTATTTAGGCCAATTATCATTTTTGGGCTGATCCCCCTTGGTATTAATTAGCAAACAAACATGGGCCTTATCTCCAAAGAATTTGTAACGTACTAATTAAAACATGAGCCTTCAATTGATATTTTTAGCAAACAAACATACGGATGCAACTATAAGATTTACACACACATACATAATTATATAATTGTTGGGCTAATCCTTGGAATTGGATGAATTGTTAATACAAATCCAGAAAGAAAATGGCTAGCTATATATGGACAAGTACCACTTTAGACTAGAGATAATGGGCATATTATTATTCCTAATTAAGTTAATTATGTACTCGTTATATATGTACGCACATTATGGTCCGACTTATGTTTAATTACATAGAAATAATGGGCTAGATATAAAATCATCACCATCTACTAGTGCATAAAGGTCCGAAGATTATTATCAAATAAGTAGAACACTAGTGATAAACTAGGTGTTATTGGAAAATTAATTTCATGAGAGGATACAATAATTGTAGATTTAAAAATAATTGTAGTTTTAAAAAAAAAAATAATAGTTGTTAAACAAGATTAATAACAAGATTTCGCCTTAATAAAAATAGTACTAATAATTTCTTAAGGCAAATATGAATATATTGTTGAGTTAGATCATGAACTTCTATTTATATAGGTTACTTAGAGATAATAATTTATTGCGGCCTTAAGAAGATTATCACGAGGAAATAATATAGTGACCAAGTCATAAGTAAGAAATACTAGGTAATTATTTAATTTACCTTTACTACAAGATATTAAGTTATTAATATTGAAAGTCTTCAAATCATTTTATAAAGGGTCTAATGAATTTCATAATTCGAGAAAATATTTTCCTTCGATCAAGAAATAAGTGAATATTAATCTAATCCGTATCGCCTTGGAACCGTATCCGATTTAGGTCGAGTACTCGAGTCGACTAAACTCGCGGATCAATTCCTTAGAACTTCGATCTCGAAAATCAAAGGCAAGTGGATGGTTCTCCCTTATTACTCGATATTTGTGAATTTCTTTTCCTCCGTTATCATATCCATCTTGTTGGGAACACCTTGTTTGCTAAATGAACTTAGGATTATTATTGCTTAGAAATAATGACCCTATTATTGTTCGTATTGTTATTATCATTTCGTGTTGCACTAGTACTTGGACTTATGACCGATTGATTGCGGCCTTGTGTGTTTAAAGTGCCTCGTTAAGAGAGCTTCTCTGGATTAGTGTAGGACAGAAACATATGGTATAAGTCCTAAACCACTTATGATAACAATGAATTATGTATGGGTCATGACTCCATTTACTTTGTTGACTTATGTCTTTAAGCAATGTCGGATCAGGGATTCGTCTTATGTCTTAAAGCAATGTCACATTGTAATAAGAAGTCGGCTTATGTCTTTTGCAATGCCGCACTTAAAAAGCATTAAGGCTTACGTGAATTGAATTGTGTGAAATCGTGAATTGTTGAAACTGAATTGTTGAATTGAACTGAATTGTTGAAATGGATATTTCTCGGGTGGCCCTTGACTCTTATGAGTTGCCACATCCGAAAATCGTTAAAATAAAATGTATTGTTGTATTACTAAGAGAAGATAAGTCGATTGAGGTTTCTACTAAACCTTGATGTGTATTAATAAGTTCCCAACAAAATCGTAATCATCTTTCGTTCCTAGGAATCACCTTCTTGTGATTTCCTATTCTTAAAAGGAAGCTCGTTATTCATCTCCCTTCAGGATTTATGCCTTTCATCATTATCTGATCTGCATTCGAATGAAGTCTTGTTCCCTAAATTATCTCACACTCTCACCTCAAAAAGAACCTGATTGGTCGTGCAGCGCTCAGCTCCCTTTGGACCTTGATGCCGACATACTTAGCCTTTTAAGAACCTAGTCATATTCTACCACTTGCTTAGTCTCGCGTTAGACTAATACCACTTTCTTTTCTTCCCGACATTGGTCGGCTGGTATTTCTTGCTTTTATGGAAATATCAGAAAGTAAAGACAGGTTTGCCAAGACCAAAGACGAAGACTCGAGGATTTAAAGGAAGGAAGATTTTCAAGAGATTTCAAGTTATTTTAAATATTTAGGAATTTCCTATGTTGTAATATAAGTCTTTGTTGCTTTTGTACAAGATCGTGTAATGTTACCTAAAGCCTTGGGTGACCTTGGATGGTAAAAATCCAAGGTCACTGGCATGTAATACCCTTGGTTTAAAATGGGGGTGTTACAGTTATGGTATCAGAGCCGAACGTTTTGTTTTTAAACCAAAAAAAAAAAAAAAAAAGATTTCTAGTAAAATTCTTCTAAACTCAAAGCGGAATTTCTTTTCATCTTCTTGTAATAGAACTCACGAAGGTGACTTTTACCAAATCTTCTTGAAGAAAATTTGGTTTTACCAAGACTTCAAGAAGATAACTTTTATCAAATCTTCTTGTAATAGAATTCAAGGAGTTGATTTCTATCAAATCTTCTTGTATTGGAATTCAAGACGTTATCTTTTATCAAACTTCTTTTAAATAGATGTGATTTTTTTTAAAACCCAAATATCCTTCTTAAGGGAATTTTCAATTCATAAATCCCTTCTCTAATAACTTTAAACTCAAGTACTAATTGATTTTGAAGAAAATTCTAACTTGATCATATTCCTTAGTGATCTTCAATTCTCTTTTGTAAATCAGACTAGGATATTTTCCTTCCCATAACTTGAAGAAAATTTCAAGCCTTCAGGAAATCTTTTGGAATTGTTTTTATCACAAGTAATAACAGTTTTGAAATAAGGATCCTGTATTTCTATACATGAAATATTTATAGGGAAATAACAAGATTGAAATTACTTTGTTGGAAATCGTTATAGATTCAAAATGATAAACTTAAAGGAGAGTTTCGTTAACAACCCTTATAGGGAAGAATTTCGAATTTTTGAAATCTTGAGAAGCATAACTCAAATAATAGTCTCAATTATAAAGTATGTATTTTGAAAATTTCAGTAATTGTTTAACCTCTCCTCAAGAATTATTTTCTTCGAAGAAATACATAATTGATTTTTAAAGCTTCCTTCCAATCCTCGTCTCCGGATATAGAATTACAGAAATTCTATACAAGTGTCTGAATCTCCTTCCCTAATAGGAAATAGCACCCGCAATGAGCTGGTATTGTGAACCTTTGCAGAATATGGTTTGCACAAGACGTCAGGCTAAGGCTCAGAAGGAAGAGCTAGGGAGAGAGAGCTAAGGAGCTTAACGCTCGTTTCAAGTCGGTTGTTGAATTACTGTTGACCAAGTAGTAGTTATCTTATTATGAGTGAACTCCTATCCTTGTCTTATCTACGTGGTATCGTAATCCTTGTCGCCCTTAACCAAATTGTCTCAACTATCATTTTATACTGCTAGAGTGGATGAGTCGATTATAAGGTCACCAAGTTCCTCGTATGTTGTAATCATCCTTCGTAAGGAGTGACTGTAAGGTGGCACTAGCCCTTCTAAGGTGCCTCAATAAGTTGTCGACTTTTGATTAATGGGAAGTTGTGCTCATTCCTTGCCTTAGATAAAGGTGAACTAATTAGAAACATTTGTTATCCAACTATTCAGATGGTCAACACTCGAGGAACCAACAATCAAGCCCCTCGCATCAACCCCGTTGATCCAGATGGACATGAAGAGGTTGGGTCAAGGACTAATGATGATCAAAGGGACAATCATGGGCCAGATCCCGCTCGAACGATAATGATTGATGCTACAACCCTACAGACTATAAGGGACATGTGTCAACAGATGATACAAGCAGCAGTTCCTCCAGTTGCGCCTGTGCAACCCAACATCATTAAAGCCGACCCACCTATGGGTAGAAGGGAGAATGACATTCATGTCCAAGATGAAGGATCAAACTTCTCCAAGGGATTGAAACTCTTCACATCAATGAAGCCAGAAACCTATGATGGTGTTGGAGATCCTGCCAAAACCGCATATTGGTTCACTCATGTAGAAAGACTGATGAGGAACATTCGTTGCACCGAAGCTGAGAAGGTGCATATTGCCGCTCTCCAATTGAGAGATGGAGCTAGTGAGTGGTGGGAAAGCTCCAAGCTATCTGACCATCCTATGCTAAGTTGGGAGATGTTCAAAGATAAGATGATGGCTCGTTTCTTCTCAGAGTCTATGAGAGATGAGAAGCAAGAGGAACTTCTTTACCCTCAAGTAGATGGGTTGACTGTTTTGGAAAGAGCTACAAAGTTTAATCAGCTACTACAGTATGCAGGACCCGAGGTGTCCACCGAAGCTCAGAAGATCCGTCGCTTCCATAAGTGGATGGATCCTACCCTTAGGCTATGGATGGAACAACGTGAGTTCCTGACTATGGAGCAATATGTTGATGCTGCTTATAGATTGGAGAATTCCCTCAAGGAAGCCGAGAAAAAGAAACACGATGGGGGGAAATCTCAGGGTTCAAGTGGGTTTAAGAGGCCAATATCTCCGCAGAAGTCGGGTCGGTCAAAGAAGAACAAGTCTGAATCAGCCACAACCTACTCTTCGAATGGGTTGGGACAGAAAAAGAACCCAATAACTTGTCACAACTGTGGCAAGCAAGGTCACATTAATAGGAATTGCATCCAGCCTAAGAAGAAATGTTTTACATGTGGTAAGGAAGGACATATGCACTCCTACTGTAAACAAAATAAGAATGGTTCAAGTCAATCCAGGTCGATGTCTGTTGCTCAGAGTAACCAAGGCCCAAGCAAGTCTGCTGGGCCAACTTCGGTTCAAACTACAGCTCAGAATAAAGCAAAGACACCAATTGCTTCATCAAGCCAAGGGCAACAACTCTATGCAATGTACGACCCTAGTGCTCCTGAAGCCCCGATAGAATAGTCTACCCTCTTTGTTTTATTCCAAGCTAGAGTGCTTGAGACCTATGTTTAAGTTTTCCCCTCTAAGCCCTTTTGTATTCCAACCATAGTTGGAGGAACTTGAATCTTGTAGCTAATCATCCTTCTTCGTAAGGGTGTTATCGTTTAGAATTCTGCTATATGATTTTGGGATATCATATCGTTGCTCGCGAAATTTATCCTTTGTATTAACATTAGTTGTATTCCAAGTTAATGCTTGAGGTCAGATCCTAATACACCTTCTTGTGGATAAGGGGGAAAAAAAAAAAAAATTTGAACCAAATTTTCATGGTAAATTCATAAATGTTTTTACCTTCCAAATATAGATTCATAGTGTCGAATAAGAATGAGGTTTCGTCTCCCATCTTGATCACATGGCTGAGATGAGATGTCATGCCTTATTCCTATGAATGTATATTCAAGGATTATGTTGAAACTTGTTTCCCATACTGATCACATGTGGAAACAGGATCGCATAACCCTTCAAGGGTAATAACAAATATATATATATATATAGAAAATTAATTTTGGAGCGATATTCTATTATACACTTAATCAATGCTCAAGCCTTCATCATTAAAAATGGTTTGATTACGTGTTTTAAAGATTCATATTCCTTCTAGTGCTATACCAAACTCGTACTTGGTGGTAAACATCATTCATATTTCTCAAAGATGAGATCCTCTTCTAGTGGTTTAGATAACTTTTCTAGCTTGTTCATGTCATCATTCCGAAATGGAACTCTTCTCGAATTAGTGAGTATTCTATCATTTTCCTTCTTAAACTAATCCTTGTCAAGGAGAAGATGCGTTAGTTTTATTAAAGACTTCCTATGCTCGGAGTAAGTGTAAAGGATTACACTACTAGTACGAATGTTATCCTATCCCTGAGAGAATTCGCTTGACACTAAAAAACCAAGATAATTCAGTTGGGGTCGAGCATGGCTAGAAATGCCATTTTCCAATCTATTGAGACGAAGATGCTTACAAGATTCTTCTCATATAAGCCTAGTGAGTTGGCGCAGTTGCCGCTCACCGTCGACAAAAGTCGTACGCTGACCAGAAGCGACGAAAGGTTGAATTCGCAGTAAGTGATGAGGTCTTCGTGAAAGTATCTCCTTCCAAAGGTGTGTTTCGATTTGGAAAACGAGGGAAGCTCAATCCTCATATGTTGGTCCTTTCAAACTACTGGAAAGAGTAGGTAAGCTAGCATATTGCCTCGCATTGCCACCATCAGCACATCCTGCTCACAACATCTTCCGTGTGTCACTCCTCAAGCATTATGTGCTCGATGACTCTCATGTACTATGATGACGTAGAGGTTCAGTCAAATAGCACCTATGAGGAAAGATTGGGAAAATTCTAGAGCGGCAAGTAAAGGCACTTCGCAACAACTACCTTTAGTTAAGGACTTGTGGTCGACAAATGGTGGCAAGGAGACCACTTGGGAAACATGGGAAACCGAACAAGAGACGCAGAAGCGTTTCCCGGAGTTGTTATAAGTACACTTAAAGAACAAGACATTCTTTAAGGGGGTACTAGCTTAGTTCACTTCGTTGTAACCAAGTCCTTGTGAGCGGTAGTTGTTCTCTCTGTGCATCGTACCCTAGAATTTCCTAGTTTCGAGGACGAAACTAATTTTAAAGGGGTACTGTTGTAATAACCGCTATTTTTATAAATAAGAGAAATAAAGTTTTCTTAAAATCCTTATGCATACAACGATCAAAATGTCGTCAATAGTAAATTCCTCGCCTAATTAAGTGAAAAACTCATTCAAATTCAATTATGGAAAAACGAGCCCTTATATTAAATTATTATTTTGAAATAAATTATTTAAGAATATAAGAAGAATGAATTAAGAAAAAGAAATTTAATGAAAGAGGAAAACAATTAGCAAATGAGTAACCGATACAATAATTGGGTAGTTTTTTTTTTTTTTTTTTTTAACCCAACCTATTAATAGCCCTAAAACAAAAAGGGAAATTAGGGGAAGCAAGTGGGACTCGAACCCCAAACCTCTCCGACCCCTTTCCTTTCCCTTACCGGGAACTTCTTGTTGTGTTAAGGAGATGTATTTTATTGAAGCCGATTTTGTTGACCAACCCAAATCTTGACTAGATTTCTTTCATCCTTCATGCGACAACGCAGACGATTTTTCTGCCAAAAGAAAATCCAGCAAATCAATCCTCATCATTACACCCATCTTCCTCATACTTCTTTAAGTGTTGAATTAGAGAAAGCTGTTATAAAATTAAGGGTTTCAACGTTTAATTCCAAGCCCCATCTTCAACCCTGATGTCCATTCCCATCCTTAACAATTCCTGAGCATCCACAAATCCTACCCCAAAAATCAGCCAGTAATTCCAAGCTATAATCCCGATCGATATTCGTTCCAAAAACGCCCAAAATCTGCAAGTCCCAAAAATCTGATTTCCTTGCCCTGTTCCGGCGAAAACCGAGACCTGCAGCCCCTCGTTGCCGCCGGAGGCCGCCGACTCGTCACCAGCCCTCACCCTCGTTTTGCCGCCCCGACCGCTTGCCGGACCGCGCCGCCCTTCACCGCTGCTGTCCGCCACCGTAATCTCGCCGGGTCGCCGCTCGGTGCCGCTGTGTGTTGTTGCCGTAGTTGTTGGTGTTGTGTTGTCGTTGAACTTCTGCGTAAAACCAACTCCAAGGCAAGCAGCCTCTCTTTTTTTTAGTTACGTATGGGCCTAATTTTCTTCATGTTGAGCTGCTACATAAAAAAGGCAAAGGCAAACAATTGTTTTTATTTAGGCCAATTATCATTTTTGGGCTGATCCCCCTTGGTATTAATTAGCAAACAAACATGGGCCTTATCTCCAAAGAATTTGTAACGTACTAATTAAAACATGAGCCTTCAATTGATATTTTTAGCAAACAAACATACGGATGCAACTATAAGATTTACACACACATACATAATTATATAATTGTTGGGCTAATCCTTGGAATTGGATGAATTGTTAATACAAATCCAGAAAGAAAATGGCTAGCTATATATGGACAAGTACCACTTTAGACTAGAGATAATGGGCATATTATTATTCCTAATTAAGTTAATTATGTACTCGTTATATATGTACGCACATTATGGTCCGACTTATGTTTAATTACATAGAAATAATGGGCTAGATATAAAATCATCACCATCTACTAGTGCATAAAGGTCCGAAGATTATTATCAAATAAGTAGAACACTAGTGATAAACTAGGTGTTATTGGAAAATTAATTTCATGAGAGGATACAATAATTGTAGATTTAAAAATAATTGTAGTTTTAAAAAAAAAAATAATAGTTGTTAAACAAGATTAATAACAAGATTTCGCCTTAATAAAAATAGTACTAATAATTTCTTAAGGCAAATATGAATATATTGTTGAGTTAGATCATGAACTTCTATTTATATAGGTTACTTAGAGATAATAATTTATTGCGGCCTTAAGAAGATTATCACGAGGAAATAATATAGTGACCAAGTCATAAGTAAGAAATACTAGGTAATTATTTAATTTACCTTTACTACAAGATATTAAGTTATTAATATTGAAAGTCTTCAAATCATTTTATAAAGGGTCTAATGAATTTCATAATTCGAGAAAATATTTTCCTTCGATCAAGAAATAAGTGAATATTAATCTAATCCGTATCGCCTTGGAACCGTATCCGATTTAGGTCGAGTACTCGAGTCGACTAAACTCGCGGATCAATTCCTTAGAACTTCGATCTCGAAAATCAAAGGCAAGTGGATGGTTCTCCCTTATTACTCGATATTTGTGAATTTCTTTTCCTCCGTTATCATATCCATCTTGTTGGGAACACCTTGTTTGCTAAATGAACTTAGGATTATTATTGCTTAGAAATAATGACCCTATTATTGTTCGTATTGTTATTATCATTTCGTGTTGCACTAGTACTTGGACTTATGACCGATTGATTGCGGCCTTGTGTGTTTAAAGTGCCTCGTTAAGAGAGCTTCTCTGGATTAGTGTAGGACAGAAACATATGGTATAAGTCCTAAACCACTTATGATAACAATGAATTATGTATGGGTCATGACTCCATTTACTTTGTTGACTTATGTCTTTAAGCAATGTCGGATCAGGGATTCGTCTTATGTCTTAAAGCAATGTCACATTGTAATAAGAAGTCGGCTTATGTCTTTTGCAATGCCGCACTTAAAAAGCATTAAGGCTTACGTGAATTGAATTGTGTGAAATCGTGAATTGTTGAAACTGAATTGTTGAATTGAACTGAATTGTTGAAATGGATATTTCTCGGGTGGCCCTTGACTCTTATGAGTTGCCACATCCGAAAATCGTTAAAATAAAATGTATTGTTGTATTACTAAGAGAAGATAAGTCGATTGAGGTTTCTACTAAACCTTGATGTGTATTAATAAGTTCCCAACAAAATCGTAATCATCTTTCGTTCCTAGGAATCACCTTCTTGTGATTTCCTATTCTTAAAAGGAAGCTCGTTATTCATCTCCCTTCAGGATTTATGCCTTTCATCATTATCTGATCTGCATTCGAATGAAGTCTTGTTCCCTAAATTATCTCACACTCTCACCTCAAAAAGAACCTGATTGGTCGTGCAGCGCTCAGCTCCCTTTGGACCTTGATGCCGACATACTTAGCCTTTTAAGAACCTAGTCATATTCTACCACTTGCTTAGTCTCGCGTTAGACTAATACCACTTTCTTTTCTTCCCGACATTGGTCGGCTGGTATTTCTTGCTTTTATGGAAATATCAGAAAGTAAAGACAGGTTTGCCAAGACCAAAGACGAAGACTCGAGGATTTAAAGGAAGGAAGATTTTCAAGAGATTTCAAGTTATTTTAAATATTTAGGAATTTCCTATGTTGTAATATAAGTCTTTGTTGCTTTTGTACAAGATCGTGTAATGTTACCTAAAGCCTTGGGTGACCTTGGATGGTAAAAATCCAAGGTCACTGGCATGTAATACCCTTGGTTTAAAATGGGGGTGTTACAGTTATGGTATCAGAGCCGAACGTTTTGTTTTTAAACCAAAAAAAAAAAAAAAAAAGATTTCTAGTAAAATTCTTCTAAACTCAAAGCGGAATTTCTTTTCATCTTCTTGTAATAGAACTCACGAAGGTGACTTTTACCAAATCTTCTTGAAGAAAATTTGGTTTTACCAAGACTTCAAGAAGATAACTTTTATCAAATCTTCTTGTAATAGAATTCAAGGAGTTGATTTCTATCAAATCTTCTTGTATTGGAATTCAAGACGTTATCTTTTATCAAACTTCTTTTAAATAGATGTGATTTTTTTTAAAACCCAAATATCCTTCTTAAGGGAATTTTCAATTCATAAATCCCTTCTCTAATAACTTTAAACTCAAGTACTAATTGATTTTGAAGAAAATTCTAACTTGATCATATTCCTTAGTGATCTTCAATTCTCTTTTGTAAATCAGACTAGGATATTTTCCTTCCCATAACTTGAAGAAAATTTCAAGCCTTCAGGAAATCTTTTGGAATTGTTTTTATCACAAGTAATAACAGTTTTGAAATAAGGATCCTGTATTTCTATACATGAAATATTTATAGGGAAATAACAAGATTGAAATTACTTTGTTGGAAATCGTTATAGATTCAAAATGATAAACTTAAAGGAGAGTTTCGTTAACAACCCTTATAGGGAAGAATTTCGAATTTTTGAAATCTTGAGAAGCATAACTCAAATAATAGTCTCAATTATAAAGTATGTATTTTGAAATTTTCAGTAATTGTTTAACCTCTCCTCAAGAATTATTTTCTTCGAAGAAATACATAATTGATTTTTAAAGCTTCCTTCCAATCCTCGTCTCCGGATATAGAATTACAGAAATTCTATACAAGTGTCTGAATCTCCTTCCCTAATAGGAAATAGCACCCGCAATGAGCTGGTATTGTGAACCTTTGCAGAATATGGTTTGCACAAGACGTCAGGCTAAGGCTCAGAAGGAAGAGCTAGGGAGAGAGAGCTAAGGAGCTTAACGCTCGTTTCAAGTCGGTTGTTGAATTACTGTTGACCAAGTAGTAGTTATCTTATTATGAGTGAACTCCTATCCTTGTCTTATCTACGTGGTATCGTAATCCTTGTCGCCCTTAACCAAATTGTCTCAACTATCATTTTATACTGCTAGAGTGGATGAGTCGATTATAAGGTCACCAAGTTCCTCGTATGTTGTAATCATCCTTCGTAAGGAGTGACTGTAAGGTGGCACTAGCCCTTCTAAGGTGCCTCAATAAGTTGTCGACTTTTGATTAATGGGAAGTTGTGCTCATTCCTTGCCTTAGATAAAGGTGAACTAATTAGAAACATTTGTTATCCAACTATTCAGATGGTCAACACTCGAGGAACCAACAATCAAGCCCCTCGCATCAACCCCGTTGATCCAGATGGACATGAAGAGGTTGGGTCAAGGACTAATGATGATCAAAGGGACAATCATGGGCCAGATCCCGCTCGAACGATAATGATTGATGCTACAACCCTACAGACTATAAGGGACATGTGTCAACAGATGATACAAGCAGCAGTTCCTCCAGTTGCGCCTGTGCAACCCAACATCATTAAAGCCGACCCACCTATGGGTAGAAGGGAGAATGACATTCATGTCCAAGATGAAGGATCAAACTTCTCCAAGGGATTGAAACTCTTCACATCAATGAAGCCAGAAACCTATGATGGTGTTGGAGATCCTGCCAAAACCGCATATTGGTTCACTCATGTAGAAAGACTGATGAGGAACATTCGTTGCACCGAAGCTGAGAAGGTGCATATTGCCGCTCTCCAATTGAGAGATGGAGCTAGTGAGTGGTGGGAAAGCTCCAAGCTATCTGACCATCCTATGCTAAGTTGGGAGATGTTCAAAGATAAGATGATGGCTCGTTTCTTCTCAGAGTCTATGAGAGATGAGAAGCAAGAGGAACTTCTTTACCCTCAAGTAGATGGGTTGACTGTTTTGGAAAGAGCTACAAAGTTTAATCAGCTACTACAGTATGCAGGACCCGAGGTGTCCACCGAAGCTCAGAAGATCCGTCGCTTCCATAAGTGGATGGATCCTACCCTTAGGCTATGGATGGAACAACGTGAGTTCCTGACTATGGAGCAATATGTTGATGCTGCTTATAGATTGGAGAATTCCCTCAAGGAAGCCGAGAAAAAGAAACACGATGGGGGGAAATCTCAGGGTTCAAGTGGGTTTAAGAGGCCAATATCTCCGCAGAAGTCGGGTCGGTCAAAGAAGAACAAGTCTGAATCAGCCACAACCTACTCTTCGAATGGGTTGGGACAGAAAAAGAACCCAATAACTTGTCACAACTGTGGCAAGCAAGGTCACATTAATAGGAATTGCATCCAGCCTAAGAAGAAATGTTTTACATGTGGTAAGGAAGGACATATGCACTCCTACTGTAAACAAAATAAGAATGGTTCAAGTCAATCCAGGTCGATGTCTGTTGCTCAGAGTAACCAAGGCCCAAGCAAGTCTGCTGGGCCAACTTCGGTTCAAACTACAGCTCAGAATAAAGCAAAGACACCAATTGCTTCATCAAGCCAAGGGCAACAACTCTATGCAATGTACGACCCTAGTGCTCCTGAAGCCCCGATAGAATAGTCTACCCTCTTTGTTTTATTCCAAGCTAGAGTGCTTGAGACCTATGTTTAAGTTTTCCCCTCTAAGCCCTTTTGTATTCCAACCATAGTTGGAGGAACTTGAATCTTGTAGCTAATCATCCTTCTTCGTAAGGGTGTTATCGTTTAGAATTCTGCTATATGATTTTGGGATATCATATCGTTGCTCGCGAAATTTATCCTTTGTATTAACATTAGTTGTATTCCAAGTTAATGCTTGAGGTCAGATCCTAATACACCTTCTTGTGGATAAGGGGGAAAAAAAAAAAAAATTTGAACCAAATTTTCATGGTAAATTCATAAATGTTTTTACCTTCCAAATATAGATTCATAGTGTCGAATAAGAATGAGGTTTCGTCTCCCATCTTGATCACATGGCTGAGATGAGATGTCATGCCTTATTCCTATGAATGTATATTCAAGGATTATGTTGAAACTTGTTTCCCATACTGATCACATGTGGAAACAGGATCGCATAACCCTTCAAGGGTAATAACAAATATATATATATATATAGAAAATTAATTTTGGAGCGATATTCTATTATACACTTAATCAATGCTCAAGCCTTCATCATTAAAAATGGTTTGATTACGTGTTTTAAAGATTCATATTCCTTCTAGTGCTATACCAAACTCGTACTTGGTGGTAAACATCATTCATATTTCTCAAAGATGAGATCCTCTTCTAGTGGTTTAGATAACTTTTCTAGCTTGTTCATGTCATCATTCCGAAATGGAACTCTTCTCGAATTAGTGAGTATTCTATCATTTTCCTTCTTAAACTAATCCTTGTCAAGGAGAAGATGCGTTAGTTTTATTAAAGACTTCCTATGCTCGGAGTAAGTGTAAAGGATTACACTACTAGTACGAATGTTATCCTATCCCTGAGAGAATTCGCTTGACACTAAAAAACCAAGATAATTCAGTTGGGGTCGAGCATGGCTAGAAATGCCATTTTCCAATCTATTGAGACGAAGATGCTTACAAGATTCTTCTCATATAAGCCTAGTGAGTTGGCGCAGTTGCCGCTCACCGTCGACAAAAGTCGTACGCTGACCAGAAGCGACGAAAGGTTGAATTCGCAGTAAGTGATGAGGTCTTCGTGAAAGTATCTCCTTCCAAAGGTGTGTTTCGATTTGGAAAACGAGGGAAGCTCAATCCTCATATGTTGGTCCTTTCAAACTACTGGAAAGAGTAGGTAAGCTAGCATATTGCCTCGCATTGCCACCATCAGCACATCCTGCTCACAACATCTTCCGTGTGTCACTCCTCAAGCATTATGTGCTCGATGACTCTCATGTACTATGATGACGTAGAGGTTCAGTCAAATAGCACCTATGAGGAAAGATTGGGAAAATTCTAGAGCGGCAAGTAAAGGCACTTCGCAACAACTACCTTTAGTTAAGGACTTGTGGTCGACAAATGGTGGCAAGGAGACCACTTGGGAAACATGGGAAACCGAACAAGAGACGCAGAAGCGTTTCCCGGAGTTGTTATAAGTACACTTAAAGAACAAGACATTCTTTAAGGGGGTACTAGCTTAGTTCACTTCGTTGTAACCAAGTCCTTGTGAGCGGTAGTTGTTCTCTCTGTGCATCGTACCCTAGAATTTCCTAGTTTCGAGGACGAAACTAATTTTAAAGGGGTACTGTTGTAATAACCGCTATTTTTATAAATAAGAGAAATAAAGTTTTCTTAAAATCCTTATGCATACAACGATCAAAATGTCGTCAATAGTAAATTCCTCGCCTAATTAAGTGAAAAACTCATTCAAATTCAATTATGGAAAAACGAGCCCTTATATTAAATTATTATTTTGAAATAAATTATTTAAGAATATAAGAAGAATGAATTAAGAAAAAGAAATTTAATGAAAGAGGAAAACAATTAGCAAATGAGTAACCGATACAATAATTGGGTAGTTTTTTTTTTTTTTTTTTTTAACCCAACCTATTAATAGCCCTAAAACAAAAAGGGAAATTAGGGGAAGCAAGTGGGACTCGAACCCCAAACCTCTCCGACCCCTTTCCTTTCCCTTACCGGGAACTTCTTGTTGTGTTAAGGAGATGTATTTTATTGAAGCCGATTTTGTTGACCAACCCAAATCTTGACTAGATTTCTTTCATCCTTCATGCGACAACGCAGACGATTTTTCTGCCAAAAGAAAATCCAGCAAATCAATCCTCATCATTACACCCATCTTCCTCATACTTCTTTAAGTGTTGAATTAGAGAAAGCTGTTATAAAATTAAGGGTTTCAACGTTTAATTCCAAGCCCCATCTTCAACCCTGATGTCCATTCCCATCCTTAACAATTCCTGAGCATCCACAAATCCTACCCCAAAAATCAGCCAGTAATTCCAAGCTATAATCCCGATCGATATTCGTTCCAAAAACGCCCAAAATCTGCAAGTCCCAAAAATCTGATTTCCTTGCCCTGTTCCGGCGAAAACCGAGACCTGCAGCCCCTCGTTGCCGCCGGAGGCCGCCGACTCGTCACCAGCCCTCACCCTCGTTTTGCCGCCCCGACCGCTTGCCGGACCGCGCCGCCCTTCACCGCTGCTGTCCGCCACCGTAATCTCGCCGGGTCGCCGCTCGGTGCCGCTGTGTGTTGTTGCCGTAGTTGTTGGTGTTGTGTTGTCGTTGAACTTCTGCGTAAAACCAACTCCAAGGCAAGCAGCCTCTCTTTTTTTTAGTTACGTATGGGCCTAATTTTCTTCATGTTGAGCTGCTACATAAAAAAGGCAAAGGCAAACAATTGTTTTTATTTAGGCCAATTATCATTTTTGGGCTGATCCCCCTTGGTATTAATTAGCAAACAAACATGGGCCTTATCTCCAAAGAATTTGTAACGTACTAATTAAAACATGAGCCTTCAATTGATATTTTTAGCAAACAAACATACGGATGCAACTATAAGATTTACACACACATACATAATTATATAATTGTTGGGCTAATCCTTGGAATTGGATGAATTGTTAATACAAATCCAGAAAGAAAATGGCTAGCTATATATGGACAAGTACCACTTTAGACTAGAGATAATGGGCATATTATTATTCCTAATTAAGTTAATTATGTACTCGTTATATATGTACGCACATTATGGTCCGACTTATGTTTAATTACATAGAAATAATGGGCTAGATATAAAATCATCACCATCTACTAGTGCATAAAGGTCCGAAGATTATTATCAAATAAGTAGAACACTAGTGATAAACTAGGTGTTATTGGAAAATTAATTTCATGAGAGGATACAATAATTGTAGATTTAAAAATAATTGTAGTTTTAAAAAAAAAAATAATAGTTGTTAAACAAGATTAATAACAAGATTTCGCCTTAATAAAAATAGTACTAATAATTTCTTAAGGCAAATATGAATATATTGTTGAGTTAGATCATGAACTTCTATTTATATAGGTTACTTAGAGATAATAATTTATTGCGGCCTTAAGAAGATTATCACGAGGAAATAATATAGTGACCAAGTCATAAGTAAGAAATACTAGGTAATTATTTAATTTACCTTTACTACAAGATATTAAGTTATTAATATTGAAAGTCTTCAAATCATTTTATAAAGGGTCTAATGAATTTCATAATTCGAGAAAATATTTTCCTTCGATCAAGAAATAAGTGAATATTAATCTAATCCGTATCGCCTTGGAACCGTATCCGATTTAGGTCGAGTACTCGAGTCGACTAAACTCGCGGATCAATTCCTTAGAACTTCGATCTCGAAAATCAAAGGCAAGTGGATGGTTCTCCCTTATTACTCGATATTTGTGAATTTCTTTTCCTCCGTTATCATATCCATCTTGTTGGGAACACCTTGTTTGCTAAATGAACTTAGGATTATTATTGCTTAGAAATAATGACCCTATTATTGTTCGTATTGTTATTATCATTTCGTGTTGCACTAGTACTTGGACTTATGACCGATTGATTGCGGCCTTGTGTGTTTAAAGTGCCTCGTTAAGAGAGCTTCTCTGGATTAGTGTAGGACAGAAACATATGGTATAAGTCCTAAACCACTTATGATAACAATGAATTATGTATGGGTCATGACTCCATTTACTTTGTTGACTTATGTCTTTAAGCAATGTCGGATCAGGGATTCGTCTTATGTCTTAAAGCAATGTCACATTGTAATAAGAAGTCGGCTTATGTCTTTTGCAATGCCGCACTTAAAAAGCATTAAGGCTTACGTGAATTGAATTGTGTGAAATCGTGAATTGTTGAAACTGAATTGTTGAATTGAACTGAATTGTTGAAATGGATATTTCTCGGGTGGCCCTTGACTCTTATGAGTTGCCACATCCGAAAATCGTTAAAATAAAATGTATTGTTGTATTACTAAGAGAAGATAAGTCGATTGAGGTTTCTACTAAACCTTGATGTGTATTAATAAGTTCCCAACAAAATCGTAATCATCTTTCGTTCCTAGGAATCACCTTCTTGTGATTTCCTATTCTTAAAAGGAAGCTCGTTATTCATCTCCCTTCAGGATTTATGCCTTTCATCATTATCTGATCTGCATTCGAATGAAGTCTTGTTCCCTAAATTATCTCACACTCTCACCTCAAAAAGAACCTGATTGGTCGTGCAGCGCTCAGCTCCCTTTGGACCTTGATGCCGACATACTTAGCCTTTTAAGAACCTAGTCATATTCTACCACTTGCTTAGTCTCGCGTTAGACTAATACCACTTTCTTTTCTTCCCGACATTGGTCGGCTGGTATTTCTTGCTTTTATGGAAATATCAGAAAGTAAAGACAGGTTTGCCAAGACCAAAGACGAAGACTCGAGGATTTAAAGGAAGGAAGATTTTCAAGAGATTTCAAGTTATTTTAAATATTTAGGAATTTCCTATGTTGTAATATAAGTCTTTGTTGCTTTTGTACAAGATCGTGTAATGTTACCTAAAGCCTTGGGTGACCTTGGATGGTAAAAATCCAAGGTCACTGGCATGTAATACCCTTGGTTTAAAATGGGGGTGTTACATTTGGTACAAATCATACATTTTTATCTAACAATAAATTATCATAACGATCGGAATAAAAAAGTATTAACTTTTTTTATTTGAAACAACAAAATCTTAACTATAAAAAAATAAAGGTTTTCAATATCAACCATCTGGACATCGAATTTGTATGATAACTTTATTTTATATTATATAATAAAGATATTGATATAGTAATAATTAATTACTTAATCATAAGATAAAATTTATTTTTAAATACACTGAATTGCATGGAAAAGATTTTGCCAATAACCCAACTAATAGCCTAATATGTTGATTTTTTAGCTCAAAGAGATATAAAATAAAAAAAATTGGAAGTTATATAACTAAAAAAAAATTAAATAATTTTGGAATTCATAAAAAATTTAAAATTTATATAAAAAAAATTATTTTCACCCCACCTTATATTTTTTTTATAAATCGTTTTTAACAATTTTATTAATTTCCTAATATTTTCTATACCAATTTATTTTTTAGATTTAGAATATCCTGATCTTTGAAATATATTATATTTTAATAAGATAAATTTTTTGGTCTATTCGTACATATAGAGGCGAAATATTATTCATTAAATATTATGATTAACATAACTACATGTCTAATTTGGGTATATGAAGTTAGTGCTTTGCATACTAAAATATAAGTAAGTATAAATTGCACAATAATGTATTTTATTGAATATAAAATATAATTACGTGATTTTCATAATAACATATTCTCAATCAATCATGTAACAATTATAAACTTTTAATATTCGATGAAACCAAATTATGTTAAAATATTAATTATACATTTCACATTACTATTTTATTTATCATATATCCAAAAAAATATTTAAAAATATAAGTCTTGTATGACACGACGGGTTCAATTAGTTATCCAAATATGGGAACATACAAGAGTGATAAGACACCAAAAATGATGGTTAAAAAGTTGATCAAACAATCAAAACGAATAACAACAAAGACAGACACCCTTGCTCTTGACCAACAAAAACAAAGACACCCTTGCTTTCATTACGGACAAATTAAATGCTAGATTGACGGCATGGAAGAGCAAATATCTTAGCTTGGCGAGTAGGATCACCCTCGCGAAATCTACCCTCACGTCAATCACAGTGTACCCCATGTCTTCGGTCTTGCTGCCCATCGAGACGTGTGACCAAATCAACAAGATCATCAGGAAGTCCATATGGAACGATGAGCCTGTTACGGCCCAAACTGACGAAGCAGCCCAGTCGTTGAGACCGGCGAGGACGAGACGTCTTCCGAGTCGTTTTAACGACTATTATCATTAGCTTAGATTGTTATTTTATTTTATTTAATTTGATGTAATTTTTATAAACTAGAGCTTGCTCTCTTCCTGGGTTTCTTTACGGTTCTTTCCCCGGGACGCCTTTTATTGAACCGTTAGGGCTAGGTATAAATACCTTGTTAAATCATCAAAATCAATAACAAGAAAATAGTTAGCCCTAATCTCCTTCGTCTGCCTCCTTCCCTCGGTCTACATCTCCCTCGCAGGATCTCCCTGCATTCCTCTACTTCCTTGGTTCGTTTGGTGCTCAAATTTGGTTACTTGGGTTGCAAGTTAGGTTTAGGCTTGTAACAACTGATGCTTTCATCCCGGAACTCGGATGGGTACTTCACTCCGACGCCACCGCCGCTCTGACAGCGGCCATCGACCGTCTCAACACATCGTTGACGGCGTCTCAAGCACAGCTTTGGGAAAGCCTCAACCGCTCGTTGACGGCTAACCAGGAGCGCTTCGACGCGTCGCTGCGTGAATCGCAGGACCGTCTTCACACCACCTTGGCGCCGCTCCTCGAAGGGGTCCAATCCGGACTCCGTCAACTGGCGCCCGCACCACCTCCGATCGCCGTGGATCCCGCCTTTCATGCGCAGGACCACCCGCTCCCGGCGACCGGCGCAAATCTGCAGCCTTTAGGGCCCGGGCAGCCCCCACAGGAACAGCACGCGGCGTGGGTTCCAGCGGGCCAGCCGCGTCGCGCTGGGTTGCTCCCGGTCGAACCAGAGCGCGCGCTAGGGTTCCCAGCCGCCCATGGTGCACTACCGGCTGATCACGGCGGCCGTCCCGTCGAACCCTTCGTGCTTCCAGGAGGTCCGCCCGTACATCTAGCGATCCCTGTGGTACCAGCTCCTCACGGGGTCGACATCCGCACCCTGCCCGGTCATGAATCCCTACCGCGTCTTCGCATTGACGCTCCGCATTTCAACGGCACCGACCCTCAGGGATGGGTTCACAAAATTCAAGCATATTACAATTACTTTCATACTGCAGAATTTGACCGTTTGAATCTTGTAGGATTACTCATTGACTACCCGGCGTCGGATTGGTGGCGTTATTATCAGCTTAACAATGTGGGTGCGACTTGGCAGCACTTTCTACAGAGTGTGCGCCAACGTTTCGACCCTCAATATTATGAGGATTACGTCACTCTGGCCTCACGTCTACAGCAGCGCACGACTGTTATGGCCTATCAGACAGAATTTGAACGTTTATTGAATAAGGTGATAGGGCTAGCAGAGCCAACTCTGATCTCTTTCTTCAAAGGCGGGTTGAAACAGCCTATTCAGCGGGAGTTGAATCTTCGGAACCCGCAATCTCTAGCTGAAGCTTTTTCTATGGCACGCGAGTTAGCGGCCACGTATGAAGAAACGGTTAGCGCGCAGTCCGGTAACAGGCGGTGGACGCCTAACCCATCGCGCTTTCCCACAGCCGGCGCGTCCACATCCACGGCTAATGCCACCGTACCGTCCGCGCCTCAGGCCACAACAGCAACAAACCCTAACGGTACTTTTCCGACTCTTCCTATTAAACGTCTTACATTAGTTGAACGGGAAGAGAGATCTAAAAAGGGTTTGTGCTATAATTGTGACGAGCGCTTCACTCGAGGCCATCGTTGCAAACACAGGTTCCTGATATTGGGTTGCGAGGAGTCGGATGATGACAACCCGCCAGATGAGGTCGAGCAGGAACCCGTGATCAATGGGGAATTTGTCGTGCATTAATTCTATGGAGGGCATGCCCAGCCCAAAGTCCCTTAAAATCATTGGCTCGATCCATGGCTCGGGCGTACACGTCCTGATTGACGGCGGCAGCACCCACAATTTCACTCACCCGGACGTCGTCGGCAAGTTGTCGCTACCGATTTCCGACATTCCGCCATTTCGGGTCTTCGTCGGCAATGGAGCGTTTATTCTTTGTTCGCATCAGTGCGCTGAGACACAGGTCACACTGCAAGGCCACACGTTCCCTATTGATTTATACGTCCTACAGGTGCATGGACCACAGGTTGTTCTCGGCGTTCAGTGGCTCCAAACGTTGGGCAAGGTTTCTCATGACTACGCTCAACTCACTATGGAATTCGCATGGAATGGCGGTATGGTTTTATTACAGGGCGAGCGTCAGGCACCGAAACAGGTTTCTATTCAGGCCCTTCAGTCTCTTTGCGGCTCTGCTGAGGTCATTGAATTTTTCGAGATTGTTGCCATCCCGCCCGACGAGCCGTCCACTAAGACGTCGGCCTTTATTCCGACAAGCATGCCTAATATTTTGCAGGAGACGTTGCAACGGCATATTTCGGTCTTTCAGGTACCGAGCGGTCTTCCTCCTGGGCGTGCGTGGGATCACCGTATTCACTTGCATGCTGGGTCTCGCCCGGTGAATGTCCGTCCTTACAGGTACCCGTACTTTCGGAAATCTGAGATCGAAAGGCAGGTTCGGGATATGTTAGAGCAGGGTATCATTCGTCATAGTACGAGTCCGTTCTCTTCTCCCGCCTTATTAGTGAAGAAGAAAGACGGCAGTTTCCGGTTTTGTATTGATTATCGTGCATTGAACGCTGCTACAGTTGCTGATTAGTTTCCCATCCCAACAGCTGAAGAATTATTTGATGAGTTGGGCAGTGCAGTGATCTTTTCTAAGCTTGATTTGCGTTCGGTTTACCATCAGATTCGGATGCATACCTCAGACATCTACAAAACCGCAATTTCGTACTCATGATGGGCATTTCGAGTTTTTGGTTATGCCATTCGGCTTAACCAATGCTCCATCCACATTCCAGGCCGCTATGAATCAGATTTTTGCTCAGTGTCTCCGGCAATTCGTGATAGTATTTTTTGACGACATTCTCGTCTACAGCGCCTCATTGGAGGATCACGCCCGGCACTTGGATATCGTCCTGCGCACTCTTCAGGAGAATCACTTCTTTATCAAGGGGTCTAAGTGCGCGTTTGGGACGTCTCAGGTGGAGTACCTGGGACATATCGTCACCAGGGGGCAGCTAGTAGCCGACCCGGCTAGACTCGCCGCAATTTCCGACTAGCCGGTACCCAAGACAGTGAAGCAGTTACGGGGTTTTCTGGGCTTGACTGGTTACTATCGGAAATTTATTCACCACTATGTGGTGTTGGCTGCTCCTCTCACTACTTTACTGCAGAAGGACAAGTTCGTATGGTCTCCGGTTGCAACGGACGCTTTCAACCGATTGAAAGAGACTATGATGCGTCCGCCTGTCCTTCAGCTGCCGGATTTCACTCTTCCGTTTGTGGTCGAAACGGACGCTTCTAACGAAGGGATTGGCGCAGTGTTATTGCAGCAAGAGAAGCCGATCTCTTTCTTTAGTAAGGTTCTTGGTGTTCGGCGCAAAGGCTCCTCCGCCTATCACCGGGAACTTTTCGCTATTGTGTCCGCAGTGCAGAAATGGAGACAATACCTTCTAGGCCGCGAATTTCTGATCCGGACCGACCAAAGGAGTTTGAAAGAGCTACTATCCCAGGTGATCCAAACTCCGGATCAACAATTCTTCATTCGGAAGCTCATAGGGTACAAGTTTCGCATTGAGTATAAGACCGGCGCGAGTAACAAAGTTGCGGATGCTCTTTCCCGTTGTATGATTGATGATGAGTCCGCGGCCGTTCAGTTTTTGAGCTTCTCGTCCCCGCTGCCCGATCTATTGCAGAAAATACGAGACGAAAACTCTCGTATGCCGAACCTTCTTGTCTTCATAAGGCGGCTAGCAAAGGGACATTACAAGCCCCGTTTCAGGTGCACGCCGACATACTTTATTATGGGCATCGACTTGTGCTGAGTAAGTCGTCGGATCTCAAGGCCGAGATTTTGCGGGAGTTTCATGCATCTCCGTCCGCAGGGCACCCGGGAGTCGACCGGACATTTCGCCGCGTCGCGGAAGTATTCTATTGGCCCAGGATGCGTAAGGACGTCCGGACATTCGTGGAGGCATGTTCCATCTTCCAAGCTACGAAGTACGAGACAAAGAAGCCCGCCGGATTGCTACAACCGCTACCCATTCCACAACAAGTGTGGGATGACGTCTCGATGGATTTCATCACACACCTACCGCCATCACATGGGCAAACGACCATTTTGGTCGTCGTCGATCGTCTTTCCAAGTACGCCCACTTTGGTACTTTGGGGACCTCGTACGATGCGGAGAAAGTAGCAGGCTTGTTTGTTGAGATAGTGGTCCGCCATCACGGTATCCCGGCCTCCATCGTCTTCGACCGTGACATTATTTTCACAAGTTCCTTTTGGAAAGAAGTGCATCGGTTAAGCGGGACGACCCTTCGCCACAGCACGGCGTATCACCCGCAAACCGACGGTCAAACCGAGGTGAAAAACAGAGGGCTTGAGCAGTACTTAAGAGCCTTTACGCAGGGACAACCGAAACGGTGGTCGGAATTTTTGCCCTGGGCAGAATTGTCTCTCAACTGCGCTTATCACGAAGGGCTCTAGTCTACACCCTTTAAGGTCCTCTACGGACGTGATCCGCCGCCAATCTGCCGCCTCACATAGCCCTCTTCGCTTCCCTCACCGGCACACGCTAACATTCATGAGCGGGAGACCGCCCTTGAGCTGATTCGTGATAGTTTGCGTAAGGCTCGGCAGCGTATATGACGGCACAAGCCAACTCTCACCGGCGCGACTTGGAATTCCAAGTCGGCGATCTTGTATGGCTCAAGCTCCGCCCCTACCATCAACACTCCGTGGCTCGGCCGCTGTCCACAAAGCTGGGTCGCCGGTTTTATGGGCCTTTTGCGGTATTGGAACGAATCGGGGTTGTAGCTTATCGGCTCGAGCTGCCTGCGCATGCCAAGATCCACAATGTTTTTCATGTGTCCCTCCTCAAGCCATTCGTCCCGACCGACGCGGCCCCGACAGCGCCCTCATTCCCGGCCGAGTTCCTTCATGATCGACCCATCTCTAGGCCCATTCGCGCCATCGCTGCCCGCCAGGTTCTCCACAATGGCCAAGCATGCACCGAATGGCTCGTGGTCTGGGACGACGAAGAAGTCAGTGCCGCTACTTGGGAGCCCGTCGATCAACTCCAGCTCTCCTTTCCTTCTTTGCGGCTTGAGGACAAGCCGTTGCTCAACGGGGGAGAGAGTGTTACGGCCCAAACTGACGAAGCAGCCCAGTCGTCGAGACCGGCGAGGACAAGACGTCTTCCGAGTCGTTTTAACGACTATTATCATTAGTTTAGATTGTTATTTTATTTTATTTAATTTGATGCAATTTTTATAAACTAGAGCTTGCTCTCTTCCTGGGTTTCTTTACGGTTCTTTCCGCGGGACGCCTTTTATTGAACCGTTAGGGCTAGGTATAAATACCTTGTTAAATCATCAAAATCAATAACAAGAAAATAGTTAGCCCTAATCTCCTTCGTCTGCCTCCTTCCCTCGGTCTACATCTCCCTCGCAAGATCTCCCTGCATTCCTCTACTTCCTTGGTTCGTTTGGTGCTCAAATTTGGTTACTTGGGTTGCAAGTTAGGTTTAGCTTGTAACAGAGCCGAACAAGACGAAAACTCATCTTGTAGCTTGGAGTGATCTCTGCAAGCCAAAGGATTTAAAAGGGATTGGTATTCGATCCATGAAAAATCAGAACCTTGCTCTCTTGGGGAAGATGGTCTAGAGATTTTTAAACAAATCTAATGGGTTGTGGAGTTCGATCCTAAAGGCTAAATATGTTCAGGAGTTGGGGGGCCTCGGTTGCTGGTGCCTCTTATGTCTGGAATGATTTGTGTAAATGCTTGAATCAGGTTCTTGTGGTGGGCTGCAAATGGTGTGTCAAATTGTCAATGATGGTAGAATGGCACACTTCTGGTTGGATGTTTGGCTAGGTGATTGCCGTCTTCTCGGCCTTGTGGTAAGTCATGTCGAGGAGAGTGAGACCAAGTTGAAGGTTAGAGATTATTGGGATGCGGAGCGTGGTTGGGATTGGAGCAGGCCAAACCAGCTCCAATCCCATCTACGATGTGCAGATTGCAACCAGGCTCGGTCCTGGGCAGGTTCAAGGTGTGCACCTGCATAGGGCCGGCCTCCCGTATAAGTAGGGCGTCAAACCCAAGTAAATGTATAGATAAAAATAAGTTAAACAACCTGTCAACTGCCCATTTCTTTCTGATTTCTTTTTTTTCCCCTTTTTTTAATGTGTCAACTTTAGTACTTAAGTATATTAAGGACCTCATTTTTCACTTAATGTTTATTTTGTAAGGACATAATATTTGTTTGTTACTTTATTTCTACTAATTAATATATTCTCTTCCCTTCTATAATTATATTATTATTATCAATAAAAATAAGTTAGATTGAATGAGCTATGATAATAACCATTATGACTTCAAAAAAATTACTAATAAAATTAGCAAAAACAATTACCATAATTTATAGTATAAAAAATTCTAACATTTTTGTAGAGGGTCTTTTAAAAGCATTGGCCGACCCTGATTGCAACTACACGTCGATGGCAACTACAGGACGTCGGCAGAGGACGTCTTGTGTTGGAAAGGCAACGCTGATGGTAACTGCACACCGAACTCCGCCTACAAGTTAATCAACGATGTGTAGAGTGAGTGGAATGACAACATTCTCTTCAAAGCGGTTTGGACCCTCAAAGTCCTGGAAAGAGTGAGGACTTTTATTTGGTTGACTTGTCGGGGTTGCATTCTCACCAATTGCGATCGACGGCGACGTCGATCATATCACGGACTCGGACCTGTATTTTCTTTGTGAAAGAAACCCTGAAACTTCGGACCATTTTTTTCATGATTGTCCTAAAGTAAATCATTTATTGTATGCGATGAATATTCCCCACCACCTGACTAACTTTTTCTCCTTGCCTTTTGCAGCTTGGATTCACTCAAACATCATTCTTGGTGGGAGCTCGAATGACGATCTAAAATGTCCAAGCATTTTTAAAAAGCGAATTATGTCTCTGACTCCCTCCCCTCCTTTACTTTTTATCTTCCTTTTGGATTGCATTTGCATCACGACCTGCCTATGGATTGTATTTCCTTAATTTTTGAAGAGATTAAAGGGCGTGCTGTCCCTCGTTGTGTTTGTATTAGTTCAATTTAATTCCTAAGGTTATGCCATTTTCGACCGAATAAAACAAAGACATAAGGGAGCAAATGGAGAAGAGATGTACGCGCAAAGTGTCCAAAAACACCCATTAAAAGAAATCGATTTTTATATAACCAATTCTAATCATATTAAAAATCATGTTTACCTTTCATTTATTTTAATTAAAAAATGTTGAAGTTTTATTTACTAAAATATAAATAATAATCTAGGTGCAACTGAGATGAGAATGGTGCCTTGAGAGAGAAATATGAATGAATTTTAACACTCATCAAATGTGCTGGATGCGAGTTCAAAAATAAGGCTTAAAACATATATAGACACCTGAATTTGTCCATTTTGATCATTTTGACGTCTGACCTTTGAAACGGACCTATTGAGCACCTTAACTTGTCAAAACTTACCTATTAAACACCTCGTTCTTGATTACGGAGTGTCGTTTACACACGTGCTATTAAATGAACATGATTAAGTGTAAAAAAGGCCACGCAATGTCAGATAATGCCTCCTTGTTTAATTAATTGTCACCAAAACTCGTCACTATACTACATTGGCGGTATTCAATAGGTAGGTTTTAACAAGTTGAGGTGTTTAATAGGTAGATTTAACAAGTTGGGGTGCTCAATAGGTCTGTCTCAAAAGTCAGGTGTCAAAATGACCAAAATGAACAAGTTCAGGTGTCTGTATATGTTTAAGCCTAAAAAATAAAGTTCTTTCAACTTGAGAGTGTGTCATCCAACATGATTGTGTATAGAGATGTCATACGGGTCGATTCAGTCGGGTTCAGGTTAAGTCGAGCTTGGTCATGCCAAGTTATCGGACAATGCATGTGAAACAAATAAGCAAATGTCTGACGTCAAGCGTCATCATTGGGTTGGGTCATTGAGCCCGTCGATGTGCTTGCTCATAATACACGTCGATGCGCCCCATCATGCATCAACACTCATGCTCGGTAGTCGGTACATGCAGAACGCCCCACCCCCATGTAGGGGGAAATTCGAAGGATCGTTGGAGCAATAGATGGAAAGAAAGTATGAAAGGTAAAGACAACATGAATATGTTCACCTAGTACGTTTGGAGGCACTATCAAGTTAGAGATTCTCAACTAGATTTGAGGACTCAAAGATTACAAATACACTGATCTTTAGATCTACCTAATCAAGATCTTCCTAACCAAAACTTCTCAATCTCTTTTTGTAGGGTTTTCTCTCAATGGTAATAGCGCATCAATTACAATAATCAAGTCGAGTATAAATAGAAAAAACCAGAGCTAAAAGATAGATTTTTCCCTAAGAAAAAATCTATCCCGAAAAGGATAAATTTTCAAACGGATGTCACGGATACGGGCCAAAACGTGGCCAAACCGCCCAAGACGCGGCCGCGTTTCTGGCATCCAGCCTGCGCTTCAAGCACATACCCTCTATCGCCAAATCGCGGCCAGGCATTGCCAAAGGCACTCTCGCTTCGGCGCTCCATCTCATGCTTTCGAGTGCGACTTCGCCGTCGCCCGCTCATGCCAAAATGCGGGCACCTAACCCCGGGCGCGCCCGCGTCTCAGCGCCCCTTGCCCACGTTTTCGTGCCGTGACCTAATTCGCCCTTCTTTCAACTTCTCTTCTCGTTTTCAGTCCTCAGCTCGTTCCGTCTTCTCCCCACCTAATCAAATCAAGCTCCATGCACAACACCCTACGCATGGCGTGCAATGCCTAAGCCTAGTGCACATTGACAGGCGTTGCCACTAGCTGGTCACTACTACTCTCTTACGTTGCTTGTCACCTAAGTACATCCATGCAACAGCTTAATTGGAAGCTTGACCTAGTCTCTCGATGCCCATGTAAAGGCGCGACCCGAGGCCACCATCGAGGCCACATGCCACACCAACAGAGTTACTTGCATCATCTAGTTGTGTAAAATGCTTGTTTAATTGGGTACCAAGCTTCAGTTTGGCACATCCAAAATAAACCAAGTATGGAGGATTCGAATCGAAATTAGTGGAGCCTAAGATTATGGTCCTTCATTTAGTACGAGTTTGAGTAAAATATCTCAAACATCCCGGGCTTTCTTTACCTATCAACATGTCATATGTACTCAAATATGTTAAAATTAGATATATGGGATTTTTCTAACATGTGACCTTAGGGCGGCTATTAATATATGATGATGCATACAAACATATTTATATTGGTTAGTGGCACCCTGTACCCACTTTAAGTAGTACGGGGCAGTTAAGATCTTTATTGGGTATCTACTACTCCGTATAATAATACAGCATAAAGCAGAAATTGAGTCTTTGTTAAAATTTGCACCACGTCATCAATTTTGAATGAAATAATAATTTTATTTTTTATATTGATTTTCTAAAAAAAAGTCATATATCTCCTTGATATTTTATCCAATTTCCTTATATTTTTTTTGGTCAAAATCCAATTTCTTTATATCTACTTCATATCTTACTCAATTTTTGATATCTTAAGATTTTTTCCTCTAACATGATTTTTGAAAATTAATATCCTTATACGAATAAAAAAATCAAGTGATTTTCTTATATATCTTAACCATTTTTCCTTATTAGTTAGTATACGTTTTTGTCATTATTAAATCTGGAAGAATTGTGAAAAACTTTAACATATGTCAACAATATATTAAATAATACTATAAATATAAAAAAATTGAATAGAATTATTTAAAATTAACAATGTATTAATAAACGTACATATATAGATTTGGAGTTCGGTCTATTGGATTTGGATTATAAATTCTCGAGTTAAAAGCGGATTCGTATCAACATTCGACCTCAAATCGATTAATTCTGTTTTATGTTTACATTATCCGTAGATTTGTAGTAGTTTCTTATGTACAACTCAAAACACACACATACATGTACGTAACAAAAGAAAAAAGCAATTCTAATCTATGTTATGTTTTTCCTAGTCAGTAGCTGGCAAACTGATCTCGTATGTACAATACAATGTGTAACGTTAGATAGCCTTACACCTTTTCAAGCTGAACGTGCAACCAAGTTCATCAATTAACAACCACACTTCTATGAAATCCAAATATTAGTCCACATGAAGATCCCCCTCCAAATATTATAGGCTGCAATTACTACACAGCATCCAATATACAATCAAGGCACATGGTACACAGAGCAGGAACAATTCAACTGGTAAGAAATCAGGGTGATTTCCCTATCAGTGCAGCTGAACCGATACACAAACATTAAAGTTCCATAGTTTATAAACTTTCTTTCAATGAAACCTAACCTACCCATCTATTTCAAAATTCATGATATGGGAAGGAAGAACTCATTTATGACCCAAGTCATTGTGATTGCCATATAGCAATTCAAAGCTAGGGACCAAGGAAAAAAGTATCCAGGTAGGCACCAGAAGACATAACAAGAGACAGAGCTTTGAAGGACATACACACATCCAGTGTTCAGAAAACAGTTGCATTTGCAGTAAGAAAACCAACCATGCAATTGATGCTACAAACCTTCTTAGATTGGACCAAGTTAGCTGCAACTTAGGGACCATTTGGTAGGATTGACCCAATCAAAAAGGGAAGAGAGTAATGATTAAAACAAGTTTGTAGCCTGTAGTCTTTCTGATATAGAAAAAGCTAGATGTGTTAGACAGGCCTGGTAGATCGAGAGACCAAGGAGCTCGACGAACGACAAACCAGCTATAAATCTTGTTTATCTGCTCGTGGACGTAGGTAACACAGCGTTACCGAACCACGTAAATCTCTGTATCGATCTTGTTTATTGTTCTCGTTCAATCTCTCGTTACAACACAGCATGTCAAAACGAACATACAAAAGAAACACCAGAAACAACTAACAAGCAATTCATACTTCTAATTAATGTCCTCTTCATTATTATAATTCTTTATTTACCAATGCATTAGCGATTTGCTAAGCTAATAAGATTAAAAGAGATGGGACCAGATCTTAAATGATTTTGCTGAATGGTTGAAGCCATGGCACTGAGTAATAACCAGAGCAAAACCCAGGCCAAAGCACAAGACAAAGGAAAAATGACTGAAATAGTGAATATTACTAACATTGAATTCAATTCCACCTTCCTGAATTTAATTCTGCCTCTTGTGTTTCAACCTAAATTGGACCACCTACCTCCCTTTCATTGTTGCAGCTCTAATTAAAGTTTTTCACCTTCAGCGATCTAGCATCCATTGTACTATAACCCATGTCATCATGGGTCATGACAAATAACAAGGTTGTTTCATTAACTCCTATAGCATGTGACCCAAACTAAGTCATGTCTTATGAAGCCAAAATACATCATTAATTCACTTGACTTAGGGCTCCATTCACTTCTAACCCAGATGGATGCAGGGAAATTGTTTGAACAGAAAAAGTTTCGGTTTGTTTTTGTTTTGTAATCATTTACACTTGTTAAGTTCTTATTAGGCTTTTGTTTTGTATGTTTTCAGAAGAGACTGTCTTCATTTAATGTGCACGTGGTCGGCAAATGGTTTTTGAACTTGGAAGTTTAAACTAACATTCCACTCTCTATCACTACAATGACCTGGCTATATGGCCCTATTCAATTGCTTCTTATCTGTCAAAAGATGCTACAATTTTTTAGGGGATGATACTGACTTGTCTTATTTTATCTTGTATATTGTAGATATTAGCACTTGTCAATCACTACTTGGAGGAAGACCCATCTCAAGATTTTCATGTTCTTCATGCTATGCTCTATATTCACTAAAGATTTCTCATTTAGTGGCTGAACCTGCAAGAACTGGCTTTTCTTATAATTTAACTAGATGAGAATACATCAAAGAGGAAAAGAAAGCAACCAGAAATAATGGCTGATACAAATAATAAGAGGATTTAACACTAATGACTACCTTCAATCTTTCTTGAACCTCTCTAGTTTCTAACTCCAACACAAAAGAGCTTTCCAAGATCCAAAAGAGACTCACCTTTCTCAAAACAGCCTCCACACTTCAACTTTTATCCTCAGGTCTTGCAGATAACCACAAAACAAGGAAGCAGAGCTCTAGAATTCAGCAAGTAAAGCTCCTCAATGTTGGAATAAAGACCGACTTTTCCGGCCAACGAATCAAACCCGGTTTGTCCCACCATCTCCTCGACGTTTTCCAATGGCCTATGAACTCTCCCAGCGATCACTCTACACACGATCAAGGCCTTCCTGATTGTAGATTCCTCTTCTTCACATACCTCAATGCTGTCAAAAGCTATTACACTTGTTGAGGAAGTGAAGACTCCAATCCCGCCTTTAGTTTCCTTCTGAACCGAAAACCCATGCCTTATGATTCGACAGACACAGCATTTCTCGGATACGCAGAGGCTAGAAGAGTTGTTGAGGCCCAAGGAGCAAGCAACAGTTGTGCCATGGAATCTGAGTAGCTCGTTTCCATCAGCAAGACAACGCGGGTGTTTCTTGGGGAGTTTGCTGGCTTTGGTCTTCACCGTCTCTCTGTATTCTTCAAACCGAGCTATGGTCTTTTGCATGTTGTGGACTTTCAAGACTCTCTCTATTTTACCACATTGGTTGTCTGACTTCAACCAGCTTGCACGGCATATGATTTCGACGATTTTCCTAGATGAGTCGCCTTCGACAAGTTCGGTAACTGGAATACAATGGAAAATGTATTGCTTGATTAGCATTATCAAGCTTTGAGATAACTTACAAGTCCTAATTGACATGAACAAGCAAATGCCCATAGGCTTCAAGAATTATAATCACAAATTCATTAGCTCTTCAGCAGTGATAGCACATTATAAACATAAACATGTATCATTCCTCAGATGAGTTCTTTTTAACCTTTTAGGATAGCAACTGGTCTCATCATGAAAAAGTGCAAAAAAAAGTGAAATCCACAGGAAAGTAGTAGCTAATACATTGCTCAATGAATCACCTTTTTTTCAAGCTGCAAGGAGAAAAGGGTACAAGAAAAGTAGGAGGATACAAAAGGCACATTTTCATACTGCAAACAAGCCAAGTCACTAGTAAAAAGCAAAGGAAGTAGTAGTACAAGAGACTCACCAGCATGCTTTGAGAGATGATGAGCTTCAAGAACATCCCATTTACTGAACTGCTCACCACACTTGTGACATGCAACACTTGCAGAGTTCCCATTAGAGTCTATCTCCATAGAAGGCCTGTGTTTTAAGCTCTGCAACCCTTCTTTCTCCAAGCAAAGATTTGGGGATTTTCTTGGAGGAGTTGCACCAGAAGATGGTCTAGAGTTAAAGTAATGCATTGAAGGGTTTCCCCTAGGCCCTGGTGTGCCAGGCCTTAAATTACCCACATAATCCCCACCACCACCATTATTACCACCACCAAACCCAGTAATCTTAAGCTCACAAGTTGAGTTGTTCAAGATGACCTCATGGACAATAGGGTTTAGGAACTCACTGCTCCCAATGGATCTAGGGCTACAACTTGGGGCCCTCTCAATGTGTCTCTTACTCCCATGGATCACATCCTTGAGATTTGCAATTGACCTTGAACAGCCTGACCTTCCTATTGCCTTTCTTGTTAGAATTGCCCCCACTTGTTTCTTGGACTTGGGATCATACACATCTGAGGGCTCTGATTTACAGTGTAGTGACTTCTTCAAGTTAAACCAAACTGTTGGCATCTTCTTCTTCTCCTTCCCTTCCCTTCCTTTCCCTTTTCCTTCCTCCATTAACCCACTTCAAATTTGGGTTCCTAGAGTGTTTGAATTTGGTTTCTGGGGAAAATGGGTTTCAACCCAGAACCCATTCCGAATTCCATTTTCTCACCATTGCATTAATGAAAAGACAAACCCAAAAAAAGCGCAATTCCCCAAGAATTTCTCCTCCCTATGGTTCACTACGTCCAAATTCCTTCAGAACTCACCACCACCCAATCCAGAAGACAAAAGAACAAAATCAACAAAGAAAGGAACAAAACGTGAAAAAGAGGAAGACAGCACGGAAATTGATTGGACCCAATTGAGGTCTTGAGGTTGGGAGCACCAAGATTTGGTTTTTAAACAAGGGGCAGAGTAAAGTTAAGAGGAAACTGAGGTCTGAATTTGAAATGGGTATGGCTATAGCGCTAGAAAAAGACAGAAGAAGAATGCACAAAGGAGGTTTGAAGGGAATAGAAAAAACAGGATAGGAGAATGGAGAGAGATAAAGAGACAAGAAGGAGAAGAGAGTTTGTGGGTAATTTCATAAGAAATGCTGTATTTATTTTCCTTTTGCAGAATTTCCGGCTAATGGAAGAGATGAGCAAATCTTTTTTGCAGACTAGTGTAGTGTGGGAGTAGTGACTGACGAGGAGTTAATTTAAAATTTTAAAAAGGGTTAAAAAAAAATTCTGGTTTCTGTTCAAAATTAAAGCTCTGAAGGAAGTGTTTTAAAAGTTAAACCGGGATTACAAGAAAAAGATGAGACTTGGGAAGGGTTAACATAACACGCCTTGCTCCGGCATCGGTAGCTGATGGTGATGGGTTAATTTTGGATTTACCCTCCAGAGAGATGAGTTGGATTATTTTTCGAGGAGTTTGATCAGTAAGTTTTGAGTGAAAAGGTGGAATCGGAAGTTAATCAACCTGACTTACCTAAAGGTGAAGGGATTAATCAACTAAAGTTATTCAATCGAGGTAAGTTGTTAAAACAAGGGTCTTGCTTTTTAGCGCACCCCGAATTACTTTATAGCGCACTCCTTTATCCATTAAAAAGGGATGGACGGTTTATAAATGACCACAGAAAACTGATGGACAAATTAACATTGTCCATACATTTTGAACGGTCGAGTGTTACAATCGTAGTTCAAGAAACTTCTCCAACATTTTTTAGTGGACATTAGATTTTCGTCCATGACAAACATGTGGACCTTTAAAAGTTGTCCATGGTATTTTTATGGACATATCGCGTTTCTCCATTTATTCATAATGGACAATTTGTCAGAACGTGGAGTTCGCCGTTCGCAAATCCGAAAATCAAATCGAACTTAGGGTTTATACTTGGAGGAGGTGGGCCGGCGGCTGGTTGGTGGCTAGAGTCGGTGCGCGCGGATCGGAGTTGGAGGAAGAGGCATCGGTGCTCTCAGGCGTGGACGGAGAAGAGGAAGACGGCGACGGCGATAAGGAGATTTAGGGACAAGCTTACCAGTGTTTGGTATATCAACACACTGAGGGGTTGCGGAACGGCGGCGTGGGGGCTGCGCTGAGACCGAGAGCGCAGTCGGTGGGGGTTGCGCTGAGACCGAGATCGGCGGCGGTGGGATGCCGAGAGCGCAGTCGGGAGGGTTTGAGAAGAGAGCAAACAAGTTTCTCAACCCAAAATGACGATGGCATTATTGTAAATAATTAGAGTTAGGTTTATATAGGTGAACCGTCCATCCCTTTTTAATGGACGAAGGGGTGCGTTATAAAGTAATTGAGGGTGCGCTATATAGAAAAGCCGTAAAACAATGGAAGAGGTGAAAGAGCTTTGTTGGTTTAACAACCACCGTCAATAGCATAAGAGCATATGCAAAGGTGATATTAGCAAGGACGCATAAGAGCTTTGATGTTTTCCCCCCTTCTCGTATGAGGTTGAGGTTTTAGACACCTGGTTAAGAAAGGAGGAAGTACGTGTTAAATGTGAGAAACACGAATACAAAGTTATTTTCTTTAATTTTTCTATATTTGAGGAATTTGATGAGGAGGTTTTGGATACACTCTTATGTATTACGTCTTTTGCTATTAGTCACTCTAATAACGTTAAGATTCCTACTTTTGCTTTTCATTAGATTGAGTTTTGTATTCAAAAGGGTGTGAAAATCCAGCTTATTTTTTGACTTTCATCCAACTTTATATAATTTCATGAGTTTTTATCACCAATAAATAAGTTTGTGTAACCCACGTAAAAATTTTGAATCAACACTTATACCCTTCTATATAGTTATACCCTTTCTAGTCCCTTTTTCTTTCACCTCAATACATTTTTAAATATAATTATTTTTTAAAAATATAAGCAAACCATGTTATCTAGTTTTAACATCAATAATAAGAATCTATATATATATAAAAGTTAGGTGGTGTCCTCATTAAATGCTCCATTTAGTGTACATTGCAATCTTTCCTATATAATAAACACTATGCAATTATAATCAAACAAACCATAATAGCATAGTGGTAAATCCTTCCTCTAATTACCCAAAGGTTTAGGGTTCAAACCTCTCTAGCAACATTTTTGTTAATAATTTGTTGTATTATTTGTATATATGATTCAAGTATATAAATAAATCAATAATTTTTTTTTAACGTAAATCACAAAATATGTTTATACCCTAAATCATAAAATATGTGTATATATGAATATTTTTACCCTAAATCACAAAATATGTGTTCTGTGGATATTTGTTGTATTATGTGTATATGTGAATATTTTTTTAAGGTGTATTTTTTTTAACGTAAATCACAAATATGTGAATACCATAAATCGTAAACTATGTGTACTTTGTTAACGTAAATCACAAAATATATTTATACCCTAAATCATAAAATATGTGTATTTTTTTAAACGTGTTTTGTGTGTATTTGTTGTATTATTTGTATATATGATTCAAGTATATAAATAAATCAATAATTTATTTTTTCTAACGTAAATCACAAAATATGTTTATACCCTAACACATAAAATATGTGTGTTTTTTTAAACGTATTTTGTGGGTATTTGTTGTATTATGTGTATATATGAATATTTTCTTAACGTGTATTTTTTTAACGTAAATCACAAAATATGTGAATATCATACATCATAAAATATGTGTATTTTTTAATGAAAATCACAAAATGTGTTTATACCCTAAATCATAAAATATGGGTATTTTCTCTTTACACTTCTATAGTTTCATGTATATAAAAATATTTTGAACAACCAACAATATTATTTTAATATTTCATATGCTTTTTATAGTTTTATGTATCTTTCATACGTACGTAATTGCATTTAGATGCAAATAATGAGTGGTTCTCTCGCAAGTGAATTATATTTTCAATTGATTTACTTCTTATGGAGTATTTATTAATTTTATATTTAATATAATCTATTATATTTTACATTATCATACCTTGGTCCATTTTTCACATTCATGCAATTTTATGCAAATTTTTAATTAAAGTTGATTAATAAAGTTTCAAAATAGTTTTTAAACCCGTGCGTAGCACGGGTCATGAATTCTAGTATATATAAAAGTTAGGTGGTGTCACCATTAATTGCTCTATTTAATATTGGTTGCAATCTTCCCTATATATTAAACACTATGCATTCATAGTCAAAATAGCTAGAATAACATAGTGGTAAAGCCTTCCTCTAATTATCCAATGGTTTGGGGTTCAATCCTCTCTAACAACATTTTTGTTCAAATATTTTTTAAAACCTATATATATAACTACCTATAGTTTAAATGATTACTAAGGTGATGGTGGGAACAAGCAAATACCATAACTAAAATTTATTTTTCATAGGCAAATAAGTTTCTATCTATTTTTTATATATGAAAATACTCACAAATTAAAATGGGGACCCTAATACGAACTAACTTCAAACCCATATCTAGGTCAGTTACGCATAACCAAAGAAAAGTATCAATTAGCATATAAGTTCATGGAAAATCATTTATGAGTTCCCATATCTACGAACTGTTATGATAATAACCTATCTATTTTTCTGTTCCACCATGTAAGTTCTATTTTTCGTGAGTTTTTTTATGTGAGCAATTTGTTAGTTTCATTTTTGCTTATGAAAATAAGTTTCAATAGCAACATTTTTTTACGGGTAATGTATATATGAAAATGTATATGTTGTTAGTTGAACTTTATTATGAAATGCCATAACTAACAAATTAAATGCTAAAAGCTTACATATACACATTGGTACGGGTAATGTACATATGTTCACGTACATATTGTTGGTTGAACATATATCACAAAAAAATGTTTATACCCTAAATCATAAAATATGTGTTTTTTTTAGCGTGTTTTGTGGGTATTTGTTGTATTATGTGTATATATGAATATTTTCTCAACATGTATTTTTTTTAACGTAAATCACATAATATGTGAATACCATAAATCATAAAATATGTGTATTTTTTTAAACAAAAATAAATCATAAAATATGAGTATTTTTTCTTTAAACTTCTATAGTTTTCATGTATATAAAAATATTATGAACAACCAACAATGTTATTTTAATTTTTCATATACTTTCTATAGTTTTCTATACTTTTCATATGTACGTAATTGCATTTAGATGGAAATAATGAATGCTTCGCAAGTGAATTATATTTTCAATTGATTTATTTCTTATGGAATATTTATTTATTTTATACTTAATATAGTCTATTATATTTTATATTATCATACATTAGTCCATTTTTCACATTTACGCAATTTTATGCAGTTTTTCAATTAAAATTGATTAATAAAACTTCAAAATAGTTTTTAAACCCGTGCGTAGCACGGGTCATGAATTCTAGTTCAATATTAAGAGTAAGCATCTAAGGCCACCCACAATGGGGGTTTTAAACAATAAAACAATAATAGAAATCTTCTCTACAGTGTAAAAAACTTAAAAACCCATGTAGTGGGCTTCAGATAGGAGACCCATTTTTATGGGTTGTTAAATTGCCAAAATGCCGTACACGTGGGCTCCAAAATAAACAACTCCAATATTGTACAAAAAAGCAACTTGCATGGACACATGGCAGATTTTCATCCCTCCGATCCAATCAAACGGTTGCCAATATTTTGCATTTTTTGTGTTTAAAAAACTGCTTTAGGGTTATTTAAAAAAGAAGGCATTTTAATCTTTTCAAAAATACATTTTTTATATTTTTGTTTTCTTTTTATCTATACATAGACACCCATTTTATATATGTTTTGGTTTAAAAAAAAAAACTAATATACATATATATAACTTTATGTATTATACAAAGATAATTAATATACTTAATCACAAAAGATATGTCGTTTGTCGTTTCTATTTATTTTAAACGTCATACTTTAATTAAGTAAATTACTCATTATACTTCAAATCAATAAAATTGAATATTTAAATGAAATATTATACCGTATTATTAAATAATGGTAAGAATCAAATAATGAAATGAAATTAATAAAGATAAAAATAATATAAAGATTGTGAGTTTTAAAGAATGAAGTGGGGATTTGGGTTGTGGGAATAAAATAGAAATGGGATTTTAAATGAGGTGGAGGAGTGAGAAAATTGATTTGAGGGGGTTAAAAACCCGTTTTGGGGCTCACCATTGCGGATGGCCTAATATCAACATTAGCTACAGTCAACATCAGTTGGTATTCAACTACAATCAACATCAACTTCAACATCAAATTCTTATTATCAAAGACAACCTAACTTTCTAAAATTCTTGTATAAATACATCATATTGTTTAGGAGTTGTACTCTTGTGGACTTCCTTGCAATAAAAACATCATAATCTATATATATTTTATAGAAAATTGCATTAAATAGCTTTACTTTTATTAAAATTTAAAGAAAAAAAATCACCACTCTCCGTTCTCGACATCAAGGTGATACGAATCACATTTTTCAAGTCTCGTTACAAGGTAATCAAAGAGCATTAGCCTCCAGTTCCAAAATTATGCACCTTTTTCAATAATACTAGAATCCATGACCTGTGATATTAAACTATTTTGAAGTTTTATTAATCAACTTTAATTGAAAAATTGCACAAAATTACATGAATGTGCAAAATGGACCAATGTATAATAATATAAAATGTAATAGATTATATTATGTATAAATAAATACATAAATATTCCATTAGAAATAAATCAATTAAAAATATAATTCACTTGCGAGAGAAGCACTCATTATTTGCATCTAAATGCAATTACGTACATATGAAAGATATAGAAAACTATAGAAAGCATATGAAAGATTAAAATAATATTGTTGGCTATTCAAAATATTTTTATATACATGAAAACTATAGAAGTTTAAAGAAAAAATACCCATATTTTATGATTTAGGGTATAAATAAAATTTGTAATTTTTGTTAAAAAAAATACACTTATTTTATGATTTATGGTATTCACATATTTTGTGATTTACGTTAAAAGAATACACATCAAGAAAATTTTCATATATACACATAGTACAACAAATAACCACATACCACGTTTAAAAAAATACACATATTTTATGATTTAGGGTACAAACATATTTTGTGATTTACGTTAAAAAACATTATTGATTTAGTTATATACTTGAATCATATATTCAAATAGTACAACAACTACACACAAAACATGTTTAAAAAATACACATATTTTATTATTTAAGGTATAAAAATATTTTGTGATTTACGTTACCCGTACGGCCGTACCAATATGTATATGTAAGCTTTTAGCATTTAATTTGTTAGTTATGTCATTTCATAATAGAGTTCAACTACATATACATTTTCATATATACATTACCCGTACGTTTACATATTCATTTAAACTATAGGTAGTTATATATATAGGTTTTAAAAAATATTTAAACAAAAATGTTGCTAGAGAGAATTGAACCCCAAACCATTGGATAATTAGAGGAAGGCTTTACCACTATACTATTGTGGTTGTTTTGATTATGATTGCAAAGTGTTTATTATATAGGGAGGATTGCAACCAATACTAAATAGAGCAATTAATGAGGACACCACCTAACTTTTGTCCTCTTTGTTCCTTACTTTGAATTAGATTATGCCATATCAAAGAGTTAAATCTAGAAATCTAATCGACATCCTCTGTGTTTTAGAGTGAAAGAATCAATTAGTTGAAAAGATATGGGACTTCTATTGAGGTGTTGTAGAAAGACCGTAAGAGCAACTTGTTGAGAGAATTTTATTGGTGGAATATTTAGGCTTGCAAGAAAGATATAAAAGTAGGCCGATTGACCGAAAATCACCCGTATAATAGGCCACATTGCCCTAAACCACCCCTTATATATCTATTTACCGAAAACCACCCCTATACACCCTTCCGTCAAAAAACGACCACCTCTCCAACTTTCTCCGTTAAAAAATCGTCTACGCGCGCGTGTGGTGCGTCTTGAACTACCTAATTTTACTTTTTCTTTGAAAATAAAAATTCTAAAAAGGAAGATGAAATTTAAAGTTTGTGTTTTTTAAATTGATTTATATAAAATCAAACACAAATAAACTTATAATATAAAAAACACTCTTCTTAGGCTAAAAAACATAACTATTATTAGTAAAACCAAAATTAATAATAAAACACTAAATTTACACAATTTATAATATAGTCTCTCACCCTAAATTAATTTTAAAAATCTAAATTTTTCTAAACTTAAAGAAGAAGTCCTTCCTCCCAAAATTCTATTTCCCCCATTCTCCACTTTCGTGCACCATTGCAGATCAAAAAGACTTTAAAGCAATTGAATGAAGGATTTGATGTGGCATTCATCTCCATTATAATCTCTTTAGAATCTTTAAGTTCCGTAATTGAGTTTTTGAGGATTTGAGTTGTGGATTAAAAAACCCTTTTCTTCCTCCTCTGTTCAAGCTGTCTCTAATGGCTCCTCTGTTTCAAGCTCTCTAATGGTGGAACGTTTTCCGACTCCCCTTCGAGTTCCTCACCAACGAAGACTTCCTACTGTCGTCCTCCCACAACCCTCCTCAATCTCATCCCGCCCACCACCTCCAACCCTCCAACAATGGCAGCCTGCCCCTCTTCCGCCGCTCCTCCTCTACTCTCAACTCCCTGGCGAGTCCATCGATAACTCAACCGAGACCGAAAGCGGCGACGACCAGGAAGAGTTCATTGACTCACCATCTCACCCAATCCGCCCTTCGTGAGCGAGCCTCCAAGCCACCCCACTACCCTCCTCAAGAGGGGGTTTTTCTTGTTCTGCCATTACAGGCGAAGAAACGGACGAGCCTCCAAGATTTGGACGAGTTCCCAGATCTGACATATGTGCACCTGATTCCACCATCGGCTCCAAACCCTAATCTGAGATGTTAGAACTTGGATGTTCAATCAAAATCCTAATTGACACCTGATTCCCAGATCTAACATATGTCCAAACCCTAATTGACTTAATTGAATTTTTAGAATTTACATTAGAAATGGGAATTTACAATTTCAAAGAAAAGGTAAAAATAATTAGAAATGGGAATTTACAATTTCAAAGAAAATGTAAAAATAAATAGAAATGGGTAGTTTAAGACGCGTCACACGCGCGCGTTAACGATTTTTTAACGGAGAATTGAGATGGGGTGGTCCTTTTTTGACGGAAGGGTGTATAGGGGTGGTTTTCGGTAAATAGGTATATAAGGGGTGGTTTAGGGCAATGTGGCCTATTATACGGGTGGTTTTCGGTCAATCGGCCATAAAAGTAAGATGGTTTGATTGCGCAAGTGTTGTTGAAGGATAGGTGAACTCCTTGAGGGGGTATTACTCAACACCAAGCATAATAAGTTTGTCTACTATGAGATATGACACATTTCAAAAGGAGCTTGAGTTGGTTTTGTATTACACATGAACAAGAGAAGGAAATACCCAAAATTTTATAGTGATAACTTGCAATGAAAAGGAAAGATTGTTTCTTGGTTTCGATCTATATGTCTATAGGCTACGAAAGGTGGGTGGAATGTAAGACCCGAGCACGCTTAACTTCATAGTTCTTTTGACCTCTTAAACCAAAAGGAAAATCTCTTGTTAGAATGGGGAGCACTTCAACCCTTATAATTATCAGAGTGTTACAATCTCCCTCACTTAAGCTCTTGACGACCTCGTCAAGGCCCAAGGACCACCCCCTGGGTCAAATGACCGCTCTCCGGACCAATCCAACTCGTAAATCAAAGCCGGCCCTAATACCATTTGTAAAGCCCGAGACCCTAGAAGCGTTATCCCATAACCTGAAGACTTTCCAAGAGATCACCCATCCTAGTACTACTCTCACCTTAGCACGCTTAACTTCGTAGTTCTTTTGACCTCTTGAACCATGAAAAGAAAGAACTCTTTTTTAGCATGGCGCAATCTCTTATAAATTATCGGGGTGTTACATAAAAGACAACTCTTCAAGTGACAACACACTCACTCAACTCGTTTTTTTAAAGCACACTTAATTGCTCTAAAACTAAAAGCTACTTCATTACTTCTTGATTTCTCAAAGTTAGGCAACCCAAAAGTGTCTATATCTTCATGATAACATCTTTTAAGAAGGTTGGGGAAAAGTACGAAAGCTTCATTTAAGATTTTGGTGTTTAAAATGCACGTTGTCTAGTGGTGTCGGGTGTAGTCAAGTCTTGTTGTGACATCTTTCATTAATAATAAGAAAAATGGACCGAGTAATCATCAAACATGGTATGAAAGAAGGGTGGAATGTAAGACCGGAGGCCCTAGAAGCGCTATCCAATGCCAACCCGAGGACTTCCCGGGAGGTCACCCATCCTAGTACTACCCTCACCCTAGCACACTTAACTCCATAGTTAGTATGACCTCTTGAAGTATGAAAAGGAAGATCTCTAGTTAGCATGGGAAGCACCTCAATCCTTATAAACTATCGGAGTGTTACAATCTCCCCTACTTAAGCATTTAATGACCTCGTCAAGCCCAAGGACCACCCCTTGGGTCCAGTGACATCCCTCTGGACCAAGCCAACTCGTAACCCAAAGTCGGCTCTAATACTATTTGTAAAGTCCGAGGCCTTAGAAGGGTTATCCCGTGCCAATCCGAAGACTTCTCAAGAGGTCACTCATCCTAGTACTACTCTCCCCCTAGCACACTTTACTTCATAGTTTTTTGACCTCTTGAACCATGAAAATGACGAGCTCTTTTTAGTATGGGGAATCCCTTATAAATTATCGGGGTGTTACATAAAAGACAACTCTTCAAGTGACAACACACTCATTCAACTCGCTATCTTCAAAGCACACTTAATTTCTCAAAAACTCAAGAAGCACTTCATTACTTCTTAATTCCTCAAGTTTGCCAACCCAAAAGAGTGTATATCTTCAGCATATCATCTTTTAAGAAGGTTGGAGAAAAGTATGAAAGCTTCATTGAAGATTTTGGTGTATAAAATGTTGTCTAGTGGTGCCGGGTGTAGTCAAGTCTTGTTGGGACATAGTTACATCTTTCATTAATAATAAGAAAAATGGACCGAGTAATCATCAAACATGGGATATCCTAACCAATTTAATCCCTTTGAGAGGAGCACACTACATGAACACATAAAGGGCAAAAAAAAGCAAGACATGTGAGGCGATCAACTACAACAATTGCCTTGCATTACACATGTCATAATCAGTTAGTTCAATACTTAAGAAAGACATTGCAATAAGTAACCATTCTAGAAAGAGGATGACTCTTATGCATCCTCGACTTCAAAAGATCATTAACCAATTTTGAATCAGATTCTAAAATGATGTGGCTAGACCTTTGTCCCATTTTACACACTCACATTAAGAAATTACACACAATGAGATTCAGAGCATGCACATCCATATTGATCAAAAATGCATTGTGTGTAATTGAAAATGCACAATCAAGAAAAGTGAAAATACATATATAGTCATTCTTGTCACATTTTGCACAATCATTATACACTCAAATGAAGAAATTACCCACAATGTGATTCAGAGCATGCATTCATATTAATTGAAATACACAGTCATGTTATTTGACAGTGCATAGTCAATTTAAGTGAAAAGACACAGTCATTATGCTTTGCAAAGCTACAACTCATCAAATATATCACAAAGGCAGATCATTACAGAAATTGGTCAAATAGTCGGAACAAAAGAAAGGAATTTGCGGAATTGGCTTTTGCATGGTGGGATATCTGGTATCAACGAAATATGTTTGCATTCCAACAATCTGATAATAATTTTATAACTGACATAGCTTAGTCCATAAAGTCCCAGATTCTCAGTTGTGCCCAAGCCAAAAACTTGACAGAACAAGAAAACAATCAACTACAAACACGACCAAGAATACAACGTCAATAAAGGAAAACAACCATCTGACATAGGCCAATCTAGGTGGCATAGTAATCCATAATCCGTAATCCAATTAAATAGATCTACCACTTCTGGCATAGTAATCTATAATCCAAACACAGAGGTAAACAAAATAAAAACGAAACAGTATGGAAATATGTCAGTATCAAAAATTGATACGCTGATCGACATTGAGAGATGAAATTAGGATGGTCAAAGAATTGGGACTAAGAAAACCGGAGATAGATTGTGATAACTTTGTAGTAATTAATACAGATAACAAAAAAGGACAAATCTCATGAGACGTTGAAATAATAATGACAGATATCCTAGTCTCGTTAAGCTGGTTCGAGACTGTCCGAATTATCCAAGTCAGTAGAGCGTAATGTTGTGGCCGATAAAATTGCTAAAACGGGTCATATATAGTCATTCCATTATGAATCACCCAGAACTGAAAGTACAATTCTCGTTCACTCAGACGCTTTGGGCCGAACGTCCCCTTGAGAGTATCTTCTAATATTTACCGGTTAAAAAAAAAATTAATCATATGTCAACGTCATGCATGCACGTACACACTATATTATTTTCATTTCTACCTAGGTGCACCTTGCATATGTATACAGTAATCAATTACGGAGTAATAAACATCCTGTGTCATCCATTGAGTTCGTGTAAGATGTTAATAAGATTCGCTAGAATACTAAGATTAATTTATCAAACCAAAGTTTACAGAGGGGGAAGGTCGACAACAAAGTCAAAGAGATGTAACTTGCAGAAGTCGTGCCATTTTGTGGTAATCTTTTAGGGTAATGCCCCTTGCTCCTTCTTAATTAGCGTATATCTATATTGTCTATAGTATAAAGCGGATATAAAGTTTTCACAGAAAATTGTGTCACGTGTTATATCTTTAATAAAATAATCAATCGGACCCTTTTTTTTTTTTTTTTTTTGATAAGTAAAGAATTAGGATCGCCGCAAGTACTACTTGGGCTCGCCTAGAGCATCCACAGGGGATGAGAACTGGTTACTAACCAGCTCTAAAGGAAATAGGGCAAACCGCCGCCCTGGAGTCTCGAACCCGAGACCTCATGGTACTACCATGAGTGCTCAACTAGTGAGCTGATGCGACAAGCGCTAATCAATCGGACCCTTGTGTATATAAAAAAACACTAATCACAATAGAAAGATAAATATATATGATTTGATAATAAAAAAATCAACTGGACCCTCATCTATATAAATTAGGTAGTTAGAATCTCATATAATCCTATCCCGTAAAAATTACCGAAAATTATGAATTATCCCGAAAATTATTAATTATCCCTTACCAAGAATTAGTTGTAATCTTCAGATACATATTATTATTTAATAAAACGTGGTATCTATCGTAAAGTAATGTTTGAACAAATCTAACTTATTTATATTATGAGTTAATTTACTATTGATAAAAAAATCACTAATCGTAATATAAAGATACATATACATGATCCTATATTTTTAACGTGATCATTGACGTTGCATATCTAATTAAATTGGGTTTATTAATCGCATTATCCGTACATGGTACGGGGATAAACTAATTAGGTAGTATGAGTAGGTCAATTAGCTAGGCGCATAGGAAGGGTTAGTGCACAAACAATCCGTCTTCTTATCCTTCATATTATCTTCATTTTTGTACCATTTCGCCTTCCATACCTACAAAATAATGAACCGATTTTCGAACAAAAAAACACAATAATGGACCGATTTGTGTGTGTGTGTGTGTTTTGGTTAAATGTACGTGTGTGATACTTATTAATAGTACGTCGTTGCATTGCTATCTACTAGTATTGTATAGGAAATACTTGATCAACTATATTCTTATATGTAGTTTGAAATTAAAAGTACATTGTCCTCTATTAAGACAAAGCTTGCAGTACTTGTGTATATAGCTAATTAAAGATCTCTCTGTTCTCATTTCGTATATGTATAAAATACCATTCTTTTTGAAGCTTAGCAAACATCGAATAATTGAAAGCCTTTCTTTGATGGCCGGGCATGGAATTACGTAGACTCCGATGATTGCTACACGGATGCAAATGAATTTACCGCTAGCTAACTTTAAAGGTTACATGATAAGGCCACACTAAAACTGGCCTATGAAGGGACTTCAACGCAGCTCAAATTCTTCATGCTTCCACATTGTTGTCACTTCGTGAACCTGTTTCTTGTCCCTCGAGTATTTGATAGTCTCCATTAGTGTTTTCTTCTTCAAGGCTACTACTATCCGCGGGTTTCTTCTCACTGCCAACGATCAAAATGCAACAAACATTAGAAATGTTAGTAGTACGATCAACATTCCCATACTTACATGTATTTATAACCAATATATATAGCTTGGATCAAAGTAAAATCATTAGAGGGCTAGAGGGTGTCACGTTTTGGAATAGAGAACGAGTCCGACAACCACGAGCCCAAACGATACGTAGTATAGCCAGTCAACCTGCACAAGAGAGCCCCATATTGATTGAGTATCCAACCAAATACAAATTACAACATGGGTCAAGTTCAAGTAAAACGGATGTTATGGTGAAACGTGAAACGGATGTGTATCGTTATTTATGTTCAACTAATTTTTACGTATATTCAATTTGGTGTGTGTGAATATGCAGATACAAGCTAATTGCTTATATGTTACTTGAATATGTGGTATTGAATATTGAATATGAAGGAATAGAGTTTTGAATATATGAATACCATTATTTAATTGTAAAATGTTTGAATATCAATAACAATTAATTTGAATATACATTTTGCTGCATATTCACACATGTATATCGAATATACTTAATAGTAGTATGACTATGACATCCGTTCTACGTTCTACCGTAACAAGATGTTAGACTAGATCTTAAATCTTACAACATACATGTGCCACTGAAGGAAATGAAATGGAGATTTACCTGTTGCTTGTAGAAAAAGATGCGAACGAGCACAGCCCACATGTCTGATGTCAGAAGAGAGAGATTGAACAACGCAGCTCCGCTGAACTGTTGGCCATTTTTTCGGTCAATACACTCAAAACTAATTGAAAATTTGTATACATTGATTGTTAGGAATGTAGAGAACTGACCTTGAGGATGTAAGGCGCAAAGGCGTAGAATAAGAAGGATGAAAAACCATATGCAGCAAATCCTAAAATCTGTAATCAAGTAAACCTTCTGTTTAGCGCATAACTAGACGGGCCCTTATAGTGCAAAAACTGCTATATATTCAGATATTGATTCTGACAAATTCTAAGATCATTGCTTGTATGGGGTATATAGTCGATCAATACTCACAATGTCAGTAGACCATTCAACTGACTCCAAGGTTGTTCGTTCAAATATTGCGCTGATCAAAGATTAAGGAATATAATGACACTCTAAAATTAACAGCAAAACAAATATTAAAAGAAAGGTGTTATTGGAAAGAAAGATACATTTCCCCAATGCTCACAAGCAGTCCGAAAACGCCAAGCATGCACACAACTTCGACAAGATCTTTCATTTTGACACAAAATTCCTGCATGATTAATCACATAGAGTATAATTTAATCAATGCATGGTTACAAAATATAAACCCATCAAAGGTTAAGAGGTGAACATGATCAAAGTGTATATCAAACCTCGCCAACGTTGCTAAGGCCATAGAAAAGCGTCCCAGCTACAACAAGAATATCGCCTAAAAGGGGTTTAGATCCATCTGAAAATTGGCACAAAATGTTTAATTTCAGCTACATATCACCAATCAACAGAAAAATATAAAGCATAAAGGAAACAAGAACAGAGTCACGTACCATCGTCGCCAACACCAGCATCAGAGAGGAAGACGAGACCGAGTCCGACAATGCAGATGGCTGCCCCGACGTACTGCCAAAGGGAATAGCGAGTGCCGATGAAGAACCAAGTGAGGATGAAGACCCATGGTATGGTCCAACAGTCCAACAAGGTCACGCTCGTGATGGACGAATACTGGTACGCTTTATTAACTGCATATATAAATGTTGGAACAGATCCTCAGCTATGTTACACGGAAACAGGAAAGGGAAACGAAACAGAAACAGGGAAACACATGAATATTAGTCAAAAAGAACCGGTAGGCTTTATTAACTGCATATATAAATGTTGGACCAAATAATCCTCAGATCCCATCTACATTATTCCTACTTCATCCATCCATTTAAGAGAAACTGAGTTTTACTCTGTTTTTTATCAGGTCTGTTTTATAAATATCAGTTAAAAAACTAAGTCAACGACCAATAATTAAATATCCTAGGTTCGTCACTCAAGAACCTAGACAGATCAAATCTACTTTTTTAGTCATCATATTTATTAGTACTAGCAAATTGGTAATATGGAGGATGCAAGGAAGTAGTGCAGAGTTTCAGCTAAAATCACTCACCAAGATAGTTTCCTTGAACATCAACAAAGCCTAAGATGACATAATAATACCAAGGGACCAGGAATTTCTTTCTCCTATAGAGCATAAGGGACCCATAAACCACAGCTAGGCTGAAGTATGTGAAGAAGGACTGCGTAAGTGGTGCATCCACGCCTGCAAAGTTGGAAGTATTTCAGACTCCAAGTTGCTATCATTTCAGCTACTTCATCAAGTAAAAAGAAGCTTACCGAGATCGGCCAAGTAGGAGGAAGAGAAGCTCATGAGGGCCATGACGAAGGAAACGACCTGACCCAGAAACAGCGCCAGCAGCAGCCGAACCAGCTTCTCATTGTTCCTACACCAAACTCCGATCGCTCCCCCCACCTCCATCGATGATGCAAAGTTGAGCTCTCTTGGAACTTCAAATGGTGTTTTGAGTTTTGTGTTGGGGGAGTGAGAGTGATTTGATTTGGGCAATCAAATCTAGAGATCGAGCAACAGCGAATCAAGAGGAGTCTGGGATTTTTTTTTTGATATTTTATATGTTGGTGGTGTGTTGGATTTGGTTTGTAGTGTGCGGGCTGCCCGTCAAAGGTCGCGGAGACAAACGAGTAGGTGCATGGTGGACTGGTGGGGGCACGTTTGCAATGGAGGGAAGGGAGTTGATGACGGGGATAACTCATGAATGGTGGTCAATTGGGCATCGCACGTTCATGACAATAATCAAGATTTTATTACGTAGCTAAAAAAGATGAAGTAAAGCAAAAAAAACAAAGGAAAATTTATTTTTGAGGAAATAAAAAAAAGGGAAAGTTACAGGGAATTGGGCTCACTGGATTCTGCTGATAGCTCACATGGGCGTTGTCCTTTTAATATTTAGTTATTTACGGTCTATTATTCGATTGATACAAATAATGTATATTGACATCGTTTATTTATCAGAAATAGTGATAATAGTTTATTAATCCAAAATCGTGAATTAATTTTAAGAATAAATTTAAAATTATATTTTACATAATATAATTTTAAAAAATATCATAGATAAAATAATAATATTTTATTTGATAATCCCTCTATTTATTTATGTTTGATGTTTTAGCATTTCAGTCTTAAATTAAGAAAGTCTATAAAACTACCTAATTATCCCTATTGAATTGTTTTAATTTCATAGTGGTTTAAGGAGAGAATCTCTTAAGGAAAGATTTGTATGGGGTAATTTGAAAAAATAGATATATAAAAGTATAAATCATCATACATTTTCTGACCAACATAATTGACTAAAACATCAAACATAAAAAACGGAAGGAGTAATATTTATGCATAAATAAAAAATTCATATGTGATACAATATAAAAACCGAAAACAAATCCACGATTCCAGTTTCGAAGACGGTTATAGTTATGGTTCCTCTTCCCTCGGAATCGGGGAACTGGCAGTTCGATCCGGTTCGAACCGTCGCTTCGGAATCGCCGGTTTCTTCTCTTTTCTACAAATCAAGCCCAAACCATCCACCCTAACGTAAATTATACCAAGCATACCAAAATATTACAAATCAAGCATTAAATGTTTATATATAATAATCGAAACTAAATTTGAACGTCAAAAGAGGTTAAATATACCCGAATTTAACAAAATCTATTTTTTAAAACATAAAATAAAAGGGAATTTTTTTATTTTTAAATATTTATTCGGTTTTGGTTCCGTAACTAGGTGGAACCGGCCTCGTAACTAGTCCAGAACCTGAAACTGAATTGGGAAACCGGCCAAGGATTGATTCCGGTTCTGAAACTTGAACCGACGGGTCTAGAGCCCGGCCCACGTCTACACAAAGTCGAGAAGGTGCAACATTGGGCTACCGATGACGGGTACGAGCCCGCATGGGCGGAGCTCGTTTTATGATTGCGTATAAAGTGGGATAGATATCGCACGTCTCCTTATCTGTTACATATTACAAGTTTTATACCCATACCCTGTACGGGTTTTTGACCGTTTAATAGGAATTAATAGATGTATCGTCGAAGTACCCGTACTCTGTATAAGATGTTTTGATACCCTGTTTAACTCTACATACAATTAATCAGGATTGAGTTTATGTCCCATAATCCAAACGTGGATATTATTTAGAAATAAAATTTAGAAAAATAATTTTAAAGTCTTCTTATTCTTATTAATTGTGTATCATCTATCTTTTCCACCTAATTTTTATATTTTTCACCTAATTTCTATATTTTTCAACTATTTGCTTAGACGTTCTTTTTTTGTAAATCAAAATTATAATTAATTTGTTAAACTTATTTGTCACTCTGATTTTTGTTTTTATTGTATTTTTATAATCTTATACATTCACCATTTTTCTTTGTCAAACTTGTTTGTCCCATAAGTTTATAATTTAAGCTACAGATAAAATATCTTAAAAATATATAAACTAAATTTGTGTATAATATTCATTTATAAATCATATTAATCAATAATCAGTTATCATTAAATTAATTATAATTTTATAAGATCAAATATAATATTCATTATATTTTAAAAAATATTATTACTGGTTATTTTTCTATAAGATTTATTTAAATAGGTCATAACTAACTTAGTTTTTGATTTCTATAAATCTTATTAATTATAAAAATATATAAGTTGATAAAATAGTTCACTTGAAATTTCATATCGTATCACATATGATTTTATTTTAATTAATCAAATATATTTTGAAATAATATTATAATATTTTATCTATACTTTTTATTTAATTCATATTATATAGGATTTTAAATTTAAGTTTATTCTTAACATCAAATCACGATTTTGGATTAACAAAATATTGTAACAATTTCAGATAAAATAGATGATATAAATATCTAATTTTTAGTGATATTATTATGCATTTCTTTATTGATTGAATAATACATCAAAAAAGTATTATCGATCGTGTTCCGTACAGGTTATGGGTAATAATCTAATATGTTTCGGAAAAAAAAAGTATATGCATAAGCATAATGCATGCAACTCATTTAATTTGCTCTTTTTTTTGGTCGAATCATTTAATTTGCTCTTAATGTGTCATTGTAGGTCGTTATAAGTTGATTTTTAATTTGATTTCTTATATTTTGGCCGGAATCGAATCATGCACGTACGTGAAATCAACAAAATAAACCCGAATTATGCCTATATAAGTTTATCTTGAATTATTTTTCAATGTTCCACAATCATCGATTCATGCCAATCTATTAGGCGTATATAGTTTATGCATCATGCATAGGATATAAATTTCAAAAGATACTCATACTTCATGAAGTGAAGCATATATGAACGAAACAGATTATGGATATAAGATAAATATGAATAATTAGATATGACATACCACAAGATTCGAATCAGCGTAGTCAATGACTCTATAAATAATTTTTAATATGGATATATGATATTATTTTGATAGATTATGGATATAGATATTATTCTGATATATCAATATATGGTAATTAGATAGATAAATATGAATATTTTTTATGTATAAAATTAATAAGCATTATAGATATAATTATTATTCAGATATATCAACATATATATGGTAAATAGATAGATACATATGAGAATTTATTATTTGGAAATTATTAAAGATAGATAATTGATTTATAATGAATTTAACATGTGGTGGAGCCAGAATTAATGTGGAGGCTCGAAATTCTCCGGCTTTAATATATAGTATAGATTATATAATATACATATATATACAAAGACTAATTAAATCTTTCATTTTATTACAATATATATTGTTGCTGCAACAATATTTTGATAAATGGAACGGGAGTGCTGTAGCAAGACATTTAGGTCATGCATTTACAAGAATTACAAAACCAACCCTATTAAAATATGACAGGCCACTACACATTTGTGGTAGCATTTATGAAAATACTATAACTATAATATAATATTAATCCAACAAAACATAATAATAATAATAATCCATCAATTCTACGTTGAATGAGATAACTGAATCACTTGCAATAGGCATAAATATAATAATAATCCGACATAGCATTACATATAAACGATCAGATGGCGGCGGCGGCGGACACAAAACATTACATATAAACGATCAGGCGGCGCCGGCGCCGGCGAGGGCGGCCTCCATTTCCGCCTCGGAGACGGGCTGGACGCGGCGGAGGGCGCGGTTGATTTGGCGTCGAACTTGAACATTCTGATAAACCAGGAAGCCTTCGAGGATGACCAGGAACACCGGCAACACTATGAGTGCTATTGTTGGCGGATCCAACTTACCGGGGCCGCCGCTGCCGTGGCCGGGGGCGGGGGCGGGTGCGACATTGGTAGGCATATTAGCGGATGTGAAGTCGGAAGAAGGTGAGGATTAGTAGGATTAGTATACTAGTTAGTCCGTTGTATAAAAGCATGGGTTAATTAATCACTGCAAATGTAGTTCGGACTCAACCCCAGATCGGGAAGGATTATCATGCGTTAAGCAATCGTCGAGTCACCCTTCCACTGCTCTGTTTTTGGTCAATGCTCTATTTCAGTTCATAACCAGCTAAATAACATCGATATGCAATTAAGGGGAATTAGTACAATATCCCTATTTAATAATCCCTTTGCAACTATGATTTTTTTTTTTTGATTTACAAAAATGCCTAAAAATATTACATTCATGCTTAAAATGACTAATTTTTATCAAATAAAATAAAAAACAAAATATTTTATAAAAAATCGAAAATTATTATTTTCATTAATACTTTATTTTAGAAATAAAATATTTTAACAAAATTTATTTTTTATCCAAATTTGAAAATATATAAATAAAAATATTTTATAAATATTTTAATGTTAAGTATTCAAACAAGTAACGATCTAAGCGAGTAAATTGCAACACCCAAGCAAACACTTACACACAAAAGTCAGAATTAATGTGGAGGCTCGAAATTCTCCGGCTTTAATATATAGTATAGATTATATAATATACATATATATACAAAGACTAACTAAATCTTTCATTTTATTACAATATATATTGTTGCTGCAACAATATTTTGATAAATGGAACGGGAGTGCTGTAGCAAGACATTTAGGTCATGCATTTACAAGAATTACAAAACCAACCCCATTAAAATATGGCAGGTCACTACACATTTGTGGTAGCATTTATGAAAATACTATAACTATAATATAATATTAATCCAACAAAACATAATAATAATAATAATCCATCAATTCTACGTTGAATGAGATAACTAAATCACTTGCAATAGGCATAAATATAATAATAATCCGACATAGCATTACATATAAACGATCAGATGGCGGCGGCGGCGGACACAAAACATTACATATAAACGATCAGGCGGCGCCGGCGAGGGCGGCCTCCATTTCCGCCTAGGAGACGGGCTGGACGCGGCGGAGGGCGCGGTTGATTTGGCGTCGAGCTTGAACATTCTGATAAACCAGGAAGCCTTCGAGGATGACCAGGAACACCAGCAACACTATGAGTGCTATTGTTGGCGGATCCAACTTGCCGAGGCCGCCGCTGCCGTGGCCGGGGGCGGGGGTAGGGGCAGGTGCGACATTGGTAGGCATATTAGCGGATGTGAAGTCGGAAGAAGGTGAGGATTAGTAGGATTAGTATACTAGTTAGTCCGTTTTATAAAAGCATGGGTTAATTAATCGCTGCAAATGTAGTTCGGACTCAACCTCAGATCGGGAAGGATTATCATGCGTTAAGCAATCGTCGAGTCACCCTTCCACTGTTCTGTTTTTGGTCAATGCTCTATTTCAGTTCATAACCAGCTAAATGACATCGATATGCAATTAAGGGGAATTAGTACAATATCCCTATTTAATAATCCCTTTGCAACTATGATTTTTTTTTTGATTTACAAAAATGCCTAAAAATAGGCCTAAAAATATTACATTCATGCTTAAAATGACTAATTTTTATCAAATAAAATAAAAAACAAAATATTTTATAAAAAATCGAAAATTATTATTTTCATTAATATTTTATTTGAGAAATAAAATATTTTAACACTTTATTTTTTATCCAAATTTGAAAATATATAAATAAAAAGATTTTATAAATATTTTAATGTTAAGTATTCAAACAAGTAACGATCTAAGCGAGTAAATTGCAACACCCAAGCAAACACTTACATACAAAAGTCAGAATTAATGTGGAAGCTCGAAATTCTCCGACTTTAATATATAGTATAGATAATTCTAACTTTAACTATTGGGCTTGGGCTTGGGCTTGGGCTTGCGTTTTTTTGGGCCATATGTGAAAATCATTCGCGAGTTTCATATTTTACAAGGTAGCTTCCAATATTGAATCACATTGTTTTTCGTTATCTTAAAATTGAATACATAAACCGAATAAATTCATCAACATCGAATGAATTGAATAAAATTTCTAGTTTGTTTATTTTCTATGTGTGTGATGAATGCTTTGATTACTTCATTTCTAGAACTTGTACTATAACCTTTTGTTTCTAGCCGGAAACCACCCGTATAATACTTGCCACGTGTCCACGCGCCTTGGACGGTTTTTTGACGGAAAATGGGGTGGGGTGGTGATTTGTTAACGGAGGGTATCATAGAGGTGGTTCAAAATAATATCGAAACAAAATGGTGGTTTAGCGAAATATGGCCTATTATACGGGTGGTTTCCGGCAAATTTCTCAAAAATTGTACTATAACCTTTTTTGAGGTTACATATATGACTTATGTGCATGATATGTATATGATTGAGGCATTTGTTTTGGTAACTGTATTAAGTGCATTGCTATGGCTAGACACTCGTGTCGTATTTGTGAAAGCGACTTGTTAATAATAGGGTAGTGAAAGTGCTACACTAACCATGATTATAGAGCAACAAGACAACAACTGAATTTTTCAAAGCCTGAGATCTCGTTTGGCAAGAATGTTGAAGAAACATGTCGGATCAAGCTCCATCACCAAATGCTTGGACTAATGGAGGTAGATAAACGATAGACATACTTGGGATTACCCACTATAGTAGTAAGTTCCATGAAAACCTTCTTCAAGCATGGGAAGGAAAACATATTAAGCAAACTAGAAAGTCGGAAGGAGAAATCCTTGTCCGGAACGGGTGAGTTACTCATCAAAGTGGTTGCCCAAGCCATTCCAACGTACACCATGACATGCTTTCGTATGCGTAGCACCTTGGGCACGAAAATTAAGTAGATCTTGTGTCAGTTTTGGTGGGGAGATGGAAGTGGTAATCCGAAAGTGTATTGGTTGAGTTAGATGAGACATTGAGACTCGGTCTTCCAAAGAAGAAGGAAGAACTAGGGTTTAGAGATATGGAGAATTTCAATGAAGCACTCCTCACTCGTTAGGACATGGAGACTTATAAGACCCAAACTACCTCATTTTGTTCAACTTGTGGTGGTAAACCTCAAGTACGTAGTCTAGCCATCAGTGACCACAACCCGCCCAAAAGTAAGTGTTCTCCTAAGTATGCATTCATAGAGGCCAAATTTGGATCGAGATCTACTTATAGTTGGAGACTTGGAGGAGTTTGCTTGTTGGACGCCAAGTGCTCTTGTAGCACAATAACCCACTTAATAACTATAAAAATTATTAAGATAGGAATGATCATAATAACACTCATGTATCATAATAACAACAATAAGTAACGTCATTATTGTTGCTGTTGTATAACATTGAATTTAAAATTCGTATACCTTATCACAATTACAAGTTGCAATCATTGAGATTCGTCGGATTCACTCTAAATAACGACCTTCGGCTATTATCTGTATTAAGAAGTTTCTAAAAGCACATATATGATTTCCATTAGAAAAGGTAATCTAATAAACTTTGTATTAAAAAATAGGTCGGTGGTGGGTGTCATTATTCACAATTGTGACATTTGCACCATCTAATTTATAAGAAAAAACCTGTCGAAAATATGAACCGGAGGATGTTTCAATATAATTACAAGTTTGAGGTGGCAAAAAATCAATAATGACACACGATCTGTAATTTGTGCTCATCCAATAGGCATAGAAACTTGCAAGAATGTTAGATATGAGGATGACGCCCCATTACCTAAAGAAAACAAGATGTGAGCATCATGTTGAATTCTAGGTGATTAGCAAAAATCTCAATAAAACACAAAAGAAGCAAAGATGTATAAGTGAAACCTAGATCATGTTGAATTCTAGGTGATCAGCAAAAAATCAATAGGCATATTTAATTAAGATACAAGAAGATCAATCATAAGAATAAAAAAATCTATCTAAGAAATTACTAAGAGCTAATGAATAACACTTTTAATAGATCTTTTCAGCGTCGTTTTACTACTACAACAAGTTTGGTACAAATGCACAATGGTAAAGGCAATTCCAGTTTCCTGTTCTCCTTAAGCCAGTTTTTCTTTTGCTTTTGTCCTGAATATATTTTGCCCATTTTGTTCTTGATTTAGTTATTCTTTTCATTTTGTTCTTGCATTGTTGCTTGGTATGCTATGATATAGTTCGGTGGAATGATATCATGGAGCTCATGTGTTTAATTAGGCCTACTACACAATCATAAGGTTTCAATTCAAAACCATATGACAATGAGTTAAATAACTCTTTGGGTTATATAGTAGGGAATTTATGGTTATATACCATATTAAAGTCGGTGTACCATATTTAACGTAGGGTACACATGTCGGTTCATGCGCATATGCACAGTAGACTCAACGCATAAGCCTATGGGGTTTCCATCACACTTAATCCCGATCCGAAATTGAATCCAAGCTTTAACCCGATTCAAACCCATAATATATGAGATATAATGTAAAATTAGATATTTATTCTTTTTGAATAGAATTAAAGTATTAATAGTGAAAATAACATTTAAAAAACGACACTCTTGACTTGTTGGTCAACACAAACATAGAAGAACTTGGTATAACCCAACCTAAATTGATTATTACTTCAATTAACTCGAAGTCATGCTTCACGTGAACTAGAAATATTCAAATCCGAACTCGAACGAACATATGCGATTAACAAGTAGGATTTTTCTACTATGTGCCTTAAGGGCACATTATAAGACGTTACCATTAGTAATAGTTGGTAAATGTTAAATTTGAGATTTTTTAAATCTTTTTCTGTGATGAATTCATAATTTTTTTTATTTAATACACTTATAATATATCCTTTAAGACACACAGTAGAAAAACCATATATAACTAAAAGTGACATATCAAGAATAATAAATATATTAATGGGATTATAATTACATATGGAAAAGTGGAGATAATATTGCCCTACCGGAAAAACAAATAGTTGGCGTTTTGGACTTGGAAAAAAATGTAGTAAAATTGAAGAAGTTTAATTACAAAAAAAAAGGTATGTATGTCAAGAGATTAGGCTGGTTACGTGGGCTACCCGAACTCACATGTGTTGAGTATGGAGCCTGATTCGATTGGGCGGAAGAAGACGGAACGAGTCGAGAACCGAAGGACGGGAAGAAGTCGAAGGCCAAGGCGAAGCTGCGATTTTGGGCGAGAGAGATCGGAAACTCGGGCAGGGGCGAGAACGCGCCCGAGTTTCGGCCGCAGAAACGGGAACCACGAAACGCGGGCAGGAGCGCGCAAAGCGCGGCCGCGTTTCGGTGGCGCAGCCCGCGTTTCGGGCTCAGTGGCCTCTGCACGCGAAGCGCGGGCAGGTGGGCGGAAGCGCGCCCGCGTTCCGGGAGAGCTAGGCCGCGCTTCGGGCCGTATTCCGCGATGCGGTTTAGGGTTTCCATATTTTTGGGATATTTTGTTTCCTTAGGGAAAAAGATATTGTATGGCTCTAGTCCTCTATTTATACTCGACATTGATATTGTAATTGGTGCGCTTCACCATTGAGAGATCCTGAGAGTGAGATTAAAGAGGTTAGGTTAGGAAGAATCCTTGTAATCCTTGAATCTTCTGATTGATCTAATGAGAATCCCTGGCTTGGTAGTGCCCCCAGACGTAGTCCTTGTGACGAACTGGGTCAACAATTGCTCGTGTCTTTGTCTTGGTTTGCTTACTATCCATTGACTTGCAGGAACGATCTGGGGCTTCCGCAGATTTTTCCCCAACAACATGTCACGGGTAAAAAAATACTCCTCAAATATGGGTGAAAATACTCCTCACATGTCTAGTAATGATTGTATAGGTGATTTTATTCTCTTCGATAACCTGCCTAACGGGCTTGTTTCGTATTTAGAGATTAAATTGTTTCGTATTTGGAGATTGACTTGTGAGTGAGTCTTAATATGTAATTCTCTTTATTATAAATAAAACGGGCTTTAACCCTTCTTTGGATCAAAAAGAAAATACATCGGTGAAAAACCTTGAAAAAATAAGGTGGGTGTTCTTATAAATGATTTCCATCATAGTTTGTGGAACTCAAAAACCTTGAAAGTTGACCATTGAGTTTGACCAGATCTTTTTGGATTTCATGTTTGACATACTCGGATCCAACAAAGCCCCATAATACATCCTCTCTTCAATCTTGATGGTGTCTGCTGCCCATGCCAACAACACTACATTGTGCCCACGTTCTTGTAAAAAAAAAACGCAACAACAAAAGGATTTCATTGGATTGTCAAAATTATGAACACACCACACGTTCACAAAACAGAACACAATATATATTAAGCAACATTAAAAATGGAAACTCAGTGTAATTAATCTGAGGTCAATGTCCTTAGATTAAAACAACATTAAAAATGGCTACTTCCTACCTTCTTCACATATGCAAACTTTTATCAATTGATAAACTCTTGTTTTGTGGGTAACAACAAAAATACCCATTTGGTGACAAATATATTAAACCAACAAAACCCTTTTTAAAAAAATCAAAATTGTTTTCTGGGCTGTCCTCTCACTCACATCTTTGTTGTTGCGGTCCGGATCCTCTGTCCCCATATTGTGTCCCCTTAATATATTTGTCACATGAAGGGGACACAATATGGGAATAGAGGATCCGGACCATGTTGTTTTTGGGTATAGAGCTAAGCTCTGTAAATATATTCTGTATTCTCTCTTACTGCTCTTCAAAGCAACGGTCGTGATGTACACGATTGCTTTCATTACAATCTTTGGCCCCACCTCAACTTACACTGTAAAAATTCTCTCTCTTCTTCCCCCCCTCTCAAAACCTCCATTTCCCTTTCTGTTTCTGTTTCAAAGTGCCCTTCTTCACTCCCCAACCGAGAAAACCAGATTCTTCAACAACCCCTTTAAATGTAAGTCTTGGTGTTTTCAATTTACACCCGTTTTCAATTTCTCAGATTGTTGTTCCTAAATTTCTTGATTGCCCATTTTGCAGAGTCTAACTTATTATTAGTATATATTATCTCTGACTCTGTTGGTGACATTCTTAGGTCTTATGCAACACATGCTTAATTTATTTTTCTGGGTAATCCACAAAAGTGACCAATTCCATGCCAACCACGTTATTTTTGTAATTCACAAAAAAAGAAGCCGTTGAAGGGTTCAATCTACACGCTCAAGTGAACTAGTAGTTGCTCTCCAAGAATTCATATTTGAAACCTTCAAAAGATTCTCCAAATTTGTAAGAAGAATAGAGTAGTAATCTTCGTGGGCTGTCCGTTTTGAAATTAATTGTTTAATTGGTCGTGGAGGGCTGAAAAGTGCCTGATTTTGATTGCCCTATTTGAGGGGGATCACTTGTGTGTGTTCAGATGAAACTTGATGGTGATGAAGTTTGTATAGCGACGTGGCAAAAGGTTGGAGTTGCAGCGACCAAAATGGTGGGCCCCAGATCCAACGGATTCCGAAACCGGCAAGACGGTGTTCCGGCCAGCGCTCCCCCTAGTGCTCCGGCGAGTGTGGCCGGGTCCGATTGCGGGATCGACTTCACCAAGGAGGATGTTGAGGTCTTGTTGAATGAGAGGATGAGAACCAAGAACAAGTTCAACTACAAGGTTGGTTTAATGGTTTATGGTATATACAAGTTCAATTTGTGTTAGATAGTCAAGCAATGTTCTAAAAATCCCTTCTAGACCCCGCCTAGGCCCCGTCTACGCGCTAGGCGGTCCCATCTGCCTAGCCTTTTAATCCGCCTAGGCGCTAGGCGGCCTCTCTCCGCCTAGAGGTCGTCTAGCGTTTTTTAGAACACTGTAGTCAAGTCAAGATTGATTTCAGCTGTTGTTGTAGTTGAAATTGAGATTTTGGGAATGGGGAATTGTGCAGGAGAGATGTGAACAGATGATGGATTACATAAGGAGGCTCAGGCTCTGCATAAAGTGGTTCCAAGAAATTGAAGGAGGGTATCTGTTGGAGCAAGAGAATCTTCGGGAAATGGTCGAGTTTGTGGAGAAGAAATGCAATGATCTGGGTATGTTAATTGGACTCAAATGCTGAAATGGTAGTGTTAGTTTCATCAGTTTGGTAGATTTTTTGATATGATATTCTTTGTTTGGTACTAGAGGTGTTGATGCAAAACAAGGAGGAAGAATTGAATTCCATTATCATGGAGTTGAGGAAGAACTACTCGTTGTTGCAGGAGAAATGTGCGAAAGAGGAGTCAGACAAGTTGGTAAGTTTTACTCGTTTTCGTTCTATGGTAAAGATTGATTTACCAATTCTGGAAAGAGATTCATATGCTATGGTTTGACTTGAATAGGCTGTTATGGACTCTCTTTCAAGAGAGGAAGAGGCGCGTCTTGCAGCGGAAAAGTTGCAAACTTCTCTTAAAGAAGATCTCGAAAAGACTCAACAGGAACAACAAAGCTCTAACCAGAAGGTGAGGTTGACAAATTAAGTGAACTAGTCCAACCTTTCAATGAATCATATACTAAGATTTGCTTTTTTATGCTTTGTATTGCAGATTTCGTCGCTGAATGATATGTACAAGAGATTACAGGAATACAACACGAGCTTGCAGCAGTACAATAGTAAGCTTCAGACGGAGTTGGCAGCATGCAATGAAACATTGAAACGTGTCGAGCGTGAGAAAGCTTCAATTGTCGAAGAGCTCAGTATTCTCAAAGGACAAAACATATCTTTGAATGACCAATTGACTTCCTTAAAGGTGAGTTCTTAGTCCATTTGTTTCTATCATTCGCTGAATAATACATACAAGTTCAGATATGCATTGCTATACAGTGAAAGTTCAAAGATTAAATGTTCTGTTTTTTCACTGGACACATTTTGTAAGTTTGTTTGATCAACAATGGGGTTCGGACGGTTGGTGAGTACTGCAAATTGGGGATAAAATAAGCTAGTTCAGCCACTTACCATTATGATGATTGTTATATCCAATCATTTCTTTTTTCGTATTATTGCTTGTAATTCCAGTTGACTTTTCATGCTGTGGGTCATAAGTTTTTGAAAATAAATAATATGCAGTGTTGATTAAGGCTTGCCCAACTAGTACCCCTATGAAGGGAAACAGTGTACTTATGACTGAGGAATATAGAAACAAATTCAGGTTCAATCAAAATGGTTCTCTTCTGATTCAATGTGTTGATTGTGAAGAGGGAAAAATATATACTAAGCATGATTTGTGTAGTTTGTAGACTGATGGATTTTGGACTGAGTTGTAAGTAGGAAACACTCATAACAGTATTCAAGCTTGGATTTCAAATCACCAACATAACGTTGTCATTTAGCAATATGTAGTGTTTGTGCTATCCAAATTCCACTATCCTGAGTGCAATGCTTCTGTTTTGCACTTCAGGGCTCCCAAGATGAAATGATGTTGCAAAAAGAAGCCTTGATAAATGAGATGGGAAGCCTTAAGATGGAGATACAACACGTGAGAGATGATCGGGATCGTCATTGGACACAGGTACAAAATCTCAGTGCAGAGATAGCAACCTACAAAGAATACACCGGGGAATCGGCAAATGCATTGGATTCGCTCTCTAATAAGTCAACCGAATTGGAGGTTCACATACGAATTCCCCCTTCTCTCTTGCTTGTTGCATTGCGTTTTGGAATTCGAACGTTGTTGATGCTTATTCTTTTCCACTAATCTAGCAGACTAGATGTGTGTCCCAAAATGATCTTATAAGATCATTACAGGAGCAGTTGGCAGTCTCACATAAAAAATTACAGGTATAAATTAGATTCAGAAATGTTCTTTACAATTTTACCTGACATTGTTGTCATTTGTTTAATTTAACTTCTGATACACTTTGTTTACCCTCAGATGTGTGATCAATCTGCAATGGAAGCAAGATTACAGTATGAAGATCAGAGCAATCTTGTCTTGGAATTGAAAACTAAACTGGCAGAAGCAGAAATCAAACTCGTCGAAGGAGAAAATTTACGTAAAAAGCTGCACAATACTATATTGGTAAGTACACTTTGACACAGCTGTTATTATACACTAAAAGAGTGGTGATTTATATCTATTTAATGTCTCCTTTCCTTCTTCATAGGAACTCAAAGGAAATATCAGAGTTTTCTGCAGAGTAAGACCTTTGTTGCCAGATGAAGGGACTACTGTTGAGGCAAAGTTTATTGGCTTCCCCACAACTACAGAAGCTATGGGGCGTGGCGTTGACTTACTCCAAAATGGTATCTCTATTGATATCTGTTTAAATGCTCAGATACTGCTATAATCTGCTCAAACCATAGCACATTTGTTTTTTTAATAACATTGTCTTAACGATTGTATACTGTGGCGATTGTCATTACAGGACAGAAACATGCTTTTATGTTCGATAAGGTGTTTGTGCCTGAAGCGAAACAAGAGGATGTGTTTGTGGAGATCTCACAGCTTGTTCAGAGTGCACTTGATGGGTATAAGGTGAGTCACTATGCTCAATATTTTTACATTTACATTTTGCAAATTCTTTATCTAAAGTAATAAACAATGTTTAACAGCCATGTAAGAAAACTTTTGCCACATGAGAAATCTAGAAGTATATATTTTAAACAGTGGATATTACTTCCAGGTTTGCATATTTGCCTATGGTCAAACTGGGTCTGGAAAAACATTTACCATGATGGGAAATCCAAAGAACACGGAGAAGAAGGGACTGATTCCTCGCTCACTTGAACAAATATTCGAGACAAGGCAGCATCTTCAATCTCAAGGCTGGAAGTATGATTTGCAGGTACAATAAAATTTCACTTAACAATTTAGTAAGGCTTCTTTGGTCTATATTTGGTGACTAAGTTCATTCTTGGGTTGGTTTCTCCTATTTAATTGCAGGTATCTATGTTGGAGATATATAATGAAACAATCAGGGATTTACTATCAAAATCGAGCTCAGATTCAGCTCGCTCAGATGGCACTCCTGGAAAGCAGTATTCCATCAAGCATGACGCAAATGGAAACACTCATGTCTCTGATCTCACTGTGGTCGATGTTCGTAGCCCTAGAGAAGTGGCCTATTTATTAGAGAAAGCTGCTCAGAGCAGGTAAATTTAGAAATTTTCTGCTGACCTTTACAAAAAGATTATACTAAAATGACTGATTTTCAACAGAAAAACAGTTAGTTTTGTCACTAATTTTAAACTTTAGACCAGACATATTTTAGGAAACTTCTGGTTCTTTCATACTTCAAACTTGGATGTGATTCTTTATGAGTCTATAATGTACATTTACCTTGAAGGATTAACATTTTATTGTTTTGCGAAGATCCGTGGGCAAAACCTTGATGAACGAGCAATCGTCACGAAGCCACTTTGTCTTCACCATGAGGATCTCTGGTGTTAATGAGGTATATACTATTATTACCCTTACCAAGTTGATGTAAATGTATGGGCAGATTTTTTATAATCCGTTCTGCCTGCACTTTTCCAGAGCACAGAACAGCAAGTGCAAGGTGTTCTCAACCTGATTGATCTAGCGGGAAGTGAACGACTCTCAAAGAGTGGATCAACCGGAGACCGTTTAAAGGAAACACAGGTATTATAGAAGGAGGCTTTTTTTTGTCTATTTAATTTTCTAGTTTTGTTAACTCTTTGTCACTAGTTTACTTGGTTTCTTACCAAAGCTTTCCTTTTTACCTCATCAACCACAATCAGGCAATCAACAAGAGCTTATCTTCTTTAAGTGATGTCATCTTTTCACTTGCAAAGAAGGAAGACCATATACCATTCAGGAACTCAAAGTTGACCTATCTTCTCCAGGTAAAATTTCAGCTCACAAGTCCATATCAATTCTTAATAATAGAATTGGACCAACTTCCAACTCAAAAGTTAGGTATTTGGTGCAGAAAAAGTACATACCTAATTAGGTGGGAGGGATGATGAAAGGCAACCAAAAATATACTTAATTTGAATTCATTCAATACATTATTAGGCCATTTGCAGAATCTGTTGTTACTACTAGCCTGTCAAACTGATTTAAAAATCATATCTTCTATGTTTTCTTGTCTTGTATATGAATAGCCATGTCTTGGTGGGGACTCAAAGACTTTGATGTTTGTCAACATTTCTCCGGAGCCCTCATCGGTGGGGGAATCTCTCTGCTCGCTGAGATTCGCGGCTAGAGTCAACGCCTGCGAAATCGGTATCGCAAGGAGGCAGACCAATGTGAAAGCAGCCGAATCTCGGTTGAGCTATGGCTGAGATATTACTGAAGAGAAGGAACCAATATATGGAAAAAAGGTTCTGAGTCTACATAATACTACTTTGTTTGGCTGACAGTTACAGTTGAAGATGAAAGAAAGAAAAAAAGAGAGAAGAAGGCATCAAGTCTTGTAAGTTAGGCTGGAGTTGAATGATCATATTTTGTATAGTTTGCTAAAAAAAGATGAAACTTTGAATTGAAGAGGATGTATCTTATATGTCTGTATGGTTGGTTGGTTACATATGATTTGTCAATTATGTGTTTCATAATGGTTGAAAATCTTGATACATGCTTAAACAAGTGCACTTTTTAGTTGCTTCAACTCAAAGCATCCATGACAAGTACCCATACTTAATACTAGTTAATATACGAACCCTTTACTGGGAAATTGAAAAGGAGACCTCATCTTGTAAATGTGATCCTGGGAGCGACTTAGTGAGGAAATCCGCCAACTGTGTTCTTGTTGGTACATGGGAGAGTGAAATCAACCCTTCAAGAAGTTTTTCCCGAGCAAAGTGACAATCCCATTCGATGTGTTTTGTACGTTCGTGAAAGACCGGATTGCGAGCTATGTAGATCGCTGCTTGGTTGTCACACTTAACTGGAATGGGGGTAATCCCATCAATGCCGAACTCATGAAATAGTCTGCTCAACCATGCCAGTTCTGCACAAAGTCTGCTTCGTAAAGACTTGTATTCAGCCTCTGCTGAAGAAATAAAGAGACTCTGTTGTTTCCTAGATTTCCAGGACACCAGGTTGCCACTGAAAAGGATGATGTATCCACTTACAAACTTTCCTGAGTGGGGACAAGAAGCCCAATCTGCATCAATAGGCTTGCAACTCGAAGCTGGTATTGTTGTTGAAGAAAATGGCTTTATTAATTGTCCCTTTTAGGTAGGTCGAACATGAAGTGCTGGCTTGTAATGCGGTTCTCGTGGTGCATTGTTAAACTTACTTAGGAGTTGCACAGAGAATGTTATATCTGGCCGTGTGTTGACTTAAAAATTCAGCTTTCCAACCAACTGGCGATAGGGGAATGGATCGGTAAGAAGTGTGTCATCATCAGGGGAGAATTTACATCTCAAATCGAGAGGACTCGCAGCTGTTATCCATTCTCACAAGGGAAATCAAGCAATAAATCATGTATGAACTTCTTCAGGCTTAACAATAGTCACTTCAAGGCATTGATTTCAATCAGATTGTCCCCGGTAAGCAATATATTGTCTACATAGACAGCTACAAACACAACAGTTCCTTCTGATTTCTTGTAGAATAGTGAGTGATCATTAAATGATTGGGAGTAGCTTCTTGAGCGAAGTGTGGAAGACAATTTAGCGTACCATTGTTCTTGACCAGCTCTTAATTACCTTTTGGTTCTCAGATGGATTCTGTTGGCTTTTTATATCATGTTCTCTGTGGAATCTCCTTTAGTACTAGATGTAAATGTTCATAATGAATCTCTATGTTGGTACCCAATTCCATTTGGATACTGATAATTTCTATTTTGTTATTTAGGAAGTGTTTTTGACCAATGTGACTATGGGCTTCTAAGGATAGACTCACAATTTGTGATTTGTAGGACCCAAAGTTTATGTTTACTGGCATTTAAGCATTTAGCTCAGAGGCATATGTAATTAATTGGCATAAGAATGATGTGGTCCTTCATAATTTATCTTATAGATTTCCCTAAAGAACCCCCAGAAGTTATTCTTTCTTCTTCTCTTTGTACTTTTAAAAAACCGTTTCTTCATTTACACTGTTGGCCAGGTGTAAATTGCCAAAATGTACAGTTTGCTGTAGTGGGCAAAAATCTGAGGCTTCAAAACGTCACCTTATCCATTCAACATCATTCTGCATAGCATTGGCAGCTGTGTTCTTCTGGTGACCAAGATCCTCACTTTCTTTCCCAATTCAAAACACAAAATGGCTTCAAATTTTCTGAAAACCCAAATCCACTCCATCAAAATTCCTCTTACCAACCACCACCTCCAGCATTTCCCTCATCAAATCTTCTTTCCCAGCAAGCCCTTTCAATCAAAACCCAAACCCATCTCTCCTCAATTTTCTCTGGCTTCCTCCTCCCCTAAACCTCCATCTTCAAAGCAAGAAGCCATCCTCCAAGCCAAAACCAGCCTAGCAACCACCTTACAGAAGCCCATCAACAATCCCAGACAATTCACTGGCAAAATGAAAAGGCAAAAGCAACCCAGATTTAGAGCCGAAATCCCAGTAATGGACGACTCATCAGAATCGATAGCTCAACTCGCGTTCGACATCTTTGGAGCCATACCCATCAAGAGAAAAGGGTCCTCTGTAAAGTTGCTACTCATATGGCCGAATCCTGATTTAAAGCAAAGTGGAATCAAAGCCTTTGAAAAATCCAGATGTTCCAGTTCAGTTGACCACATTGATATTACAACAGTTATGACAGTTGATGACAGAATTTTGAACTCTGCTGACGTGGCAGTGTTTTTGGCGCCTGATGCATCACAGTTAACCGTTATCAGGGCGGTAAGCGAGAGTTTCGATCCGAGGCCTTTGGTTTTGTTTAACCCTAGGTGGAGCTTTGAGGAAGAGATTGAGTTTGATGATTTGCAAGATTTTGTTGGGTCATTTGATGTGGTTTATGCATTCTTGGGATTGGAAGTTAAAGGGCTTTTGAGTAAGAGACAAGGGGTGGTCTTTCGGTGTGTGAGAGACGGCGTCTTCGGTGGAGAGTTGTGGAATGTGTTGGTGGAAGAAGAAGACAAGGGAGGCGAGATGAAGGTCGTCTCTAAGTTCAAATCCCGGCCTTCCATTGTTGAGGTGGAGAATGTGTTGTATAATCTGATGGCTGTTAATTCTCCTGTTACCAAATCTGTCAAGTTCTTGAGAGATTTGGTCTCAAATGTAACCGGAAAGAAGTGAGTTCAGTTTCTATTAGAACAACATTTTGCTGAAATGTCCTACTGATTCTTTTATCTAGTTCAAACAATGACATCTTTATTTGCTTGAGAATGTAATCATGTTTTGATACTAGAAGAAGGTGATTTTGAGGCCAAAGGGAAAAAGTTTGGGCAGATAAACTAGAAAGCTTAACAGATGACTTTCTCACTCTTTTCCTCTTTGACTTGCAACTTCTCAAGATGCTCAGCAGCTTCAACTGCTTCTAGGCTTTCATCTTGCTTCTTCTGGGATTCAGCAACCTCTTGGAACATTTCCATGAAAGATTTACAATCTGGGCAAAAAGGAACATTCATCATCAGAACATTAACAAGAGGTGCATACTTCAGTTCTCATATGTACATACAGAAGGCAAGACAGATTTTTTTTGATCTTAAAGGATCATAGGCACAGCAATATTGTCCAGCCTGAAAAAATCCAAGAATCAAACCAAGTCATGAACTTGAGCAATCAGTTCTCAAAATCCAAGAATAATGCTCATTCCCTTGTATGACAGCTCTAAAGCCTTGGCATTGTAGCATAGGAAAGCAAGGATCAAATTTTCGAGTCCTTGTCTTAGTCTCGTAGGCAAGCAAACTCATTTAACCGTATCAACCTCAAACTCCCTTACAAAGCCAAAGCAGACAAAGGACTGCTTAGTGCACCAATGACTTGGGAGCTGAAGATTTATTAAAATGATGGATCACACCATCTAATCTCCTCTCAAACCCAAAGTTCGGTTCATCTCCTCCCTTAGGTTGTCCGCCGTATCTAACTTCCCCACCTTTGCGTAACCATCAACAAAAGCAGCATAAACGCTATGATCAGGCTCAAACCCTTTCCCCACCATCTCTGCCTGGAGCTTGAAAGCCTCCTCCATCTCCCCATTCCCACACAAACCTTTAATCAAGGACTCATAGGTCGACCTCCTAGAACCAAAATCAGCATCCTTGGTAATAACTTGTCTGAACACTCGCAACGCCTGAGAAACCATCCCTTTCTTGCAAAGCTCAGTAACAAGCAAATCGACTACAAAACCATCCGGGCTAAACTCCATCCCGCACATTTCTTCGAACAGCAAACAACCCGAGCTAACATCCCCAAACTTGCAATGGCCAATAATGAGATGCTGATAAGTGACATTGTTAGCCTGAACTCCAGCCATCTTCATCTCATTACACAAGTCTTCCGCAGTCGGAAGATCGCCAATCTTGCACCAGCCAGCGATGAGTGTGTTGTAAGCAACAATCTTGCGGCCAACGCCCTTCGACTTCATCTCCTCCCACAACTCAGTAGCCTTGACCATCGCGCCTTCTTCACAGTACCCAGCCAGCAAAATGTTGTACGTCTTATAATTGGGTTCACAGTCCAATCTTCTCATTTCCATCAAAATCTCCCGGGCCGTATCGGGCACCCGCTCGTGCAAACACGCGGCCAGCAACCCGTTAAATGTAGCCACATTCAGCGGCCGGAGTTTGGGGTCACCAAACAAATCCCTGTAGAGATCAAAACCGATTGCAACCCCTCGATGCCTAGCAACAAGTGAGACCAGAAGGTTGCAAGTAGTCAAACTAGGTTTAAATCCGTCGGAGGGCAGCATCCGGAGCATGTAGAGACAGAAATCGAGCCGGTCGAGGTCCAAATAAGCGCGGAGCAAGAGGTCGAAGACGAGGGGAGAGGAATGGCAGGACTTGTAGGTCTGGACGAGGGCTAGGAAGAGCGCGGGGGGCTTGACCTCCTCGTGGGAGGGGGGCTTGACCTCGTGGGCGAGGATGGCGGAGCGCATGAGGGTTAATGCGCGCGAGTTCTTGCGGGCGCGGGCGACGATGTGGATGATGGTGGAGAAGGATTGGAGGTCGTGGGAGGTGACGGCGTTTTCGGAGGTGAGTCGGAAGAAGGCGGCGGCGAGATTGGGGTTGTTGCGGACGAGGACGAGGACGTTGGAGGCCTGGAGAGGGGTAAGGCCTCTGGGGCAGTGGTTCAGGATGGTGGCCCACCGGGATTTGGAGCGGTGGTTGGTCAGGATGGAGGCCACCGAGGAGACCACGTCGGAGGAGGAGGCGGTGCAGAGTGAGAGGGCGTGGGCTCTGCGGAACAAGGGTGAAACCCGCTTCAAGAGTTGGGAACCCATTGCCAGAGGAGTGAGTTCAGTTTCTGTTAGAACAACATTTTCATGAAATGCCTTAGGCCTGTTTGGTACAGGTGAAACATATTCGTGTGTTTGGTTAAGAATGCGATTAGAATGAGTGATATCTTGGAATCACCCGTTCCCTACTTTTACACATACCTTCGTACCTCACCCTAGACTAAGGTATCACACATATCTAAAATCACTCAACCTCATTCCTCGTCCCAAATTCCCAATCCCCCATTTCAACCCGATTCCCTATACTAAACCGATTCTTGACATGATATCAAACGGGCCCTTACTGATTTTTTTATCTATGTCAAACAAAGACATCTTTATTTGCTTGAGAATGAAATCATTTTTTGATACTAGAAGAAGGTGATTTTGATTAAGGCACTCTTCTCTTCTTTGTATTATTTGTTGAATTATAATAGGTGGGATTTTTGTAAGAAGTTGAGTATATGCCTTTTAATTACTGTAAATATAGATACCAACATCTTCACAAAAAAGGCATATGTTATATATCTCAGAGAAAAGGCGAGCAAGAGAGAACCAAAGGGAAAAAGTTTGGGCAGATAAACTAGAAAGCTCAGATCACAATGAGGCCCAAAGTCACAAAAAATTCTAACAGGTGACTTTCTCCTCCATTTTACAATTACAAACCGACTTCCTGTTTCTGCCTTTTCCTCCAAACTCTGAAGTGTTTGGTGGTCTTGTTTCTTCTCAAATTCCTTGCTTTTTTAAGTTTCTCTGATGTTACAGCTCTTGATGAAGGGATCTGAGAAGTTGACATACTTGGCCCACAGAGGTTTGAGTTGAGGGAATGCAATCTCAAGCCATGGCTTTGCCCTCCCATTGAAATGGATAACTCCTGCACTCTCGGCCTCTTCTAGGCTCGTGTTTTCTTGATAGCCGAGGCCGAGCATGTGCCATAACGGATCAATGGTGTGTATGTGGTTGTGAAATGCTATCAAACCTGGTGGTAGTGTCCCCAGTTGCCACAAACTAAGGTTGGATTTCAGATTCTGCAACAGAAAGAAAATTGTCAACATATTTTATTTGTATATATGCAATTCTATATGTATGTTCTGCAGCTTACCTGTTCAAGCCAATGGTGATATGTACTGCTTATGTTTGTCTTCCTCCAAGCATCAAGATCAAAGACATTCATTCCATACGCCCAAGCGCATTCTTCCGGATCAAAGCTCTTAGATATCAAGGGATGGGAGAAATTCAAGTAGCTCTTCAATCTCTTTGACATTACATACTTATCATCTCCCTTGCAAGTCTCCACTGCTCCATTCACCTTCCCATTCATGTCAATGTCCCAAAGTGGTGACAAGTCAGTCTGAACCACAACATCATCATCCAGAAACACTACTTTACCAAGGCTTGGAAACAACTGCACACACACAATAAAACAAAATCAGATCAAAAACTGTACCAGGCTTTTCCCATCTCTAAATGCTCATAGGAATGAATTTTCCTACCTCTGGTAGATAAATTCTTAGATGGTTCATCAAAGAATTGTACTTGGGGCTAAGAGCTTGCAACTTAGCAGCAATCACATGAGGCTTCTCAGTGTTATTTGCGACAATCGCTGATTGCCCGCCTCTAAACTGCGCTCTAGCCTCTTGATCCTTCTCCATAGCCTCCAAAACAGGCACTTTTCCTTTAGAAAACCAATCAAAATGATGCAATGCCTTCACCTCAATGACGGCGGGTGTCAAAGGGTGCAGGGAAAACCACGCTTGCATAGACGAATACGTCTTCTTATCAGTTATGATATGGAGCACAGTCTTCTCAGGACGAAGCGAGTTTTGGACCAATGAGGATGCAACTACTGAGGCTGCAAGAATGTTGTCAGATGCCAAGACAAAGTGGAAGAAAGAGTTGTCCACAAGGAATGGAACCAATTCTGGATTAGGCAGCTGTAAGCGGGCCCCAGCGTTCGTCGTGTGCTCGTGGGCCAGGCGAAGAGCGAGGCAATGGAGCTGCTGAGGTATGCTGCTGGATGCCACGTGGCGGTATAGGTACTCTTGGATCTTGGCTGTTCTTGTTCTCTGCTCTAGGAAATTGACCTGAAAAGAATGTGAAAAAAGTGAGTTTTCCATATATGCTGAAGAACTAGAACAAGTGTTGATTATTACTATTACCATAGTTTTGAGCTTGGTGGCAAAGGTTTTAGCATCTGGTTTTTCATGTTTCATTTGAGCAACAAAGTCTTCTAGAGTTTGAGGCAGATTCGCGTCGGATTCAATCGTCTCTTGGGGATTGCTTGGCTCTTCAAGAACTTGGTACATGACTTCTGGCACCTGAATTGGTGAAAACAACATATTAAAATAGATTCATCAGAAATTTGCTGAACAAATCAGAATTAGTTAAGAGGCAAAAATACTTGCATTTTGTTCAATGTCTCTTCCAATGATTCTGGGTCCTAGTCTTTTACCCAAGCAACCTGCCACCATTACAGAATCAAATCAAGGTTTCAACTCTCAAAATTTCAAGGCAATCGGTAACTACACTTTTTATGGTCTAAAATTCACAGTGTCATATAGAACAAAAATGAGTGGCACAACATAAGCCAAAGTAGCTAAGAATCCAAGAGATAGCTTCAGCAAAGCACTTACCTAGAGAAGAGCAATCGGATTGGCCTTCAATGGTTTCCACAGCAGTCATAACAAACACAAACCGGAGAAGAAACGTAACGAAGAGAAGCGAATAGAAGAACATTCGATACGTTAGCTTCCTCGTACCGACTTTCACCTTGATGAACTCCCTCACCCCTTTGGCGGGAAGAACAGTTACATGCCTTAAACTTGGAGATATATGAAGTTGCATTATCATAAATCTACAGATAGCCCGAAACCCGAAAGTAATTTCTATGGAAGCATACAATCTATCATATACATTGGAGGTGGCTAGTTTAGAGGGTTGAAAGAGGATGTTCAGTTTTGCATTGACAAAGGGAGAAGGTGAGTTTGGATGTTAAGGAGGGGGTTGGAGGGAGAAAGGTATAGTTTAAAGTTGCTGTCATTTACCTACCGTTTATGTATTGCTTAGCATGCAGGTTATTTACTTATTTATATGTAGGAAAGTTAATTTTTAGGGGCTATTAGTTTCACAAATGTCACAAAAATATAAAGAGAAATATGTTTTCCTTTGATCTTGAATCTTGATTATTAATGTGGACATCAAAGGGGGTTGTTTGAGGCAGAGAGATGGGGACATGAGACTTGGTCATTTATCACTTCTATCTGCCTTTTGAGATACTCATAAATCATAATCATGAGCATCATATGAATGTTTCATGTGTGGCTTATTTTAGTTTGATTAGTATAACTTTCTTGTCTCATGTTTTGTACACTTCCTTTTATTAATTTTGCAATGGTTGTTTTTTTTGTTGGTCGAAATTTTGCAATGGCTGTTATTTGTTAATTATTAGCTTTTTCTTGGTCAAATAGGAGAAACAAAATCTAAAGTAATTGGAATCTTGGAGTAATATATTTCTATGTTTTGAACTAGATATCTACATCCGATATTGTACGTCGAGACTACTTTGGTTTATACCTTTCTCGGCCTTTTGGCTAAGATCAAGTGTAGTATCGAGACTACTTTGGTTTATTTTTACAGTTGAATGTTAATGTCTATGGTTTCGTTGGCTTTTTTTAAGCTTGAACATATAGTCATTCGAATAAATGGAATGATATTATTATCATATTTGTGTACTATGAAAGTTATAAATAATTGAATATTAAAACAGCTATATCCTTAATTTATAATTACAACCTTGATTGTCCAAACATTAACATAATAAAGAAATTGTTAAAAGAGTATTTTATTTTTATAATAATATATTTTTAAATCATAATTATGGAATCAATTTCCTTAAAAGAAATATTTACAATTAAAATGAAATTCCATAATATATATTCTAAATTAATAATAAAAGTATGAAAATCATATATTTTATTTTTATTGAGCAGCATCATTTCATCAAGATATATTCAATAAAATAATAAATAACATATATAATACGTATTTGTCAATAATAATGAAATATTACATTCATTATTTAAAATTTTCATTTAATAATGAAGATTTGATTAGATATAATCTCAATAAAAAAAATATAGATGTATATAATTTAAATTAGTAAAATATAATAAAAATAACATATTGCATTTAAAGTAGTAAAATATAATAAAAATATAGATGTATGTATTTAATTAGAAATAATTTTAATAAGATAGGATACTATATGGTATACACGAATAACACGATGATCACTAATTATTATATATAGAATATGTAATGTGGCTTCACTTTGAAGAAGGAAATGTGGGTAAAAATATTTTTGTTAGAAAATTATATAAAATGTAAAACAGATGAAAAGGAGCTGTTTATGTTTGGTATTGCTTTCCTTGAACTCTAAAACGTGTCAGGGTCAAGGCCCCAGGCAAGAGTATCGATATTTAATTAGGAAAAACACATGTTAATACGTGCATTGTATTGTTCGTTTTATACCAATCGATGTTAACATTTTCTCCAAATTTGATAATGACCGTCTTCTTTCTCCCTTGCTCCTTTTTTCTCCATTTCTTTTGTTTTTTTTTTCCCTTTCTTTTCATTGATGAAATGCCAAAAACTTCCTTTATTCACAATCTTTCAACGCATGCATAAGATTAGAGGTGTCGCATCAGGTCACTGGTTGAGCACTCTTAGTAGTATCAAGAGGTCTCGGGTTCGAGACTCCAGGGCGGCGGTTTGCCCTATTTCCTTTAGAGCTGGTTAGTAACCAGTTCTCATCCCTTGTGGATGCTCTAGGCGAGCCCAAGTAGTACTTGCGACGACCCTAATCCTTACCTTATCAAAAAAAAAATACAAAAAAAAAAATACAAAAAAAAAAAAAGATTAGAGGTGTCAAACAGGTCGGTTCGGGAGGATTCGGGTTCGGTCTTTTAGGGTTCGGGTTGAGTGCAGGTTCGGGTTAATCGGGTTACAGGTCAAGCCGGGTCGGGTCTTGATTGGTTATCGTGCGGGTTCGGGTCGACCTCGTAGGTCAAGAATCTGAATTTTTAGTGATTATTAAAATAATATTATGATTACATAATAATATTTAATAATAAAATATTATTTTTAATAAACTTTTATAATAATATTTTATTTGTAATAGGCTTTCTGATAAAATATACTATAATATTTTCAATATAATATATTTATTCTACATATATATAATATATTGGGTCGGTCTCGGGTTTCAACCCATTTGGGTTCGGGTTAATCGGGTTTGGTTTTTTCTTTGCTCGCTAGTCGCTACTATTCGGGTCGGGTTTCAACCCAAAAATTTCGGTCGGTTCGGGTCGATTTTTCAGGTCGGGTCAGGTTTTGACAACTCTACATAAGATACATAGGCGTTATATCTACCATAATCTACTATAATACAGTATAAAGTATAGCCTAATCTTTGTTAAAATTTACGTCACGTAATCATTGTTGAATAAAATACTAATTTAGTTTTTTAATTTATACCTTTTAAAAATTACATTTACGTGCTCTTGATATCTTATCCAAATTTTGATATCTTACCTAATTTTGATATCGTAAGAAAATATAATTTTTATTTAAATTAATTAAATGTTTTTCATTCTAGGTAAAAAGATTTTTCTTATCCTTTTATGAGGATTCTATATAATTAACTAAAATAATAGATTTCATAATTTAAATTATAAAAATAAAATAAATACCAAGTAAAAAATAGACTTGGGTTTAAATTTGATCTCGGATCGATTAAATCGGGTTTATAGTTACATTATACATACATAGTATGGGATTTGTACCAGTGTTATGTTTCATTTTGTACTAGTTTATATTCAAGGCAATTTTATATTACCTTGTTGATCAATACGTGGCAATAATCAACAAAAACAAAAATTAAGACAACCCTTGATTTTTTTTTTTTGGTTGAAGCATCCTCGTTATCTATGAAAAATCACATAAAATCATTTCAAATATCAACTTTCAACTAAAATAGTCCAACATTTGAAAATCACCACCGTCATTACAAACTATCACAATATTAACAAAAAACGATATAGAATCATTTTTCGATAAGTTTTCCAGTGAAATCGATGATGTAAGGATCAAAGATCTGGCATAACAACTTAATATTGTTTTACACTTTGTTAAAATATTTTCAATTGTTACATCTTCTATTCCACCGGAAAACTTGTCTGAAAATGATTTCATATAGTTTTTTGTTGTAGTAGTTCATATCGTTAGTAGTGATTTTTAAACTTCGGATTATTTTTAGTTGATACTTGAGATTAGTTTGAGTCATTTTTCGTTTTATTTAAGCCAATTTTACATAAAACATTAAATAACAGATTCAAATAATATTAATTCCAATGGATATTAACAAATCAGATCTCGAAGTAGGAATGAACGAATCGTTTTTTTTTTTCAACACCCCTGGATGATAGTGACATCAACCTAGTGTGATTAGTGGATCAGTATTCCTTCCCATGCCGCAATCTTGCGACGTAGCAACGTTGTTGGGATTCTTGGGATGATTACAAAAGTGGGTGGTGTACTTTGTTGTTGACCGGGCTTGAGTTGATAATGTCGGGAGTTCCTTCAAGATCGAAGCATGTCACCAGATTGCCAACGTTTCTTGTCGCCCTAGTGTTGAATCGAACGAACACCGACGATTGCAGTTGAGAATGAAGTTCAACGTTCTCACTTCATAATTGAGTGACGATTGCATGATGAACCTCCTTACTTGGTAGTTGTTCATTGAGTATTTTTTGATATTCTAAAGCCTTTACAAGAAGGTGCTGATTCGGCTTGATGATCATCGAAGGAGTGAACGTCGTAGTGGCCTGGGAAACTCTTTAGGTCGTTGGTAGCTCTTTGGTTCGGGTTTTGAGTATGGGTTTTCTCGGCTAACATGGTGGAAACTTAGGGCTAATGGTTGCCACTTTTTTCGACTATGGTTCCATGGTGGATGCAAAATGGTTTTTAGAAAGAAAAAAAAAAGTGGTGAGCCTTATTTGATTGTCTAACAATGAAGGCCACAACCAATAATCGTACGGGGAACCTTGTGTTTCGTAAGAACGGTTGTCTATTGTCTTAAATGATAGAAAATATATATTAATGCATGTATGAATGTCCTCGAATGATTCCTTTATTAGGTTTTATATCTCCTAGTCTAGATTTACTTATGCACCAAGAGATATCTATCGAGAGATTACAAGATAATATGTTAAAATATCTTTCTCATCATTTGAATGACCTTTAGCTAATTATATTCTTTTCATATTCAAAGCATCCAATCCACGATACATGTCTAGACACTCCACTTAATTTTCACTATCCTAAGATGATCAAGTCTCTTAGCTGTTTAATGGCAAGTCTATAACGAGCTTTTTATCCTCCAACAAATTTCTTAAATATATTTCGTATTATACTCTTTTTAATGAGCTTTCTTGATTTTAAATTTCTTAAAGATCATCCCACATTCTTATTCTTCTACCAACTTTCCTCTTGAAGATTTCTTTGAGATTCCTTAGAGCTAACTATTGTTAGGCTTATTGCGCCCAATAACTTAATGGCTCAACAATACTCATAAATAGTTGGACTAATACTCTCTTCATGAGCACATTTTTGATGTAGGGAGATTGGCAGCCCGGTTCGAAGAGGATCTCGTTCGTCGAAAAGACCGTAACCGGTAGAAGTGATCTCGGCCATCCGATGTCGGTTTCGGGCTTTTAATATCGTTTCAGGGCTTTTAGTTAGGTTTTAGATATTTCTGGAATTTTCGTAATTTTTAGTTTATATCTTTTATCTTTTCTATCTTTTAGGTTTTTAGTTTATATCTTTTATCTTTTCTATCTTTTAGTTTTTTAGTTCCTTTATATATAGATCGATTGTAGCCCTGAAAACACAACTTTCATTATTTTTTATCAATTACAGAGTTTCTCTGAATTTCCTGGTGGATTTCCAGTTTTCTTGCGTTTTAGGTTTCGCGCTTGCGATTCTTTGTGCACCAAGGCTTGCGCTTGCTTGCCTTTCAAGCTTCCTGCTGCGTCAGTTGGTATCAGAGCAGGCTTCTCCTGTCCCGTTTCGATTCTGAAGCATCATGGGAGAACCAGTAACCCGAGCAGACCTGGAAGGGATTACAGCAGCTTTCACCGCGTCCCTCACTGGTTTGACAGAGCAGATGGCTGCATTACCAGCACGGATGAATACCGTCCTTGCCAATAACAACAACAACAATCCACGGGTAGGTGGAAGAGTGAATCGGGCCCCACGCGGTGGAGGCAATCATGGTAGAGGCGATCCTGATGGAGGGGATTCGAGTTCCGAAGAGGAGGTCCTAGAAGAAGATCCGGCTGAGGGCGATCAACAAAAACATCATGACTATCGGGTCAAGGCAGATATTCCTCTATTCTATGGAACCATGGGAGTCGAGGAGTTCCTTGATTGGCAGATCGAAGTTGACAGATTCTTCGATGTCATGGGAGTTCCGGAAAGTAAACAGGTCAAGATGGTCGCGATCCGTCTCAAAAGCACGGCTGCAGTCTGGTGGGACAAACTCGTTAGTCTCAGGTAGAGGCAGAGGAGATCGCAAATCAAGACTTGGAGGCGAATGAAACAACTGATGATGGAGAGGTTCTTACCCGATGATTACGAACAAATTCTATATAAGATGTATATAGAGTGCGTTCAGGGCAAGAGGAGTGTCTCAGAGTACACAACCGAATTCCTAAGGTTGAGTGAGCGGAACGAATTGGGAGAAACCGAGGGCCAGAAAGTTGCTCGCTTTATTAGCGGCTTGAAGGGCTCGCTACAAGAGAAGATGGGATTACAGACTGTTTGGACCATAACCGAAGCCTCAAGTCTGGCATTGAAGGCGGAATTGATGGAGAAATCTCCTAGAAATTTCTCATCTTTTCGCAGATATCCACAACAGAATAGTTTTGATGCGGCTGGTGATGAGGATAAAATCACACCTTCAAAAGATAAAAATTCAACAGTAGATAAGGAGAAGGGTGCGAGTACTTCAACATCAGGCAAAGCCCCCAACCAAAGACAACCTAATCCTTACGCTAAGCCATCGGGTGATAAGTGTTTTAGGTGCGGAGGTCAGGGACACAGATCAAACGTTTGCCCATCTAGGCGAAGCACTGTTGTCGTGAATAATATTGATGATGAGGACCAGTTAAAGGAAGAAGACGGCTATTCAGATGTTGAATTTGCTGAAGAAGAATCCGACGACAGGGTGAACATTGTGCTTCATCGAATTCTATTGTCTTCCACAGAAGAGGGACAAAGGAAGAACTTGTTCAAAACCTATTGTTCTGTCGCAGGCAAAGTGTGCAATTTGATAATAGACAATGGTAGCACAGAGAACCTGGTGTCGCAGAAACTAGTAAACCATCTGAATTTATCAACGCAGCCCCGGGAGAAGTCCTACGCGTTAGGTTGGGTGAACAAAGGTCCTCAGGTACGGGTTTCCTTGACTTGCAAGTTATTATTGTCTATTGGGAAACACTATAAAGAGGAGGTGATGTGTGATGTTATAGACATGAATGTCTGCCATGTCTTGCTTGGCCGCCCTTGGTTATTTGATAATGATGTGACCTACAAGGGACGAGATAATGTGATGATGTTTAAGTGGGGTGGACACAAAATTGCTATGGCGCCTGTTATGCACTTTGATCAGCCTACAGGGAAAAGGAAGTCTAACTTTTTGGTTATGACACGGAGTGAAAAGGAGCTAGATGAAGATATTCATGCTAATGAGGCTTTATATCCAGAAGAGAACTCGAGGTCGAGTTCTTCAGAGGTGGAGGAGACTGATGTCCCGGTTCGAAGAGGATCTCGTTCGTCGAAAAGGCCGTAACCGGTAGAAGTGATCTCGGCCATCCGATGTCGGTTTCGGGCTTTTAATATCGTTTCAGGGCTTTTAGTTAGGTTTTAGTTATTTCTGGAATTTTCGTAATTTTTAGTTTATATCTTTTATCTTTTCTATCTTTTAGGTTTTTAGTTTATATATTTTATCTTTTTTATCTTTTAGTTTTTTAGTTCCTTTATATATAGATCGATTGTAGCCCTGAAAACACAACTTTCATTATTTTTTTATCAGTTACAAAGTTTCTCTGAATTTCCTGGTGGATTTCCAGTTTTCTTGCGTTTTAGGTTTCGCGCTTGCGATTCCTTGTGCACCAAGGCTTGCGCTTGCTTGCCTTTCAAGCTTCCTGCTGCGTCAATTTTCAATGGACAGGGAGATTGCTAGGCCATCATGGTGGGGAATGCTCTAGCTATATGGGCACTAAGAGGGGATTAATTGTACCCCTCTACTGCCTTCTCTCGATGGGTCTAGCGGCTTAAGGGATCCTTGCCATCTAATTGACGAACATGTTGAGATATTCACAGATCTTTATCTAGATGACCTCGTCGAGGTCACGAGGACGTCTCCTATCAAGATCAACAATGGCCCACATATCTCTTGGGTAGACAGGCGAGATAACTCTCATTGAGTGGAGGGTTACTAAGTAGCGTCTGAATTCTAGATGGGACCCATATTTGTGTTGGTAAGGATGGTGGTACTCCAGTCATAGTGGCAATCAAAGTTATGTAGTCCGTGGTAAGTTGGTCGAATGGACCTCTAGATCCTCCTTCCCCACCAACAATGTTTAGATGCATTGAAAACCCTTCCACCTTGCATGTCATACTTGTGTTTGGTCTGGAAGAGGAAAACAACTAGACTCGTGCTTTCAGCAAAGAGTTCACGCTACTAATGTGATCTATCGTGGTCTAAAAGGTTTTGCACCGATCTACCAACTCTTTTTGCAAATCGCAGAGTCTATGGGCAAACTCCATCCCTTTCTTCTTGATGGGTGTTAGCTGGTGGCCCTTCGACGTGGGGGTATTCACCCGACTCATCGCTCCTATGAGACGAGGTGTCAGAAGAATCCATTAGAAGTTGGAAGCAACTAATGTCATTGACTTTGTGAGATTCTTTAAAGAGGCTGCATAGTAGGTGTCAAATTGTTTCGAGTGAAAAACAATATAATCCTTTCAACATCCTAAATCGAGGTCTCACTTGAATTCCTCACGTATATTGCTTGGAAAAATTGACGTGAAAGATTGAATGAAATCAATTTGAACTCAATTTATTTCCTTTTTACATGAGAATATGTATTTTATATATCTCCCTAGTATATCTTATCGTTGAAAACATCCTAATCCTTTTGAGATATCCAAGCCCAACGCTATCCCTCTCCTCATCGTCGACCCATATTTCCATTCTTATACCAGTTTTTCTCTTGACCAAGTCTCTCTTGGAGCTTTCTTCGAAATTCAGCTAAATGTTAATGGAACCGTTATAAATCGGGCCTAATAACTTCTTAACCCAACAACGTACGACTAGAAATGTTATTTTTATTAAAAAATAAAATACTTCCCATATATATGGTACAAGAAATGAACTAACTATTGTTTTTCATGTATTGTTTGACCTTCTCGAGAGTGTTATTTCTTTGCTTCTTGATGATATAAGGGGTCGAGTTATCCTCCACTTGGGTACTACTTAGCCTTTTTTCAATTTAATAAAACGCCCTCAAGAGTACGGAGACTACGGCTTCTCCTTGCGATAAAACGACTGTCGGGTTTCTGGCAAGTGGGCCCTACAGGCGTCGACTGCAAGATCCAATGCTATCCCCGCCTCCTTTCCCACATCGCTCTGTCACGTGCTGAGCCCTACATAAAGTATGCCCTCGCACGTGCCACCTCTCTCTCCTCCTCTCCGTCCGAAGAAAATGCCTTCAACATGCAGAGCAGAAAAACCCCACTCCTCTCCAAAAAGCCTCCATAATCTATTCACTTTTCACCACCTCTCATCAACCAAAATCGATTCTGGTTTTCCGACACCGCCTCTCCGTTTCCGTCTTCCTGGCCTCTGATCAGCACAACTCCGAAACATTCGCCAGAAGGAAAGCGGTAGAAGGAAACGGAAGAAAAAGCTCCAACGGAATTCAATGGAGTCGATATTGGCTCGAGCTCTGGAGTACACTCTCAAGTATTGGCTGAAGTCCTTTAGCAGAGATCAGTTCAAGCTACAAGGCCGTAAGGTGCAGCTCTCCAACCTAGGTATTATACTCCACCGGATTGCTACTGTTTTCAGATTTGGTTTATTGATTGGCGTTGATTCTTGTTTGTTTATGGAGCGAGAACGGGGAATTTGATTTGGTTGGGGTCCGTTGTGCCTATTGGATTGTTTTATTTGGTTAGATGATTTGAAATTTGATATGGTGGAATCGGTGGTTTAATTGAGGTCGGATTTTAGGTTTGACTTGCTGAATTTTGATCTAGATTAGAGGTTTATTCGATTTCCTTGTTTGGTTGTTGTGTGGCAGATATTGATGGGGATGCTTTGCATTCAAGTATGGGGCTGCCACCGGCACTTCATGTTACCACAGCCAAAGTTGGAATATTAGAGATCACGGTGAGCAATTATTGCTGGATAAGTAGAAATCATGAATGCCTTAATTTGCAATGTTTGATTGTCCTGAAGTATAAACAACAGGGATAACACCAGTGGAAAGATGTTGATTAGTAAGATTGGCGGACTTCTTGTTCAAGCTTAATCTATGTATAGTTGACTGAAGCCAATTAGCTAATTAACCATGTAATCAATTATTGTGACATTGTGATTTGATGAAGTCTTTTTGACTGCCTGTTGGTTTTCAGCTTCCATCTGTTAGCAGTGTGCAAGTGGAGCCAATTGTTGTGCAAATTGACCGGCTTGATTTGGTTCTGGAAGAAAAATTGGACCCACATTCATGTTCAACTGCAAGCAGGTGTTATGGAGCTCTTTATGCTCTATTGTTTCATCCTTTTTGATTCACTTATTGTGATCAGATTGTAAAATTTTCTGGTACTTTCTGCAGTTCTGCATCTAGTAGTTCAGGGAGAGGTGCTGGTTACGGATTCGCTGATAAGGTCAGACTCTATATTGTTTGCTTTGTCTGCTGCTGAGAAATAATTCTTTACGTGCAGTTGTACACTAACTTAATAATAAGAAACCAAATTCTCTGTATATTATCTCAGTTTATTGTAAGATAGGAAGGGATTTATTGTAAGACAGGACGGGAGGTGTTTTCCAACACGTGTCCATAATTAGCATTTCCTTGTTTCCAATGTGTTTGTACTGGATTTATTCACTCCTTTAACCTAGACTAACATCATTAATGCTCACCATACTGAGTTGAAAGTTGAAACTAATATTGTGTTTCCACTTCCCAGAGTTCTAAATCTGAGGGATAGTAGTGCTATGAAAAGCTGCATAAGAAGAAATAGGAAATGTTAATTTGGCTAGTAAGAATTGTTGATTTTGAAGATTTAAAAATGATACTATAGGCCCAGTACTATGGTGTCATTGATGAATGATTGGATCCATATGAAGTGTCGGACAGACTTCCAAATTGTCAGTTGCAATGTGTATTCAGTATATTTGTTTGCTCCCAATAAATGGATTGTGTTCACCTGAGATGTGTGTTGGTAAGATTAAAAGTCAAGTATATGCATATTTGATACATTAGAATTTTGTCTACATTAGATTGCAGATGGAATGACCATAGAAGTCCGCACTGTCAATCTTCTACTTGAAACTCGAGGAGGTCCACGAAATCATGGTGGGGCAACTTGGTAATTCAGTACCATCCTATACCACTCTTTAGGACTTTATCTCATGTAAATGAAACAGATTTCTTGGTATGACTGTGTAGGTTTAGTGGTGTACTGCTGATATATTCTGTAAACAATACTTATGGAATTTTGTTGAAAGAGTTCCTCAGAGATTTGAATTGTAACAAGCAGTTAGATCCTGTTATAGATGTAAAAATAGAATTATCCCTTATGATGAAAATTGCATTTCTTCTCTTTTTAGGACACCTCCGATGGCATCAATTACAATCAGAGGCCTTGTACTGTATACAACAAATGAAAACTGGAAGGCAAGTCTTTGGGTGCATGCCATATCTCTTGAATTATTAATCCAGATTAACTAACAGCGTGCCTTATGATGACAGGCTGTAAATCTCAAGGAAGCAAGAGATTTCTCCAGCAATAAAAAGTTCATTTACCTATTCAAAGTAATGTCTCCTTGTACTGCTTATCTTATGTATATGCTGAAATCTAATGTTTCTGCTGCTCTTAAAATAGGCCGTAGAAGCTATTTTTGGTCTTACTACCCTTACATTTTCTTCTCATTCTTGAACGGAAACTTTATTACTAGTGAAATGGTTTTTAAAAATCTAAACAAAGTAGAGGTCATGTGGTTTAATTTAAGTGGATTCAAGCATGCAATATCTTCTCTTTTTTCCATTCTCTCCAATGAATCATTTCTATAAAGGCACTTTTTAGTCTATTACATCTTGTTGTGTATCTTTTTTAAAATCTTATTTGTTTTCGTTTATTGCTATGAGGATACTTACAGAAACTTGAGTGGGAATCCTTGTCTATCGATCTACTGCCTCATCCAGATATGTTTCTGGATGCACGCCTCTCAGAAGAGGGAGTCAACAAGAGAGATGATGATGGTGCAAAACGTGTGTTCTTTGGTGGGGAGCGCTTTCTCGAAGGAATATCAGGACAGGCTTATGTAAAATGCTAGAAACTTGTGAAAGGCTTGTTACTGAGCCTTCTTTCTTACAGCTATAATGACTCTGTTTGGGAAAGTTAGGCTTTAGTAACTTGTAACTGTTTTCACTTGTAAAATATTGCTTGTGGTTATTTACTCTACTATATAACTTTCTGGGACGAAGCTGAAAGATCAAGGTTTGATTAAATATACATATGAAAATATATTGACTACAAATATGTAAAATTTCACATGAAGCCTTCTCTAAATCCTTCCCAAATGGAGTCTATGCTAGATATCTTTTTGTGCCAATGGAGAGATGCTTTGTATTTATATTTTCTTGTATGACTTCTCAGATAACAGTGCAAAGAACCGAGCTTAATGATCCTCTTGGTCTGGAAGTACAACTACATATTGGTGAAGCTGTTTGTCCTGCACTAAGTGAACCTGGTTAGAGCACAACCCTTATGATATCTGTTTTATGGTCACATTTTTGTTTCCTGATGAGCTTCCAATTTTTTTGAACAGGACTACGTGCACTTCTACGTTTCTTAACTGGACTATATGTTTGCCTCAATAGGGGAGATGTTGATCTGAAGTCCCAACAGGTTTTGCCTTGCTATTAGTAAAACTTCTACTGCATTGCCTTTTCCTTTCCGTAATTATGCTCTCTTATTTTCCCGTGCTGCATTACAGCGATCGACAGAAGCTGCTGGCTGCTCATTAGTATCTATCCTAGTAGATCACATATTTTTCTGCATCAAAGACAGTGGTATGTCCCTTTTTTCATGATTGATTTATTTTAACCAATTCCTGATAAAATGTATGCTGAAGATGGTTGTTACTACAGATAATCTACTGATATTTTAAATGCTTGTAGAATTCCAGCTTGAGCTGTTGATGCAGTCGCTCCAATTCTCTCGTGTAAGTGTTTGATTTCATCTTTCTGAACCAATTTTGGATTATTTTCTGCTGACTGCCTTTACTTGTACCCTCTGCACACCTGCTTGTCTGTCATGGAAGTATGCTGCATGGAGAAAGAATATAGATATTGGTGTCCCAATGTTTCTAATTTTTTTCTTAAGTTTTTGCATTACATCTTCTAGGTTGCTATTAAAAGTCTCATATATTTTTTTCCTGCTCTCATCAAAAGCTTTTCTCAGTGTTTCGTATTGCCATATTGTATATAGTTCTGTCATGTACGTTGTGAATGGCTGATTCTTACCGTCTTCCGTTTTTTTACTTTAGGCAAGTGTTTCTCATGGAGAATATTCTAGAAACCTGACCAAAATGGCTATTGGGGGATTATTTCTAAGGTACATTTTTGCTTTATCCTTGTGTAATTAATTCATATTTTTGTGCAAACTATCTGATGGATATTTATTCGCTTTTCATGTCTCTTATCTCTTCTTCCTTGTTTGAAGATTATAGGTTTTTGAATGTAGGAGAATTTTGTTTTCTTAAAAGTGTCCAAAGTATTCACATGAGAGTGTCACTCATTTGTCTGTTGTATTACTTTTGAGTAGTATTGGTGGTTGGTTATCTTCTTGCTCGTACCTTACTGTTAAAGAACAACGTTTTGGAAGGCATGAATGATCAAGTGTTCTAATACAATGCATAGTTTTCCTTCCTCTTTACATTAATATGTTTTGAACAATCTAATATTCTTCGAGGACTGCTTTTCGTTTCTAACTTTCATACGTAGTTATCATATGTCTAGAATTGCACCAGTGCGCGGAGGAAATCTCTTACTGATTGCTTTACTGAACCCATGAAATATAGTTATGATATACTGATAATTAATGATTAAGCAACTTTAAAACTAATTGATATAGGTCATCTTTCGTATACCTGGACTTCAACATGCTTTTGATCTATGATATGCAGGGATACCTTTTCCAGCCCTCCATGTACTTTGATTCAACCTTCAATGGCTGCTGTCTGTGGAGATGTCAGGCCTGTACCCGATTTCGGTATTAATTTTCATGCTTTTTATTTTCCATCTCTGTAACTTTTTCATCTTCTTGATTTGGTACAATTTGTTGCTTTTACAAGTTTCTACCTAAGGAAGCATTGCATTACTTTTTTCCTGGGGTTAAACAGCAAACACTTGTTGTCCTATTATTTATCCTCTTGGAGAACAAGACTTTCAGTCTCACAAGGGTGTCCCGCTCATCAGCATTTACTCTCTACAAGTCAAGCCTACTCCTGCTCCACCACAGTTTGCCTCACAAACAGCTGTTTACTGCCAATCTCTCCTGGTAGGCTGCTAGTATGATAGAGATCCTTGTAAGTGTGCGTTTGGATTACCAAAGATAACATTGTCTTGGGTAGTCTGAACACACCCTGGATATATAGTTTGAATGCTAACAGTCTCGTCCTTGTTTTTTGTCTTTCTCCAGATGCATCTCCAGGAAGATTCATGTTTTAGGATATCATCATTTTTAGCTGATGGTATTGTAGCTGGTCGTGGCACTGTTCTTCCAGAGTCTTCTATTAGCTCCTTTAATGTTACCCTTAAAGAATTAGATATTGCTGTTCCACTAAAAACGGAGAAACTAGACTATCTTTCTAGCAAGAAAGACAATCCTTTGTCCAGGTCTTTCGCAGGGGCAAGGCTTCATATGGAAAATCTATTCTTTTCAGAGTCTCCTTCACTTAAGATGCATCTGCTTGATCTGGAGAAAGATCCTGCTTGCTTCTGCCTCTGGGAGGGTCAGCCAATTGATGCTTCCCAGAAGAAATGGACAGGTGGAGCCTCACTCATCAGTTTGTCACTTGAAACAAGTGATGATTGGGAGCGCAATCAAAATTCTGATTGTGCATCAGGTCTTTGGAGATGTGTTGAGCTTAAGGATGCTTGTATTGAGGTAGCTATGGTAACTCCAGATGGAAGCCCAATAATAACTACTCCACCTCCTGGCGGTGTTGTTAGAGTTGGTGTTGCTTGTAAACAATATTTATCAAATACTTCAGTTGAACAATTATTCTTTGTTCTGAATCTCTATGCTTATTTTGGAATGTTGAGTGAGAAGATAGCTGAGGAGAAAAAAAGTACCACATCGTCAATCCCAAGAACTGAATCATGGGGAAGAGATCTGATGTCAAAAGTCCCTAGTGATACTGCTGTGACCTTATCTGTAAACAGTCTTCAGCTTAGATTTCTAGAAGATTGCTCTTATACTATTCAAGGGAAACCTCTGGTTCAGTTTGTTGGGAATGGTTTTACTATTAAGGTTGCTCATAGAACTCTTGGTGGTGCTATGGCCATTACATCCACAATTAAATGGGATACTGTTGAAATTGATTGTGTTGATACAGAGCAAAGTCTTACAGTTCTCTCTGCTGATATGACAGCTAGTTGCCAATCTGAACTCAGGGCTGTTTTATGGGTAAATAATAGCGGGAGTAAGAAATTTGGTGGAAATAATGTTGTTTTGCCATTTCTGGATATTAGTATGACCCATGTAGTTCCTTTTGATGCTCGGGATGCAGAGTGCCATAGTTTCAGTTTATCAGCATGTATAGCCGGCATTCGTCTTGGTGGAGGAATGAGCTATACAGAGGGCCTTTTGCACAGATTTGGGATTCTTAGTCCAGATGGTGGTCCTGGTGAAGGCCTCTCTAGAGGATTACAGAATTTATCTGATGGGCCACTGTCAAAAATATTTAAACAGTCACCTTTGGTTTCAGAAGGCACTATGGAAAGTATGGAAATCTAATTTACTGTCATTGTGTAATTGTGTGTACGTTTTCATAGCAAAGAATCAGCCATTACCTCTTTTCTTTTTATATGTTGCAGATGGAAGTCACGAGAATGGAGATGATACTATTTTCTCACACCTGGGCCAGCCAGATGACGTTGATGTATGCATTGATCTTAAGGACTGGTTATTTGCTCTTGAAGGTGCCCAGGATATGACAGATTCATTGTTTGATAATCATGAAAGCACCACAAGAGAAGAGAGATGTTGGCATTCAACTTTCAGGAGTTTCCGAATTAAGGCATTGAATAATCATAAACGCCCATTGAATAGTATTGTAAAGTCACGGGCTATGCGGAACTATCCTGTGGATCTTATCACGGTGAGGATCAGACAGACAAGAAATCCGTCCTTGTCTAGAATAAATAGATAAACTCTTGTACTATCAGTATATATGATAAGATTAATACAATGACGTTTTATTAATGTTCCAACATTTGTGATGCTATTGCAGGTTGGGGTGAAAGGCTTACAGGCATTGAAACCCCAGGTTAAAGTATTGGAGCTATTAGCTGGAACTCCAGTCAATGGCTTAGAACAAAAACCTGCTGAGACATCTGGAGGAGTAAATTTTGAAGCCTCTATGGTTGTCTCTGAGGGTGATTTTGATTTTTTAACAGGGAAGTGGGAGGTGGAAAAGTTGAAGTTCTCTGTTGACAAACCGGTGAGAACATCGGCGTTAAACAGAATTTTAGTTTTCCATTTACTCACTCTGTGTTCTTTACTAAGACGTTCATGAAGAGGAAACAAAAAGAGCAGTAACATGCACTCTTTGCTAATATTGCTCATTGGACCTAATTCTGTGATGTAGATTGAGGCTGTCATTACAAAGGATGACCTTGAACATCTTGCTTCTATTTGCAAGACTGAGGTTGATTCAATGGGAAGAATAGCGGCTGGAATTTTGCGGCTTCTAAAACTGGAAGAGACTGTTGGGCTAGAGGCTCTTGATCAGCTGAGTAACCTTGGTAATTCTGAAACTATTACATTTAACCTGTCTTCCTATCTATTGTTTATTTTGACAATTTTCTTCACATTTGGGAATGGACATTACATCACATTGATTAAAGAGGTTGATTCCAGGGAAAACTTTTCTTATCCTATAAACTAAAAACGTGAACAACATGCATAAATATGTGAACAATAGGAAGAAATATGTGAACAAAATCACGTTTTCATTATGGATCGTATTAATATATGTAATAACAAAAATTTTCAAAATCATGTGTTATGTACTACACATAATAACATAATAACACAAAATCACAAACATTTTTGAAGTTCACGTATTTCATGTTTTGTGTTCACGTATATCTTTTCCACGTTCACGTATTTCTATTCCATGTTCATGGTTTTTAGTTTATAGGTTAATAAAAGTTTTCATTTGATTCAAATCCGCCACTTTAGAACATTTGATGGCCTTTTCGTGAGAATCAGACGATTAGATGAAAACATACTTAACTAGAGTATCTAAATGGTAAATATTTGGTTACCACTTTCAGGAAGTGGAGGCTTGGATAAGCTCCTCACGACGGATAATTTCCACAAGCTGAAGCCAAATACGCAATCGATTTTAATGTCGCTGGAGGAGGAAGCCAAGAACTCACAGGCCAAATGTGCTGATCTTATAGCTGACATGGGTACTGCTGGGTCATCTGTTCAACATCTTGACAAGATCAAAGATCTCGAATCAAGGCTAGAAGGTATGCAGAGGCTATTGAACCAATTACGGACTGAGAATTAAGCTGCTATCACAATTTTCCTGCTTTGTGCAATTTTGGGAAAAGAAGATAAAACTAAAGAAAGAAGAAGAAACTTTACCATATACACAAACGGTCTTCCTATTCTTTTTGTGTAGATAACAATTGTAGAAACCGTTTATGTAAAATCTGCTACAAACTACGAATGACCAGGGATTCACCCAGCAGAGAACATATGTATTTCTTAATTACAACTCTGCCACTCCATTTTTTTGGCTGAATGTGAACTTTTTTGGTTCCACATTGTATAGCACACATGACACTTTCTGTGATTGTTTAGTGTGAACATTAAACATTATTGGCAAACATTGACCGAAGCTTCTGGGTGTGAGTGTTATGAATGGAGGACCTTAATTCTCGTAGTCCTTTGAAAAAGCCAGAACCCAAACTCTCATGTGTGAAATCTTCTCCATCATCATATCCATACTATACTCCTACTTCCACACCAAATGGATCTCACAATGTCCGAAGCCGCCATCTACACTGCCGCCCGCAAGGGGTACCTCCTCGACCGCTTCGCCCTAACCGAATGTGACCGGTTCCACACCCCTTCTGGCAACCACGTCCTTGCAAGGGGGACCTCCTCGACCGCTTCACCCTATTTTGCATCATTTCTACATTAATCATTTTTTCTCTATAAATTGAGTCCAATTTCCATCTCACTCTCTCACTATTCCATGAATAATGGCACTCATTCTAACTTACACAATCATATGAACACTCAAAACTACCCAAATGTACTACACTAAATTAGTTTATTAAATATAGTTTAATTATTAATTAAGTTGAGTAATTAATTTTATCATACTCTTTTTTTTTGATGAAATTTTATCATACTCTTGATTGTACAGAATATGGAGTGAATATATACATATAAAATAGGAGAGGAAATATAAGAGGATCATCTCCATTGTAGGGAAAAAAAAAGAAAGATGATGAGGAAGAGGAATGAAAAAGTAGAAAATGAGATGGATGAGAGAGGAGATGATGTGTCAAATGGAGAAAAGGAGAGATAAAATTGAGAGATGATGATAGCTCCTTACAATTGCACATGCTCTATCAAGGGCATTACCTCTCCTCTCTTCCTTATTTTATCCATTTTTTATTAAAAGAGAGGATCCTCTTGGATGTGGGGTGAAAGAGAGGATCCCCTCTTGAAAGAGGAATGAGATGGATTCCTTTATGGGCAGAGGAATGTGCACATTGGCTTTTGTGCATTCCTCTCCATATTCACCCAATCAAAATTTGACATGTGTCTCATCTATCAACTACATTCATTTACTTTCATTACAATTTAGCATTAACAAATTACAAATAAAAATATTTTTTAAAAAATATTTTAAAACACAAAAAATAAAAAGAATAATTCTTACAATTTTGTTTTGTCTATAAATTGAACCTAATATTGTATATATATTTTTTATCTATAGCTACATTCATTTATTTTCATTACAATTAAGAATTAACAAATTACAAACAAACATATTAAAAGTTGACATTTAAAAAAATTTTAAAAAGAAGAAAAAAATTTATAACCTTTTTTGTCTATAAATTGAACCTAATATTGCATACCTTTTTCATCTACCAACTACAATCATTTATTTTTATTGCACTTAAGCATTAATAAATGAATAACGCTCTAGTGAGGCTTGTAGTTATGGTACAACATGCTTCTCAATCTTGTCCATTAGATTAAAAAGGATCTACGGCCTATAATATAGGAAAATAAAGTCTACAAGTACACCATAAGTAAGAAACACGAGATTATTATATATATGGATGGAAATTGAGGGGGAGGGGGGTTACATAGTTGACTCTTGTTCATACCGTTTGTGATACTTTTTCAGCGACGTTTGCGATACTTATTCAACGAACCACACACTTGTTCAATAGGATGTTTTTCACCGTCCTACCCTCTCAAATTGGAAGCATCCCTCTATATAGAGAAAGAAATTGAGGGGGGATACATAGGTGACTCTTGTTCATGTCATTTGCAAAACTTTTTCAACGACGTTTGCGACACTTTTTCAACGAACTATACATACTTATTCAATAAGACGTTTTTCACCCTCCTCCTCTCTCAAATTGGAAGCACCCTTCTATATAGGGACGGAAATTAAGGGGGAGGGAGGGATACATACGTGACCCTTCTATATATAGGGACGTTTGCGATACTTTTTCAACGAACCACACATACTTGTTCAATAAGACGTTTTTCACCCTCCTCCCCTCTCAAATTGGAAGCATCCTTCTATATATAAGGACGGAAATTGAGGGGGGGGGGAGGATACATAGGTGATCCTTGTTCATGCCGTTTGCGATAATTTTTCATGCCGTTTGTTATACTTTTTCAACGACGTTTGCGATACTTTTTCAACGAACCACACATAATTGTTCAATAGGTCGTTTTTCACCCTCCTCCCATCTCAAATTGGAAGCATCCTTCTATATAGGGACGAAAATGGGGGGAGGGGATACATACGTGATCCTTGTTCATGCTGTTAGCGATACTTTTTCATGCCGTTTGCGATAGTTTTTCAACGATGTTTACGATACTTTTTCAACGAACCACACATACTTGTTCAATATGATGTTTTTCACCCTCCTCCCCTCTCATATTGGAAGCATCCTTCTATATAGGGACGGAAATTGAGGGTGGAGGGGGGGTTACATAGGTGACTCTTGTTCATGATGTTTGCGATACTTTTTCATTCCGTTTGCGATAGTTTTTCAACGACGTTTGCAATACTTTTTCAACGAACCAAACATACTTGTTCAATAGGATGATTTTCACCCTCCTCCCCTCTCATATTGGAAGCATCCTTCTATATAGGGATAGAAATTGAAGGGGGAGGGGGGATACATACGTGATCCTTGTTCATGCCGTTTGCGATACTTTTTCATTCTGTTTGCGATAGTTTTTCAACGACGTTTTCAATACTTTTTCAACAAACCACACATACTTGTTCAATAGGATGCTTTTCACCCTCCTCCCCTCTCATATTGGACGCATCCTTCTATACAGGGACGGAAATTGAGGGGGTCCGGTTTTACTAGGGGTGTTTTTCACCCTACTCCCCTACCAAATTGGAACCATCCTTCTATATAGGGACGAAAATTGAGTGGGGAGGGGGGGGGGATACATACGTGATCCTTGTTCATGCCGTTTGCGATACTTTTTCATTCTGTTTGCGATAGTTTTTCAACGACGTTTGCAATACTTTTTCAACGAACCACACATACTTGTTCAATAGGATGCTTTTCACCCTCCTCCCCTCTCATATTGGAAGCATCCTTCTATATAGGGACGGAAATTGAGGGGGGAGGGGGGGGGATACATAGGTGACTCTTGTTCATGACGTTTTGCGATACTTTTTCATTCCGTTTGCGATAGTTTTTCAACGACGTTTGCAATACTTTTTCAACGGACCACACACACTTGTTCAATATGATGTTTTTCACCCTACTCCCCTACCAAATTGGAACCATCCTTCTATATAGGGACGGAAATTGAGGGGGGAGGGGGGATACATACGTGATCCTTGTTCATGCCGTTTGCGATACTTTTTCATTTCGTTTGCGATAGTTTTTCAACGACGTTTGCAATACTTTTTCAACGAACCACACATACTTGTTCAATAGGATGTTTTTCACCCTCCTCCCCTCTCCTATTGGAAGGATCCTTCTATATAGGGATGGAAATTGAAGGGGGAGGGGGGGATACATACGTGATCCTTGTTCTTACCGTTTGCGATACTTTTTCATTCTGTTTGCGATAGTTTTTCAACGACGTTTGCAATACTTTTTCAACGAACCACACATACTTGTTCGATAGGATGCTTTTCACCCTCCCCCCCTCTCATATTGGAACCATCCTTCTATATAGGGACAAAAAATTGAGGGGGGAGGGGGGGGGGGATACATAGGTGACTCTTGTTCATGACGTTGTGGGATACTTTTTCATTCCGTTTGCGACAGTTTTTCAACGTCGTTTGTAATACTTTTTCAACGAACCACACATACTTGTTCAATAGGATGTTTTCACCCTCCTCCCCTCTCGTATTGGAAGCATCCTTCTATATAGGGACGGAAATTGAGGGGGGAGGGGGGGATACATACGTGATCCTTGTTCATGCCGTTTGCGATACTTTTTCATTTCGTTTGCGATAGTTTTTCAACGGACCACACACACTTGTTCAATAGGATGTTTTTCACCGTCCTCCCCTCTCGTATTGGAAGCATCCTTCTATATAGGGACGGAAATTGAGGGGGGAGGGGGGATACATAGGTGACTCTTGTTCATGACGTTTGCGATACATTTTCAATGACGTTTGCGATACTTTTTCAACGGACCACACACACTTGTTCAATAGCATGTTTTTCACCCTACTCCCCTACCAAATTGGAACCATCCTTCTATATAGGGACGGAAATTGAGGGGGAAGGGGGGGATACATACGTGATCCTTGTTCATGCCGTTTGCGATACTTTTTCATTTCGTTTGCGATAGTTTTTCAGCGACGTTTGCAATACTTTTTCAACGATCCACACATACTTGTTCAATAGGATGTTTTTCACTCTCATCCCCTCTCATATTGGAAGCATCCTTCTATATAGGGATGGAAATTGAAGGGGGAGGGGGGGATACATACGTGATCCTTGTTCATGCCGTTTGTGATACTTTTTCATTCTGTTTGCGATAGTTTTTCAATGACGTTTGCAATACATTTTCAACGAACCACACATACTTGTTCAATAGGATGCTTTTCACCCTCCTCCCCTCTCATATTGGAAGCATCCTTCTATATAGGGACGGAAATTGAGGGGGGAGGGGGCACATAGGTGACTCTTGTTCATGACGTTGTGCGATACTTTTTCATTCCGTTTGCGATAGTTTTTCAACGACGTTTGCAATACTTTTTCAACGGACCACACACACTTGTTCAATAGGATGTTTTTCACCCTACTCCCCTACCAAATTGGAATCATCCTTCTATATAGGAACGGAAATTAAGGGGTTAGGGGGGGATACATACGTGATCCTTGTTCATGCCGTTTGCGATACTTTTTCATTTTGTTTGCGATAGTTTTTCAACGACGTTTGCAATACTTTTTCAACGAACCACACATACTTGTTCAATAGTTTTTCAACGACATGAGTTGAAAAAAGTATATGTCGTCTGTGATAGTTTTTCAACGAATCAACTATACTTTTTCAATAGGTTATTTTTCACGCTCTTCCACTCCTAAATTGGAAGCATCCTTCTATATGGGGACGGAAATTGAGGGGGAGGGGGAATACATAGGTTATTCTACTCATGTCGTTTGTGATACTTTTTCAACGACGTTTGCGATACTTTTTCAACGAACCACATATACTTTTTCAACAAGTGTATGTGGTTCGTTGTATAAGTATCGCAAACGGCATGAACAATAGTCACATATGTGTCCCCCCTCCCCCCTCAATTTTCGTCCCTATATATAATCCCGTGTTTTTCACTTATGGTGTACTTGTAGACTTTATTTTCCCATATTATAGGCCGTAGATCCTTTTTAATCTAATAGACAGGATTGAGAAGCATGTTGCACCCTAAAATCTATCTCACCGGAGCGTTCCCCTTAATAAATTACAAACACTAATATTAAAAATATGACATTTTATTTGAAAAACAATTCCTACAACACAGAGATAAGAACAAATTCTAGGATCATCTCTATACATATAAAGGTTATCCCCAACAAGAAGTTCACATAAATGCAGCTGTTTTCAATACCCCACCCCATGTTTGTGTTCTCCATATTACACTGATAATCCTCTATTAACTAATGATACAGTCCAATGGCCTTCCAGCGGTTACCATTCCTACGTTGAAGGTGAGTGGCCTTTCAGATTAATGGGTAACGTTTGCCCTTTCTTCCTCCCAATTTTGATCTTCAAATAATCTGTCCAATGCTCTCCCTTCTCCATCCCCTTCTTCCCAATTTCTCTCAACAATGATTCCAGAATCTCTCTCCTATCCTCACCATCCTCCTCTCTATGGCGTCATTCGGATCCCCGTCGGAAACTGCTTCCGCCAATCCCAGAGCCGACGACCTAATCGTCCGATAGGTGGTGGACAACGGTGACGGCGTCGGTGGCGAGATCGTCCATGGCGGTGGTTGAGAATGCTCCTCTCGATTCAGGGATCGGCGCCCGTGCTTCAAGGGTATTTTCTTGGTCGAAATAAATACTCCGTAGAAGGCTATACAACTCGGGCCCAAAGCTATAGCAGCAACCCAAAAGCTGATATAAGAGCCCTCCGTCTGCTGTTTTCCGACGCCAGTTTAAACCCTAAGAGAGAATGGACAATGCCGTTGAGAAGGCAGCTCAGATGGCGTCCAATTTGTCGATCTCCCAGGGCGGTTCGGGTCCATCGGAACCAGAGACACTCAGCAAGAAGTAAGTTTGCGTGAATGCGATTTGAATTGCTCCGTTTCTGTTTCATTTCAATAATTACTTTCGCTTACTGGTTTTCTGGATTTGTCACTCAATTGATAGTGCTCTGACGAAGCAAATGAAGAACAAGCAGAAAGAAGAGGAGCGGCGCAAGAAGGAGGAGGAGAAGTCCAAGCAGGTGAAATTCCGATTCTAATCGTTTAGCTCTTGTACTTGAATTCTGTCCTCAGTTGCAATATAATTGTAATTTCGATGGAATGCGGTTGCTTTGTATCAACGCGATGGCCTAAAACTCTAGAATTCCTGAGTTATGCAATGAAAGTTGGGACTTTTACTTCTTAATCGTACTTATTATGTGCTGATTTTCGTTTGTATTGAATTCATTGAAACTTTCAATTGCTTATTACTTATGGTTGGGTTTACTACTCCCTCTGCAGGCTGCTGCAAAGCCAGCCTCACAGAAGGCCCAAGCAGCTGACGATAAAGATATGGATCCTACTGTATGCAATTTTCTCCCATTCTCTGTTATTAGTACTCCTATATGGATTAAGGATTTGCTAAGTGGATAGTATACTTTTCATGGTTCCTGATGATGTTACCTCTTTGCTGGCAGCAATATTTTGAAAATAGGCTGAAATTCCTTGCTCCCTTAAAGGAAGCTGGTATCAATCCGTACCCTTCATAAATTCTTTGTCTCGATGTCCATCATGGAGTATACACAGAAATATGGAAACTTAAAAGATGGAGAAAAACTTGAGGATGTTGAAGTATCTTTGGCTGGTAAAATTAGTTTTTCAACAAGTTTTTTTTTTGATAAACGTTTTTTCATCAAGTTGCTGTTGGTTATTGTTGGACATTTCTTGAACTTTTCTACAAGGATTCTTTTTGCTATCTTTGAAGGGAGAATAATGAGCAAAATAGCATCTTCTTCAAAGCTTTTCTTCTATGATTTGCATGGAGTGGGTGCTAAAGTTCAAGTTATGGCTGATGCAAGGTATTTCTTTTGTGTTACTGTGCATTTCAATTCATATAATTGTTTATTTACGGTTGATTATATAGAATTATTCCAGTTCTGCATGGCATGTGTGCCCCTAGCATATGCATGCCACTTGAATAAGCTTTGAAACTGTTGGAATTATTTCTAGACTTGTGAGCATATATTTCAATGTTAGGCCTACCAGCAAGGTTATCTTGTGGTCTGGTGAATATCCGATTTAGTGCTGGCAATTTAATCCCGGTTGTTTTTTTTGTTATATTTCGCTTGAACACTTTTGTGCATTTTACAGTAAATCCGAACTGGATGATGTGGAATTTTCGAAGTTCCATGCCAATGTAAAGCGTGGTGATATTGTCGGTGTTACTGGGTATCCAGGTTTCTTTCCTTGTCCCTTATTACTTATTATGATATCGCCAGTTGCTTATAGTAGTAAAGCAATTTTATACTGATAGTATATGATCTGAGTTGCATCATATACTGTTGTCCATTCTTGTTCATCTATTAGTGGAATAGTGCTGTAAGCCAAATCACTGCTTCTGTTCTTTATGTCTAGCTTGTTTTTGTGAAAGTTATTTTTTAATAGTATGATTTAATGTATAATCTGTAGCCAAATCTAAGAGAGGCGAGCTTTCAATATTTCCAAAGGCATTTGTGGTTTTATCACACTGCCTGCATATGATGCCTAGGTCTAAAGCTGGACCTGGATCAGATAACATTAATGTAAATTTGATTCTTTTCCACAAGTGATAGTTTCTCTTGTGCTTGATGGAGTATTCTAATAGATGCTCATTTTTTTTATAGAAAGCGGAAGCTTGGTTACCAGGAAGTGTGAGAAATCCCGAGGCGTATGTCTTGAAAGACCAGGTAATAACAGATATGTTTTTAGCTTTTTTTATGGGATGAATTGAATTTAATCTTGTTAACAATGATTTAGAACAATATACGTTTTTTTCTTAAGAATAACAGTTGCCAATGATTTCTCATCGTGTTCTGTTTCTGGGAAGTATTTTACATAAACATGGGGGGGGGGGGCAAAAATAAATTCCGAGGATAAGATTATCAAGAGAAATGTTAGCAAGTGTGATACAGAAGAAACCAATAACATGGATTTCGCTGAGGTTAGTTTTCATCACAAATTATAGCACTTCGTTGAGAACTGTTTGATGTATCATTTGCATTGTTTGATATCATATTTATCTGCATTCCTGTGCAAGAAAAATAGTTGACAGTACATTGAAATTTTCATTAATGTTATCGTTGTGTCCTTATTCGTATCAAAGTAACTGATTTTATATGTTGTCGTCATTGATTCATAGGAAGACCATGTGAAGAAATGACAAGTTCCTTTTACTTTGCCGTTAATTTGAGGAACTTGTGCTCATTTGAAACCATCTATTGCATATACAATTGCTGTGCATCTTCAGTTCTTCCATTGATGGTGCTGAGTTTGATTGTTGTTATTTTTTTGGAGTTCTTCAATTGATTGTTGTTATTTTGTCTTTTAGTATCGGCGGTGGCGTATCAAGTGGAGCAACTCATACAGGACGGCAATCTCTACTTCAAGAAGGGCAAATTGGGGGCTACCAGCGATGCTTATACCGGGAGTTCTTAGAAAAGAATTACAAAGAGATTGAAGCTCGGGGATTCTCCTACTCAAGACCCGGTTTGTGCTAAAGAGTTGAAGAAATTGAAAGAAGACATCAACAAGATGAAGAGGTATATAACTGAAATAAATTGTGGGACTGCCATTTTTCCTTTGGATAGATATGAAAAATATCATGAGACCATTACTGATATTATTAACTCTAATAGAATTCCATATATCTTGGTTGAGCAGTGAAATTAAGGAGCTATCCAATGAGTAAACTCATGATCATCCTGTTGGAGCTGTCCCAGAGTGCTTGGATGATATTGAAAAGATGAAAATATCTCTTCTAATGCCACTAAAGGTGAATGCGGGAGAACCTCCTGGATTTATCATGTTTTAGGCAAACTAATTTTAAGGAAAATTGTAGTAATGAGTTCTTGAGGTTTATTAAGTTCAGCAGGTTTTCTAATTTAGTATTCTCATGTGTTTTACATCAACAGGCAATGCACGAGAAGCTCCTGAAAAGGAAAGCCAAGATCGAGGAGCAACTCTTGCGTGTATCTGAAGCTCTAACCAACACGGAGGTAATCCATATAAATCATAAATGAGGATTTCTTCCTATATGATTTACTCACAGGCATGCATAAACTTGAATGAAAAGCCAGCACTTAAAGGTTTCAGACGCTGAAAGTCCATGCCAAGCTCCCATTTTCACTGTGATGAAATATTATTGTGGTATCAATTCATGCTTAAGAAGCCCTTTAATAAATGATTTGGTGTGAAACTCCAATTTTACTTTTTTTTGTAGGATGGCTTAGAAGGGCCTGTGGTGGAGGCTAAGAAGAAGAAAGGGTTGATCGCAGCAGCTCCCGTTAATGAAGATTCCGCTGCAGGTGAAAATTCTTCAGAAGACAGAGGCTGAAGAGTGGCTTCAAAACGTGCAGCTTTTCCTCTCCTTCATCAGGATGTTACTCCAAAGTCATGCCACCACCACCATCTCCATCTCCTGTTTTCAGGCTAATTGCTAGGAAGCCTGTTCTGGTTATATCTAGGTGTCTAATGTCGCAGGTTCTGAGGCTAATTCCAACAAGCCAAGCCCCACTGTTGATCTGCCCTCTATAAGTAGTTCCTGATTCTATTTCTATCATACGTATAGTCTGTCATACTTAATACTTGCCATTCGTGCTTTGCTTGTAGTAAGTTTTTCCTTAACTTGAACTATGATTCAATCTTTTGTGATTTGTTTTGCACACATTTGGATCATAAAAATTGGAACTGCAATGTTCTCATGTACATTGAGAGAGGCCATAAGGTTTTGACTTTTTTTTAGTACCTCTTATTATCACGATCATGATCATGGTTCTGCTTCTTTTTTTTTTATGTGATTGTGCTTCTTTTAATGTTTTTTGAAGCTAAGGTTTTTGCTCGTGTTGAATCATTTGACCAATCTGAATTCTGGGTTTGAAGGGTTTTTGATCTTTTGATCAATTACTGTTTCTTTCTTTTTTGGTGTGTGCAGATTGATGAGCATGTTCAAAGAGAGATCCTGCGCCACAGAGCTTTGAAACTTCCGAACATAATCAGATTTCAAAGAGGTATCATTAATTTCTCTGCTTCTGCTTCCCCGTCGTCAAGCTTCACTTCGAAAATTCCTTGACGCTTTCTGTAGATCCCGACGATTATCTTTTCCTGTATGATGTAAGTCACATAATCTACAGATTGTTTACCATCATTATGTACCTAAAGGTTAAAGATTTAGTAGGTATTGTACCACCAACTTACAAAAATTTCCATGCTTTCTTTCATGGGCTATCCAGGATTTACCCATATTTTCTTTCATTGAGTGATTTCATGCTTACAAAATTCTCTAACTACTAAGAAAACCATTCAACAGGATCAGGATGATGATCTACGGTGCGTCGTTTGGCAGAATATCGAGTCCATGGGCCAGAATTGGCATGCTACCATTCTCTTGGGAGGTTTGGTTTTATATTCAAACAACTTTATAAGCACTTGGCCAAACTTCATACCAATTCTTACCCATCTTTCATCCAGATCTGGTGCTAGCTGATATGCTGGTAGTGTATGATCTCGAATCGCAAACCGTTGGATGGACAGATTACAACTGTATGTGTTCTCTTTAAGGAAATTTGGACATCATACAACAATGTCAGAGAACTATTTTTTTGGTGTTTAATAAATATGGATGGACTTCATGATTCGCAGGCTCGACGAGCATCAAAGTCAAGGACAGCGCATCAGGAGTCGCGCGCAGGGTGGGCGCGCACGGCCTCTCTTCAGCCCACCTTTCGACGCCAATTAGCAGCCTAACATTTTTCTTGGTGCTGCTTACAACCCTCTCCAAGATCAACAGCCTATAGTCTTTTTTGAAGCTGGCTAATGGAAACTTTTGAGTCTTCCTGTAAAGAAAAGGCAAGGGCCCATATGGTTCGATGTATACAGTTTGTATTGCTGAATTGATAGCCAAATTTAAACTTGCTGTTAGGTAAGTTAAATATATATTATAGTATGAAAATTTCATTGCCTCCAAGTGGTTATATGAGTACACTTTCAACAGCTTTTATTGAGTTGATTTACTGATTTAAATGCCTAATAAGATAAATCTTGGTAAGAAGTAAGAGTGAACTTTTCCTTGGGGTAATTATTGTTAAACCACAAGTGAAATTGCCTTCATTGTTTTCATTGTGATTCCTTTCTTTCCCATGGAAATTTGAATTAAAAAAAAACTATACTCAAGGTTCATTCATGTGGCTGGCTTGAATTTGTGATTAGATGGGCCCTTCAAAACACTAGGTCTTCTGCTGTAACCAGGTGCTAGAAATATAGCCAAACCTTTCAGTCCCTGATGCAGCTTATTTTCTTGATTTACCCAGTTTAAAACTAGCTCTCTAAAATTTAAGTTTTGAACTTAAGTTCACTATCATACTCACATATTATATGATTTACACATGCTGTCTCTGTCATAATTTTATTGTTTGTATACATGCAACTTACTTTTATTTAGCAGAAGCAAAAGAAAAAAGGGTCAATTTGGTATTTTAATTTAATTTTATAAATAGACTAGATGAACTCATGGAAGTATTCACAACTAAATCAACTATTGTTGTCTTGGTGATCTTGGCTGATGTTTGTTTATAGTTGGATTTTGGCCCTTTTAATAGTAAAGCCCTACTTTAATATCTCCACAAGTGATTGAGTTGAAGAATTTGAAATGCAAAGCAAGAATTCTGTTAAGCAAGGGGCTGATTTGCTAATCTTGGTTTGACCAATCAAGTGATTGGCCCTTTTTCATTTATGTCAATCTGAATTATAATTTTGTGCGCTGGCACTTATGCAGTTGAAATGAAATGCGTAGCCGGTTTTCCCTTGTTCCATAAAAAGCTGAAAGTTATTTCGTTTTTTTATACTTTAGCGGTTGTTACGCCCTAATATATACTCCCTCCGTTTCAATAAACATGTCGTTTTAACTCTAAAGTTTTGTTTCAAAATACATGTCATTTTACATTTTTGGGCATTTACTTTACAGATTTACCCTTATAATCATTAGCAGTTTATTAGTAGTGGTTTTCAATAAAGTAAAAAAATGAGGTAATAATTAGGGGTATAATAGTCCATTTAGTAGCTTCCTTAATATATGTGCAAATGGCTAAAACGACATGTTTATTGAAACGGAGGGAGTATATATATTACACTTGGTTGAAATATTTGCAATCGCTATATTATCGATTCCACCGAAAAGCATGTCGAAAAATGATTCCAAATCGTTTTTGGTTAATGTTGTGATAGTTCGGATCATTGGTGTTGATTTCCAAACTTAGGATTATTTTTTGTTGAAAGTTGATATATCATAGCATTAAAACTAATACATGGCCATTCAATAAAAATATACCATGACATTATTAAGAATTTCGATGATTTATAATATATCATGGCATTATTAAAAATTTCTAATATTTTTCATGACGTGCTTTCACCCGTCCATCGGACGGGCCAACCGTAAAGTATCAAGTTTGCATGATTGCATCTAAAATTAACTGGTGGAGTTCGTTTTAAACAGTAAATGAATCCTAACTAATATATATATATATATAGAAGAGAAAGGAACACTATTGTAAAGCAAGGAAATGTGGTTGTAGAGCAAGGACATTACAACAGCCAACAGGTACTCGAGTACTCATCCATGTATAGTTCAAATTTCTACTCTTCAGCTATACCCAACAACATTGTAGGTATGTAGTTGTAAAGGAAGGAAATTTATATCTATTTATATTTTTCCATGAAACCTTATGAAATACATGGTTTTAGGTAGAAGAAATTCACAATTGTAAAGCTCAAAGGGAAACTTGTAATATATCATGGCATTATTAAGAACTTGTAATGTTTTTATGGCGTGCTTTCGCTCGTCCAACGGACAAGCCTGTTTTTCTAGTTTATTTTTATGATACACAACAAAGAGGATAAAAACAATTCCTACAATCATTTATTTTTATGGTACACAACAAAGAGGATACTTAGTCTTGATCCCAATAATAGATGCCGTAAGGTTTTGATGATGATACAACACTTGAGAAAGGTTTAATGTTGTTTGCTAGTGTTTCAAGATCATTCTAGGTTGTATGAGCAATGGAACATGAGCAGGATCAATCGTCACAAGGTGCCAAGAAAACAGAGCTACTGCTGGATACGTGGTGATTCCTGAGTGCGAGAACGAAGGGATCAACGCTGGAGCAGAATACTATATTTGGCAAGAGTACCAACGCGCGAGCGCCTGCGAGGGATCTTTCCATTTTGGGAAAGACACGTTGATGGATGACGATTAAGGAGAGAATCATATCTTTAGCTTATGAGATAATTCTCTTGTTAGGATAATATTGTTAGAGAGGTATTCTGTTTCTCTAGTTAGGATTATCCTAGGGTAAATCCCGATTTGTATTATAGGATAGAATCGTTTCTAGCCTTTAGTATATATAGGGATTTACGTATCTGCATTCTACACCGAAGATTGAGAAGTCAATTGCTGCGTGCGATTGAGAGAAAAAGACACACGAAGAACTTCAACTTAGTTGAGTACGAAGGTTGAAGGTGTGGGTCGACAAGTTACTAGAGTTAATAGAGTCATCCGACGCTGAGGGATCGCGATTCGGGATCTAGAGTTGTGTACTTCTAGGAATCGAGATTCGCGTTTGTAAGTTTGATTCTGATTAATAAAAGTAACGAGTTAATTTGGAATCCTGCTTTGCTCATTGATACTTGTTTGAATTGTTTGTTTATTCCGCTGCCCGGTTTGTTGATCCCTCTAGAGGATCAACATCCGTATTCTAACACACGTAGATCCTACAATACTCTCTTTTGAGAAAAAGTGTGTAGAGAGGACATTGATTCCTCTTGGATGCTCATGCTCTGACACTTGAAATCGTGCTTCAATTAAACTTCAGGATTTACCAATTCGACTAAGCAATAAGTCATAGAACAAATTCTAGGATCGGAGGTCTAAATAAAAAAATTAAATTCAATAACGCCGAGATAAGAATGGGAATAGTTATAATAGACTTGACGTGTGACCCTACTGCATACGCACCGGATATAAAGGCCACCACTGTAGCCACCAAGGAAATTTGTAGCATGATGATGCTATCTATCGCCAACATCTCTAGTCTGTCATCCCTATTGCTGCCCGCTCCAAATGTGTACCGAACCAAGATGCTAATAGCCATAAGCATGGCCAAAACGTCTGAAGCCATGAACACTTTGATAGCATGCTGCTTCATTCGCAACGCCTCTCCAGTGCCTTGGTCATATCCACCCGGAATGGCGAATGCTGTTGCAAAAGTGATGGTCGCCAAGAGGGCCGCGGCTACAGCTATGTTGTTTAACAGTTTCTTCAAATCCTCATTTGTCAGCATCATTTCTCTGTAAGCTACAAGCGGATTCACGACCCACGTCACCAACTTTGATATTCTAGGGTTGGAGAGATTTCTTGAGCGAGTGGCAAACAACGCACCCCATATATGTTGCTAACATTCGGAAATCAAATGATTAGTCGCAAAGATATATTGGCTCATTCAATGAGTTGATCAATCGCTAGAATCTATATTATGCATTCGTATATAGTCTGTGATGAACACTATCGCAGACTAGTTTTGTTTGTTAATTTAAATCATGGTTTGAAAGAATCATATTTTGAGAGAGAAACTTTGGAGGTTTTCTTATATTAATTATAATTTTATAAGATGTATTAAAATATTCATTTTATTTCAAAAAAAATTACGATTGATACAAGTCTATTTTTCTAAAAGATTTATTTAAGTAAGTCATAATTAACTTAAATTTTGATTTCTATCATCATATAAAAATCTTATTAATTAAAAAAATATATGTGTTTATAAAATATTTCATTTGAGATTTCATATCGTATCACATATGATTTTTTAATTGATCAAATATATTTTGAAATAATATGATAGTACTTTATCTATAATTTTTATTTAAGTCATAATATATAAAATTTAAATTTAAATATTCTTAACATCACATCACGATTTTGGATTAACAAAATATTGTAACGATTTGGGATAAAAAATACGATATCAATATCTAATTCCTAATAATATTATTGTGCATTCCTGTATTAAATAAATAATATGTCAAAAAATTATTATCGATCGTGTACCGTATAGGTTACGGGCAATAATCTAGTTTGAGTAGAAAGTAAGGCGATTAGAAGAGAAAGGGATAAGTAACGTAAACAAGGCAGGTACCTGTTCCGTTTTGCCACTTTTCTTCAGTTCTTTACTTATATCAAATGGCGTCTGATGCTGCTTGTTTCTAATGTTCAAAATTATACCTCGTAATTTGAGTAGCATGGATACTTTGTTTACGTCGCCATCTAGAACGGCACAATGCAATGCAGTATTTCCGTCATTATCGGTTTCATTTACCAATTTCACCGCCATTGGATTCCTGCTGTACCTCTCAATAGAAAAACGTTTCAGCTTCATAAGGTGAAACACTGTCCTGTTATTGTTTAGATCGCGAAGCTCTACAGACTGCGGACACAAATTAATTATGTTTCTGAGAGAGATAGGAGCTCCCATAGCCGCTGCTCTAAGTAATGGGGTGAAGCCTTCATTGTCATAAACAAATGCTGCTGATTTGTCCTTCTCAAGTAGCCCCTTTACAGTGCCTGGCGATCTACTTTCTACTGCATAGTGCAATGGGGTCTTGCCATTGTCGTCCATCATTCTGAGGAGGTCTGGTTGTTTTGTTATCACACTCGTGAATAATCCAAATATAGCTCCTACATGTATGAAATGACAATAGCTAAGCGGTTAAAGTACCTTACGAGGATTGGAAGAAAAACACTAGCATATAAAACAACTATTTATATGACAATTGTCGATTGGCTAGGATAAGTTTATAAATCCATGATCGCCCATTAGTTTAAGGATGACTTATATATTGAGCTTGGATCGATCCGTCTGGCATTCAACATTACCAGATCAGGTATTTTACATCTTAGCAGACTTAGCTTATACCATTATACGTAGTATATTATTCATCTCTCATTTAATATGATGATATGAAAATTAATACATGAGAGAGATATAACCTCCAACCGCAGCAGCAGCATGCATAACATTCTGACCTCCTCTCCCACAAGTAACCGACTCGTCATAATATTCTCTGTTATCTTGGGTTAGTGTGTCCCGTATGAAGTTGTAACAACAACTATCAACAGCTAGATAGAGCACACTCTCGTTTGCATAATTAGTGTAAGAAATTAACTCTGGATCCTGACGCAATAGAAGAGACGCTATCTTAGAATGTCTTCTTCTGACTGCTTTGTGAACAGGCGTGTCTCCATTATCTGACTTCACTCCCCATGGTTTCATGTCTTCTAGCAGCAGTTGATTATTGTTGTTGGCATCCTCATTTTCTATGGTCACAATGGCAGACGGATTCTCGTGATCATCTCCTAGCATGTCACTAGACCGTTCAACATTGTTGACATGCTCGCTTTCTATGGACACATTGGCCAAAGGATTCTCCTCATCATTTCCAGTCGAGGTGTGACGAGCTGAAGGGATCATTGACAAGATAAATTCCACGACTGCTAGCCTCCCATGTTCCGCGGCCAAATGGAGTGGGGTCTCCCCATTGGAATTCTTGCCCGACAGTAACAGGAGACGAGCAGCATTGCACTCATGGACTCTGTTAATGAATTTCATATTGCCATCTCTGGCTGCTATATGAAGGATACTATCTCCTCGAGGCCCTTTATAAGTTAGGCACTCATCCCACGTACATCCATCCAAGAGGCGACTCACATGCACTATGTGCTTACGACAAAATATTTCCATGTTTACATCCTTTTGAAGTTTTGTGCTTGCTGATACAAAGCGCTTCTGGTACACATCAAAAACATGGTGCACATGCCAACATGCGAGACATTATTTTAGCATGAGTTGATCGAGATCAAATGATAATAGATTCTATAAAGGTAAAATGTTAACAAAAGCAAAAGAAACAACCTAAGGTATTAGTATCTTTTAAAATAGTGGTAGTAGTAGTAGTTCAATATGCAACTCTACCTTGATAAGAATTAGTAGGAAAATAGATTGGATACTCACCAATTTCAGAGGGATTTGATCATCAGACGTGCACAAATCCATTGGACTGTAGCCTTCTTTGTTGGTCAACCTCCAGTTGATACCTTCAACTTCTAGGAGCTTATCAGCAGTATCTTTATCAGAGTTGGTTAGGGCTAAATGCAAGGGCGTGTTGCCGTCGCTGTCAACTAGATTGATGAGCTCCTTCATTCTTGTATTTTGTAGACATTCCTCCAACGACCCAGCATCCATCTTGATAACATGAAGAGCCGTTTGACCGTGTTGTTTGTCACGAATCGATATTGATTGAGGAGACAACTTCAAGATGATCTGCATCATACGAATCAAACCCCTCTTTGCTGCAATGTGCAGAGGTGTCAGGCCGTCTTTGTCGTGCAAGTAGGCAAGAGTGTTGTCCGCCTTTAGCAATCGCTCCACAATGCAGATTCTCTCTTCTTCTACTGCGTAATGGAGCACTGTCTTGCCTTTGTTGTCTCTGACTTTCAACAGATTTTTTTTTCTTTCTATTGCAACTGACATAATTTCCCCTGTAATAGAAATTGGAAAAATTAATTAATGTTACCCTTTAAATGTTATAATTTTCGATACAACACAACAACAAAATTTAATGTTACTCTTTCAATTTTATTATTTTCGATAAATTTGTCTTTTTGTTTGTTTATTATGAATTTTGAGGTTGAGCATGACCTTGAGCTAACTGATGAGTTGTAAATGGCAACTTTAAACTACTTCACGTTTGAAATTTATTTCAGCTGTCTCAAGAGTCAAAGGTACGCAAGGCTCTCGCCCACATTGTTGTATAGGGAAACCAATCGCCAATCCTTTTCCAGCATTAACAGCGCTATCTCGTTGTGCCCGTGCCTTAGAGCTATATGAAGAGGAGTGTCTCCCTGTGCATCCCTCTCCATCCAGCAATCTAACTTGTCATGCTCTCTCGCGACATGATGATGCGCATCGAGAAGAGCCTGGACGGTTTCCTTGGATCCGGATTGAGCGGCCAGGTGCATTGGGGTCTCTCCGTTGGAGTTGGTCTTGCATAGAAGCTCGTACGGATCGATACGAATGTGGTCGAAAAGTAGTGCCGAGATGAACTTATGGTTTCCGATCCGGGCTGCTACGTGGACCGCGTTGCTTTGATCGCTCGGAGTCAGGCCCAGGAAGACGGCTGGGTTGTCATCGGCTACAGATCTGATCATATTGATCCCTTCAGCTGAGGACCGAGCTGCTTCGTACAGCTCGTCATCCATGTAACTGAAATTCCCTTCACCTTCACCCGCCATCGACCTAGTACTCCGTACATCATTGAGATAGATAAATGAGCGAACTACCTTAATAGTTGAGCTGGATCAGTATTTTGTTATATCCAAGGATTGAACTGTTAGTTTGAATTCGAAAGACATGTGCAAATAATAGAACGGTCAAAAAGCTTACAAATATTGAGGATGAACCGCGGATACTCTAGTAGCTAGCGACTGATAAAGCCTGGCATATATGACAGGAGAGCTTCAGATTCCTGAGTTGTAATTAAAATGCACATCATGCCAGTGAGCTTTAATTTGTTCCTTTATGAGCTCATAATTTTTCAGCTTGGTGCTACACCAACTGATTAGATTATTATTTCTGATTGACTCGGTGGTTTGTTTTGTTGATTGAATTATTATTATTTTGGGGTAGGTGACTCCAACTTGCTGAATTTTATACTTATATTTTTTGGGTAGGTACCCAGCTATTGGTCCGTTTGGATCGTAGATTAATTACACAACTATTGGTCCGTTTGACCATTGTTGTGGAGTCTATTGGCCCCAATTTCGAAAGCCCTCGAAGACTCGCGAGGGTAGAAGCCCATAGGATACCAGGAAATGAACAGTTGAGCACGAGATCCGTCGGATGTTACGGAACGGGAAGGCTGAAGATAAGCTGCCAAGCTAAACTCACGGGATCATGTGCTGTCTCAGGATCGTTGAAGACAATACACGAACTAGTAATAATTCAACATCAAATACTCTCAATTACTCAAATTCTTGTTTATTTATACCTCGTCATTGCTTGACCAAAAAAAAATAAAAAAAATAAAACTCGTCATTTTCACTTTCCAATCGTTAGCCCAGCTTCCAGTCTCGATCAAGCCCTAATCTACATAATTTAAGCTCAACCCGAAGATCCATTTTTTGACCAAAATAGACTTCGTCTCCTTGTGGACCATTAACCTTGCTTTTTACTTCAGCAAATTCAGGCCATGGTATTTCGATAGAAGTCTAATCCTGATCCTGGAACAATGTTGGAGCATTAATGGGGCTCCACTGTGTAATGCAGTACACGTGGGCAAGGCAAAAGCAAAAGGCTTTTCAGCTGCTCATTTCCCACATCGACAAATGGGTGGGTAGGATAGCTGCTCATTTCCCACATCGACAAATGGGTGGGTAGGATACCCACTATATATTGTACATTGATATATCATGGGTTAGTAAGTCAAGAGAGGAATACTCTCTCGCGCTGCCGCCGTCCGGCTCGGCTCATGACACGTGTGGTGTTGGGGCGTATCTTTTTACGGGATTTTTCAACTATTTCATTAAATTGGGCTTCCGAGATTTGCGGCTAGTTTGCCGATAACTTTTCCGCAAATCTCCGTTTTGAACTTGTTTTCTGTTTCTGATACTTGGGGACTAATTATTTGAATTGGTCAAACGAGTTTATCACTTTGTTTTAACTGAAGAGGATTTCGTGGGTGGTTGAGAGGGAATCGTGGGATGATGGGCGTTGCTTGATCTATTTAAATCCCCCCGTCTCTTCTCAGAATCATCCAAGTCTTCTCTTCTGCTTTCTCAAAACTCATTCCGTACCTCTCTTCTCACTTGTTCTGGATCGTCCGTTCCCACTCCTTCTTATCCGAGTATACGGATTCGAGGGAAGCTAAGCTCAATCCTTGGGGGGCAAGCGCTCGTTTGGATCTGTACCTGTGTCCGGGCGTATTGTTTCTAAGGCAGTGGATCCGTCCACGACGCAGTGCAGTAACTCATCAAATTCTTTGGCCTACATTCCTTGAACGTATTGATCGTTTATTTTTGCCTTGCAGAGAATATTTACTTACAGATTAGAAACAATACCGCTCTGCTGTTGTTCGAATGGAGAGCCAAATCATCAAGCTTCTCGATCTGTCCAAACTCGAGCCGCTTGATGGAACCAACTACCGCCGATGGTCCCAGAAGCTGCTCATCGTCTTCGAGCAACTCAAAGTCGACTACGTCCTCACCAAAGACCCTCCAGTTGCTCCTCTTAAGGCGCTTCCTCTGGCCGACAACGACTCCCACCCTACGCCAGAAGAAACCGCCGCAGCTGCTGAACTCGCCGCTAAGGCTGCTGCTGAAACCGAAAAGTATGAACAAGACAATAAGACTGTAAGGGGTATCTTACTGAGCCATATGTCCAATGCTTTGTTTGATTTGTTCCTTACTAACAAATCTGCTAAGTCCATTTGGTAGACTCTTGAGAAGAAGTATGGCTCAAATGATGCCGGGAAGAAGAAGTATGTCGCAGGAGAATTCCTGCGCTTCCAGATGGCTGACGACAAGCCAGTGATGGAGCAGGTTCATGAGTACGAGAATCTGGTTGCTGACATCCTTGCTAAAGGGATGAAGATGTATGAGTACCTTCAGGCGAACTTCCTGATTGAAAAGCTTCCAGATTCGTGGTCCACCTACCGCAACCACCTCAAACACAAGAAGAAGAACCTGACCCTAGAGGAGCTAGTCGGTCACTTGAAGATTGAAGAGGCAAATCGCCTCAAAGATAAGCCCTTGAATAATTATGATCATTCAGTCAAAGCTAATATCGTTGAATCTTCTGGTCCGAAGGTTGACAGGTTCAAAAAGGGTGCAGTTGGACACTTTGGAAAGAGCCACAAACCTCTTCAGAACAGGTGAACCCAGAATTTCAAGAAAGGTGGAAAGGGAGAAAAGATGAAAGGAGGATGCTTCGTCTGCGGCAAGCTAGGGCACCGGGCTGCTCAGTGCCACCACAGAAACGAAGGGCCAAGGAACAACCAAGCCAGGTTCCAGAACAATGGCCCTAAACCGAACCAGGAGCAGAATCAGGCCAACCTGACTGAGGAGGACCTGGTTGCTGTAATCTCAGAAGTGAATGTGGTGGATACGGCTGAATGGGTGGTGGACACCGGAGCCACCAGGCACTTCTGCGCCACAAGGAGCTCCTCTCCGACTATAAGCCTGCTGAAAAGGGCGAGCAGGTCTTCATGGGCAACTCCAGCATCTCAGAAGTTGTCGGTAAAGGGAAAATTCTTCTCAAACTTAATTCTGGCAAGAAACTATGCTTGATGAATGTAATGCATGTTCCTTCTTTGCACAAGAACATGATTTCTGGTGGACTGTTAATTAAGGCTGGCTTTAGACTCCTGTTTGATGGGGGGAAATTAGTGATTAGCAAGAATGGTGAATTTGTGGGGAAGGGTTTCATGTCTGGGAATGGTTTGATTGTGCTCGATTATGCTATTGTTGAAACTGATAATAAAGCTTCTTCTTCTGCTTACATGATTGAGTCCTTTGATGTTTGGCATGCTAAACTGGGACATGTAAATGTGAATGCTATAGACCGATTGATTAAAGCAGGTTTAATTCCAAAATTATCCAAAACCGACCATAAAAAATGTGATGTATGTGCTGAAGCGAAATTTATTAGAAAACCCTTCAAACCTGTAGAAAACAGGAATTCAAAATTGCTAGAATTAATCCATTCGGATTTGGCTGATTTTAAAAATTCTGAAAGTAGAGGTGGTAAGCGTTATTACATCACTTTTGTGGACGATTTTTCAAGATATACTAAAGTATACCTGCTAAGGTCTAAAGATGAAGCTGAAAAGACTTTCATGATATATAAAAATGAAGTAGAAAACCAACTAGACCGAAAGATTAAAAGGCTTAGGTCTGATCGAGGAGGAGAATACTCATCCGAGTCCTTGAAAAAGTTTTGTCAAGATAATGGTATAGCTCATGAGATGACTACACCTTATACTCCTCAACAAAATGGTATAGCTGAAAGGAAAAACCGGACCTTAAAGGAAATGATGAATGCTATGTTAATTAGCTCTGGTTTACCTAACAACATGTGGGGTGAAGCTGTTCTGTCTGCTAACCATGTCTTAAACAGGTTACCTCATAAAAAATTAGAACAGACTCCATATGAACTTTGGAAGGGCTATGCACCAAATTTGTCATATTTGAAAGTGTGGGGGTGCTTAGCTAAAGTGGCTTTTCCTTCATTTAAATGTGAAACTATTGGTCCGAGGACCTTTGATTGTGTGTTTGTTGGTTATGCTGATTGTAGTGCTGCATATAGATTCATGAGATTGAATGATAAATCCATTTGTGAATATCGTGATGCTGAATTTTTTGAGCATATTTATCCTTTGAAATCCATGCATGTTACTACTCCTGTAAATGTGCTGCCTACGTCTGAGCCTAGAAAACTAGTTGATGATGTTCAACCTAGGAAAAGTAAAAGGCGTAGAATAGAAACTGATTTTGGTCCTGACTTTGTGACTTCTTTTCTTCTAGAACTCAAAGACATAGATATAATAGATGAATCTGTGATTAGCCTTCATATGATAGAGAATGATCCAAAAACTTATGAAGAAGCTATGAGTTCAATAGATGCGAGTTTCTGGAAAGATGCCATTAACAGTGAGTTAGATTCCATTGTGTCCAATGGGACGTGGGAAATTGTAGACTTGCCTAGAGGTAGTAAAGCCATTGGGTGTAAATGGATTTTCAAGAAAAAACTAAAAACCGATGGTACCATAGATAGGTACAAGGCAAGATTGGTAATCAAAGGATTTACTCAAAAATACGGCATTGATTATTTTGACACATATTCACCTGTTACTAAGATCGCCACTATTCGTGTATTGATTGCATTAGCATCTACTCATAATTTGCTTGTACATCAGATGGATGTTAAGAAAACTTTTTTGAATGGCGGTCTGGATGAGGAAATCTATATGCACCAACCTCCTGGATTCGAGATCCCAGAACAAGAGAACAGGGTGTGTAAGTTGAGGAAATCCTTATATGGTCTAAAACAAGCTCCAAAGCAATGGTATGAAAAATTTCATAAGACTATTATGAGCTTTGGTTTTGTAGTCAACAGTTCTGATGCCTGTGTATATACTAAAATGATGCATGCTAAGTGTGTGATTATATGTCTATATATTGATGACATGTTAATAATGGGAACACATTTAGATGTAATCAATGAGACCAAATATTTCTTATCATCAAAATTTGAAATGAAGGACTTAGGTGAAGTTGATGTGATTTTGGGTGTGAAAGTTACAAAAACGAAAGATGGCTTCACCCTATGTCAGTCTCATTATGTAGAGAACATATTAAGGAAATTTGATTCTTTTGATGTCTCGCCTGTAAGAACACCTTATGATCGTAGCATACATTTGAAGAAAAATAAAGGGAAAAGTGTCTCTCAATCTGAATATGCTAAGATAATTGGTAGTTTGATGTTCTTAATGAATTACACTCGACCTGATATTGCCTATGCTGTAAGTAGATTAAGTAGATATACTCATAACCCTTGCAATGATCACTGGAATGCCCTAAAAAGATTATTGAAGTATCTAAAAGGTACTTTTGATTGGGGTTTACATTATAAGAGATTCCCTAATGTGTTAGAGGGCTATTGTGATGCAAACTGGGTATCTGACAATGATGAAGTTAGTTCTACCAGTGGTTATGTATTTACTTTATGTGGTGCAACTATATCCTAGAAGTCTGCAAAGCAGACGGTTATAGCAAGATCTACTATGGAGTCAGAGTTTATAACTCTCGACTTGGCAGGGCAAGAGGCCGAGTGGATGAGAAGCCTAATGGCTGACATCCCATTGTGGGGGAGGCCAACACCTCCCGTATCTCTACATTGTGACTCTCAAGCAGCCATGGGGGTTGCTAAGAGTAGTGTCTATAACGGAAAGAAGAGACACATACGAATCAGGCATGAGTCTGTGAGACACCTGATTCTGAATGGGGTACTCACAATGGAGTACATAAGGTCAGAAAGAAATCTGGCAGATCCCTTAACAAAAGGGTTAAACAGGAAAATGGTCTTGGAATCGTCGAGGGGAATAGGGTTGAGGCCCATATGAAAGCTTAAGCTTTCTTAATCCTATGGCGTAATGAATAAGAAATTGAGAGGATGAGCTTCAAGCTCTTAATGACTTCATAGCCCGAATTTGGGTGGTTTGTAATGAGACAAACTTGATGAGGTCACCTACGTGAGTGCATTTGGTTAAAATCCAAAAGGCTGAAGACCTTTGAGGGCACTCATGAGCATCCCAGGAAACCGAGATTCACTAGGTGAAATCTCCATCGCGGGAATGGAAGGACAATTGACAAAGTGTGTGTTCTAAGGTAACACTCTCAACGACAGTCAGAAGTTCAAGACTTGTTCACTTCTTGACTTGAGAGCATCCCTTAGTTCACTAAAGTAGTTGGTTCAAATCGAAAGATACCATCTGCTTAAGCACTAAGTCATAAAATCCTATTCAGAACATAACCTGATCGATGTACAGCATTAGTGGGGGATTGTTGGAGCATTAATGGGGCTCCACTGTGTAATGCAGTACACGTGGGCAAGGCAAAAGCAAAAGGCTTTTCAGCTGCTCATTTCCCACATCGACAAATGGGTGGGTAGGATACCCACTATATATTGTACATTGGTATATCATGGGTTAGTGAGTCAAGAGAGGAATACTCTCTCGCGCGCACGCCGCCGTCGCCGTCCGTCCGGCTCGGCTCGTGACACATGCGCGGTGCGGTGCGGGGGCGTATTTTTTTACGAGATTTTTCAACTATTTCATTAAATTGGGGCCTCCGAGATTTGCGGACTAGTTTGCCGATAACTTTTCCGCAAATCTCCGTTTTGAACTTGTTTTCTGTTTCCGATACTTGGGGACTAATTATTTGAATTGGTCAAACGAGTTTATCACTTTGTTTTAACTGAAGAGGATTTCGTGGGTGGTTGAGAGGGAATCGTGGGATGATGGGCGTTGCTTGATCTATTTAAATCCCATCAGCGTCTCTTCTCAGAATCATCCAAGTCTTCTCTTCTGCTTTCTCAAAACTCATCCCGTACCTCTCTTCTCACTTGTTCTGGATCGTCCGTTCCCACTCCTTCTTATCCGAGTACACGGATTCGAGGGAAGTTGCGCTCAATCCTTGGGGGGCAAGCGCTCGTTTGGATCTATACCTGTGTCCGGGCGTATTGTTTCTAAGGCAGTGGATCTGTCCACGACGCAGTGCAGTAACTCATCAAATTCTTTGGCCTACATTCCTTGAACGTATTGATCGTTTATTTTTGCCTTGCAGAGAATATTTACTTACAAACAATTACCACATTTGGTCACAAAACCTCATAATGAAGGTTTGTTTTGTGCTCCGTAACATTCCACCTCCACCCCCCCTTATTTGTATTAGAGCATTCCAACAGATTCTCAAAGCTCTCCAAAATGGAGAATCAAAGATCAAAATCTCTAAAAACTTTATATTTAAATTCTGACAATTTCTCCATTATAGAGATCAATCATACCTAAAAAGGAATAGATATTTAATTATATATTAAAACAAAAAATATTTTATACTACATTTGTAAAGTTTATATTGAAGTATGAGAAACTTCTAATTTGGAGAATGAAAACCTTTCTCTAAAATTGGGGAATATTAACTCTTTTTCATCTCCATCTTCATTTCAATTTTAATTTGAACTATTGGGTCTTAAAATACCTTAATATTCTCTAAATTGAAAAATGACGCTCTTACCTTTTAAAATACCATCAACCGTTGGTGTGAAGTATAATAAAATAGTGTGAAGTATCCCTTGTCTAATAGAGACAAGAAAGTTTCGACAAAAAAAAAAAATAGAGACAAGAAAGAATTACCCACAAATTTCATGTTTCCTACATTCAATAGAAATAACAACGACCAAAAGGAAACAAAAACATGAGACAAGTGGTGTATAAAGTAGTACTGTTGAAACACAGGAAAAAAGAGTTCTCTATTTTATTTTTTTTTGGTCAAAAGAGTTCATCTCTATATAAAAAGTGCATAATGGACCATCTTGACCTCGGAGCTGAGGAATCTTCATAAAGAGTAAAGTTTGAGAACCACCTTGATCAAGCACAACATTATCCCAACCCATATCAAACTCTGAAACATAATGTTGTTTCCTAGAAATCAAATGTACCATTCCAGGTAGTCCCTTCTAAATTTGGTGTATAAATTAAATATTAGAGCAATAATACACGGCACAATGATTACAGGCTTAACACTCCGCCCTATGGAATACGCACCAGATATGAACGCTACCACTGTGGATGTGAGGGCGATTTGTAGCATGATGATGCTATCAATTGCAAACCTCTGTAATTTGTGACTTTCCCGTCTGCCTGCTCGAATGGTGTGCCAAAACAAGATGCTAATAGACATAAGCATGGCCAAAACATCTGCAGCTACGAACACTTTGACAGCAGCTTGCTTGATTCGCACTGCTTCTCCACTGGTTTGGTCATATCCACCCGGAATAGTGAATGCTGCTGCGAAAGTGATGGTCGCCAAGAGGGCTGCAGCCACGGCTATTGAATCGAGCAATTTCTTTAAATTTCCTTCTGTCATTACCACATCGCTATAAGGCATGAGCGCATACTTGATCCATGATGTCAGATATGGTGCTCTCGGATATCGCGTTCCCATGGAAAGACTGGCTAATGCAGCGTGGATTGGGCGCTACAAATTGAAAATTAAAAACTTCGTTATGATAGATAAGGACTATAGTTTACATAGCACTTTTTTTTAAGTCCTTAAATCAAACAAAACGCATAAGGTCCATTTCGAAAAAAATGAAAGAAAAGAAAATCATGATCCAACTATGTAAAACAATCTTTAGTCAAAAAATATCTAACCGACAACTAACGAAGCTATTTTGGTAGAGTAAACAATTCGGGTCTTGTATTACTATTTTGGCTTAATGTATAGACCTATCTCATACGTATTACTTGTTTTTTTTTAAACAGACTTCTTTACTGTTCGATTATATTCCTCTATTCAGGTCAATTTGTTCCATTCAACTACCCCTCGTTACTAATCCATCATCATGTAAAACAAATATAACTGATCTAGCACCAAAAAAAGGACTCCAGATCATGTGTTACACATTGCTAAGGTACAACATGAGTCAAGATGTGGGTCATTGGATGGGGAGGATTGGGTATCCAGGATCAAATGAGAAAAAGGCTACGCGGTGGCATAAGCGTAAATAAGCAGAATTTGTGTCTGTGCAAAAGTGTAGTCGAAGGGGTATTTTCCGTTTAACCCCAGAGCTGGCTTCGGGCGATCGCGACGATTTGCAGACTTCTCCTCGCTCGATCCTTTGTCTCTATCGGCTCCACTCTCTCAATCTATCTCTTGAACCTTACATTCTCTTGTTTCAACCTTAAATCTATACACCATGCTCGAATTCAGTAAAGTATCCCAAATCTGAAAAACCTAAATATATGAATTAATGAACTGATTGTGAATTGATGAAGAATTTGTGAATTGACAAAATAGAACAGAAATGTATGGATTGCACGAATGTTAACAGTGAACGAAGGAGATGGTGATGAAGAAAGTTGCGAAGTTACTATAACTAGGATTTGAGCGGCCGAGTCAGGATTGCCGACGGTCTCGCATATTTGGGCATGATTAAATACTATGGGTGCACTTTTTAACGTTATGCATGGTTGCACCTTTTCAATTTCTAGATTATGGGTGGATGATTTCTATTTAAGGTTGCACTTTTTATTATTACTATCGTACTTTTGGATGTTATGGTTGTACTTTTTCAGTTTCTATATGAAATACTACGCATGCACAATTTCTAGCTTAGGATGCACTTTTTAAAGTTATGAATGCACTTAATTTGTAATGTTATGAATGCACTTTTTTCAATTTCTAGATGAAATACTATGGATGCACGGTTTCTTATTAATACTACACTATTTGATGTTACCATTGCACTTGTTTGAGCCAAAATTCTCCCGAAGAGGAACTCTGGCCTAAATCGGGCCTGATCAAGTAAACCTTGAAGAATTTAGAGAAAAATCGTCTGCTTTGTATTGCTTTGAGTGTATGAATGTATGTGTGTGAATACATATCCTTCTCCTAGAGTTACAATTCGCTTATATAGTCCCTTGGAAAAAATCTATCTTTAACAAAGATATGATCTACCGAAAATCTATCCAATCCTGGCTTCTAACGATACAATCTACAAAACTCTATCTTATTTTTAGACATGGCTCCGGGTCTGCCTTCTCTAACCCACTCTCGCCCCATCGTAATTCTGTCATTTTCCGAAGAAGCGTTGAAGAATTCTTGTCCAGGTCTTGATACTTCTTTGGCTAAAATGCAGGTCCAACAATACCCCTAAATTCAGCGTCCGAATTTTGATTTTCAAATTCGAATGGTGCATTTATGTAATGGGACGTTAGGAAACGCCTTGGTTTTCAGGATTTTTCCCTGCAAAAACCTCTCTCCGTCCCTCTTTCTTTCCATCATTACTCCGTCTTCATCTTCCTTCTTTTCGTTCTCGCTCCCCATCTCTTCCAGGTAACCTTTCTTTCTCTTTCTGCTTCTCTTCCTCTCCTACTTTCTCATGGCTCCTCGATCACCTTTCACCTCTTCCCAAGCATTAAGTGCGCTCGACCTCCACCCCTGTGAGATGACTCGGGACGAAATTGCCGAGTGGGTCTCGTTTGGGGGTTTTCCGGAAGGGACCCAGTTCTATGCTCCAACGATTGGAAAGATCGATTGGGTTCGTAAGGGTTGGGTTTGCTTTCTCGACTACCCCTTTACCATTGGCCTTAAATTTCCTTTTTCTGATTTCATTTGAGACTTCCTTGGTACCCTAAATGTTTCTCCCTGCCAATTTCTTCCCACGACCTGGAGCACCCTCACCCGAATTGACGAGCTTGATGCGACGGCTCAAAATGACCATGGGTGAACTTCTTCTCGCTTACAAAATTGTCCCTTAAAGGGCTGGCCGCATAACCCTCCACGCTAGGAATGTCAAAATTCCCTTAATTCCAAAGCTGAAAATGCCTTCTTGGTGTTGGAAGGCCGATTCTTTTTCATTGAATTAGCGCCTCTGAGAGGCCTTGATGATGATGATGTGAAGGAGGTCTTTCGAGATGGATGGAACACGTCTTGTAAGATCCCCTGGTTTCCTTTTGGTCTTCCTGCCCCTCTTTTCGTGTTTGCTTTGATTTAACCTGAGTTTTTATCTTGCTTGTGCAGTGCCGGTAAGTATCAACTCGAGGTGTACTAATACAGGTGTTTGTTGGCGGCTATTAAAGATTAAATCTGAAAAGCATAAGCCCAGAAAGATCCGCCCTGAACCAGAAGGCTCTGGGGATGAAGAAGAACTCCTTGAATCGGGCGAAGACGAGACTGAGACAGATGTCACCCCACTCTCCTCGGACATGGCTAGCTCTTCCAAGAAGAAATCAAGTTCGAAAGTTCTTTCGCATCTCTACTTTTTTTTTTGTTTTGATGAGATATGTTTGTGGCTTGCCTTTAACTTCTTGTCGTTTCTTCTATCATGATTGCCCACAGGCGCTAACATTGACACCTCTGCCACAGCTATGGTGAGTAGACGAAGGTCTAGTGGCCTTAAACCTCTCTCCTCCCCAACTCCCTCTTCGGAAATCAAGAAGCCTATGTCGTCTAAATGGAAGAGAACTGAAGAATGTCCAACAACGGTCGTCAAGAAGAAGGACCCTAAGGATCTCTTGAGTGTCTTTGGGGACATCTTGCTCCCAAACGTTAAATATGACTTCAAGGCTCTGTCCCTTGACACCGCCTTCAGCCATGTTGGCACGACTTTGAGGATGGTAAGGTCTTCGATATTCGTCAATAGTTGTTTGTTACTTTGTTGGCGATTTTCTAGGTCGTTTTTTTGATTTGTGCTTGCTCCTTCGCTTGTTGGGTTTTCTTAGGCGTTCCAGGAACTAATGGCTACCAATAGCCGTTGCCGGGACAAATTGTCAAGGTTGGAGGAGCAGGTGAAGAGCGCCGGAGATGCAGTTGCCGCTTCTGACAGGAAAGTTTGCAAACTCCAATCTTCAGTCAACGCCTTGACGGTTCAGGTGGAGGATTTTCAGGCCGAGAAGGCGTCGTTGGAGTCCTAGATGCAGGAGGCCAAAGGGTCGGAGAAAGACTTCTCTCAGGTGGTGGTGCAGGTGGCGGCGTATTATACGTTGAAATCGCAGGTGGAGCTGCTCCAAGACATGGCTGATGGCAAAGGCGCCAACTGGGACCTCAAGGCCCAGCAGGATGCCCTCGAGGAGTACGTCCCTGCATGCAATCCTCCACCCGACAAGGAATTCTTGGAGGCGTCGGAGCGCGGCGATGAGGGGGGTGCGTCTAGAGAGGACCCCAAGCAGGGTAAGGAGGAGGAAACCCCTGAGAAGGTTGTTGACGACGTGGGTGCTAAGGATGAAGAGGAGTCTAAAGGCGAGGAGAAAGAGTCCAAAGGCGAGGAGGAGGAGACCCTAGTTAAGGATCAGTGACCCCTGCTCTTTCTTTAAGAACTCTAGTTTGTGTGTGTGTTTTTTTGTTTTTATGTTGGTAGATATTTGGTGGTTCTTTGGCCTGATGGCCTAGACTTTATTTTCGTAATTCTCTGGCCTGTGGGCCGTAACTCTAATGGTTTCTGGCCGTGGGCCAAAAAAAACTTATTATGGCGACATGTTTTTGTCGATTTTGACACCCTATGAATGGCGCTTTGATATATATGTTGTTATGCTAGTACTTTTTTCATTTGCGTTAGCTGGCAAATTAATTTTAGCATAGGGCGGTGATCTGTAGATTCATCAGGGATGTATTTGCCCATATGTGTATGAATGCGTTAGTAGATCAGCATTCGGGAGGAAGTGTTATGGGGCTTCCACCCTTAGCGCATTAGTTCGATCCCGAATAGGTTTTCAAGTCTTTGCGCTTTGTTTACTGCAAAGGTCCGTGCATAATTGTTTATGATTAGGCGTCCTTTGGATCCTTAAGTTTAGTCCTTAGGATGTATGGTCATCGCGGCGTCCCGCAAATTTGGCCATTGGGTTATATTTGTTATAGTTTTCCCCTTCCCGTACTAATCCGATGTTTTCACATTGATCGGACTTAGATGGGGGGTGACCAACTTATGGGTCACTTTGCCAATGTTGTATGCGTGACGACATCGCCATTTCTAGACAGTGATTTTTTGTGTTTTTTGATCTTCTTTGACGCGTTTCGTTTAGTTGTGAAACTTAGAATAGCATGCACGTTGTGTTTTGAGCGGTAATTGAGTTGTGGGAGAATTGTTTTCTCGCGAAACATCATGTATAAATAGGTCTGGAGACTTCTAAGCTATGAATTAAAAACATTGTTTCGACAGTGGGGGCAAGTGCACTGAGTCGCTTATTAAAGAAAACTCAAAAATCTCCTATAGAAGTTGTTGGGACGATATTAAGGACGCCAGTCATTAATATCCAAACCAATAATGATCGTCCCTTGTTTTGATAATGACAAACTCAAATGTATTTAATAAGTTATCCAAGTGTTGATCTCAGGTAAGTTCATTGGACGCAAATGAGCGAAAAGGACAACAAGTGAACGGCAGTCCCTAAGCTGTAGGGATGCACGTCATCAGAACTTCCAAAGCTGAACGTAATTGGCGAAGTTCCTGCGCAGATAGGACGGCGTCCTCATCAAGAAGGGACGCGCGCCAAAATATGGACGAAGTTCAAATTCAAATCAAGGCCGCCCCAACATGATTACATCACGTTCGGCCGTAGTCCTCAGAAGGAAGCTTCCCTTGTCTGGGCACGTGTAGACAACTCCAAAGATGTCGCTTTCCCAGCGATGGTCCCCTGTCCACGCGGAGGCTTCCCAAGCGTCAACAGAGTTGACTTCCTCAAGATGCTCATCGCACCGTTGATGGAAGATCAAGGATCCTGCCAAGCATCAGAGGACGCTAGAGGACAAGAACCACTTCCGCTACAAATACCCCCCAAGGGGCCGGTATGCATAGCGGTGGTGGACTTTGAAGACTTTCTCTCAAGCTCTCCCGAAGCATTCAAGAACACGAACGAAGATCAAGAAGATCAAGTGAGCTTGAAGCACGAGAAAGAAAGTCCAACCACACCAAATCCAAAACAAACCACAAATCAGTTAGAGTTGTAGTTTGTCTCTCACAACGAACCGTGAGAGACGTGAGTGATAGCTTCCTTATAGCTAAGAGTGTTAGGTTACTTGTTAGGTTGAAAGGAGTGTTACTAGTGAGGCTAAGGACGGACGCTTAGCTCAGAGAATTGTAACGACTCGCCTAAGTTGTAAGGACTCACTCTTAATAAGATAAGGGACGGCTATTGAAAATCCTCCAACGGAGGTAGAGGTTTACCCATAAGACTAGTTGGTCTTAGTGGGGTTCCTCTATAAATACTCGAGTCCACTTATCTTATCTTGTATCCCGTTAAGTCTACTTTCCGCTGCACTAAAGGACGTTCTTAACCCAGTTAAGGACGCCCTCATTAACCGACTTACGATCCAACAATTGGTATCAGAGCAGGCGCTCTAGATTTTGTTGAGTTGCAGGTACAAGATGGACATGGAACCTATTGGAATCTCCTTTGTAAAGCCTCCTCGCCTGACGGACGACAATTTCAACCGCTGGAAGATCCGCTTCGAGAACTTTTGCAGAAGTCAGAATTATCAATGCTGGAGAGTGATCATGAAGGGTGACCTTGTCGTCCCTGATGACAAAAAGGATAAAGAGGACGAGTGGGGTCCTGACGAATTCAAGCTCTTGGAAACAAACGCTAAGGCAATATGCTTCCTTCAAGCGTCCCTTTGCGAGAGGGACGCCACCCGAGTTAGCAATTTGGCAACTGCCAAACTACAATGGGAAGCTCTTGAGAAGTACCATGTGGGTACGGCGGAGATGAAGGAAGACGTTAAGCTTGAAATCAAACGAGAGTTCTATGCCTTCAGAATGCTGCCTAATGAATCTGTCAAGGACTACTCATATCGATTTGAAGCTCTTGTGACCAAGATGCGAAATTTGGGCATCCCAGAAGCCGAAATCTCAATGAGGAACAAAGTTGGAGTAGTCATTGATGGACTTACAGGGAAATGGAATTTTGATAGGACGACCTTCAAGGAGAATACAGCCAACAAGACCCTGGATATGGAAGAGATCTATGGGAAGCTGAGAGGCTATGAAGCAAGAAGGGAAGCCGATATGGCTGAGTTGGCTAGGAACCCCCAGACAGATCTTGCCTTGATGACGTCAACTCCTGAGTACGCTGAGTATCTGCGCCACCAAAGAGATCTTGCCTTAATGGTGGAAGCAAATAAGAATGAGAATCGTGAAAGGATGCGTGCTCAAGCTTTGAGAGAGAAAGAAAGCAAGACCAAGGAACAGCTAGAAGAAGAGGAAGAGTATGCCCTTCTTCACAAGGTTGCCCGCTTATGGGGCAAAAGGACCAGAGATTTCAAGAAAAACAAGATGCATTACAAAAAGGAGAGTCCCAAGTATACGGAGGCAGAAATGAAGGAAATGACTTGCTACAAGTGTAACAAGAAAGGACACTTTGCCAAAAAGTGTACTACGGGACTAAACTCAAAAGAAATGAAGATGAAAGCCCTCTTGGGAGCGTGTGAAGCCGCATGGGATAATGTGAGTTCTGATGATGAAGAACCTGAAGGACCAGCGGCGTACATAGCCATAGAGGACGCCTCAGATGATGAACAAGTGGCGTACATGGCTGTGGAGGACGCCCCAGTCATTGAAGAGGACGCTCTGGAAAAGGAACAAGAGGTAACTCGTGAATCCATGATGAATTCCTTGGAGAAGTGTTCCAAATCCAAACTTATTAAGCTCATTAATAGAATCATGGAAGAAAGCGTAGCTATGCAACATAGAATGGATGAACTTGAACTTGAAAGTGAAAATATGGTAGTTGAATGTGAGAACTGTGCTACAGTGTTATTACAACTAGAGTCCTCATGTGTCGAAGTCAAATCCCTGAAAACTGAAGTGATGTGTCTCAAGCTAGAGAATGCTAAGCTTAGGGAAGAGGTGAAAATGTTAGGGAAGAGCCCAGCAATTGAGGAAGTTCAACCAATAGTGTTTGTCCCAGCCAAGAGAGGACTAGGATACGAGTCTGACACTAGGAACTCTCTCCCTAGCGACTTTGAGGCGAGCAAAACTTCAGAACTTGAATTGGAAAGGGAAAAGACCAAGAATCTCCTGGAAAGAATTAGAGTCCTAGAAAGTGGAGAGAAAGGTCAAGAGGACTACTATACTAACTCCACCAGTCATAGGATTTATAAGAAAATAGCTAAGGGGGAGGGTTCGAAAGTCTGTAACCCTCAAAAGATGAAAGAAAACAAAATCCAACGTCCCAACAAGAAGTACTACCTTGGTACTTACTATAGGACGTGTTGGTATTGTGGAAAAGGAGATCACTATAAATATGAATGCTTAAAACTGAAGGAGGATATTGAAAGTGGCAAAGCTGCTAGGACTAACATTGAAAATAATAAGTCCGTCCCTAAGGCTAACCCTAGACGTCCTAGACGCTCTAAGAGTTCTTTCCGCAAGCATGCTATTTCAAATGATGTGAATATAAATGACTACATGCCAAAACCAGAGTTCTATTTCTGTAACGAACCAGGTAAGGAACACCTTGCCTGGGTCGCCAAACACTAACTTTGTTTTGGCAGGTGGAAGTGAGGGGACGCCCATGGATCATTGATAGTGGCGCCTCAAATCATATGACAGGAAGCCAGATCCATCTCACTTCTATCCAAAGTAGTGCCACGGGAGGAACTGTCTCGTTCGGCAATAAGGGCAAAGGAAAGATCAAAGGGACGGGCACTGCTATTCTCAATCCGTCCATCAAAGCGACAAATGTTAGCCTTGTTAAAGGACTTGGCTTCAATCTCCTGAGCGTCTCTCAAATGTGTGATCAAGGTGAAAACCTAGTCACATTTGACTCAAAGGAGTGCCTTGTTATCAACAAAAAATCAAACAAAGTCGTACTCAAAGGAGTCCGAAAGAACAATGTCTACATCTTCAACCAGGAGTTCATGCCAAAATCTGAGTTATGCCTATCTATGTCAAAAGAGGACGCTGACCTCTAGCATCGCCGACTTGGCCATGCTGGACCAAGCACAATCCTTAAGCTACATCAAAGAAATCTCGTGAAAGGTCTTCCCCAAATTGATCCTGAGAAAATTGAACAGTGTGAAGCCTGTATCAAAGGGAAGCAAACAAGAACGTCCTTCAAATCAAAGAACGATGTCAGCACAAAGAAACCTTTGGAACTTCTCCATATGGATCTTTGTGGACCAATGAAGACGTTGAGCTATGGTGGAAAGAGGTACATTTACGTTCTTGTAGATGATTATTCTCGATTCACCTGGGTTCTTTTCTTAGCTTCAAAAACAGATTGCTTCAACGCATTCAAAGTCTTCATCAAACAAGTGGAAGTTGCGCTTGAGACGCCTCTCAAATCTATAAGATCAGATCATGGGACGGAGTTTCAAAACTCAGAGTTCGTGGCCTACTGTGATCAACATGGAGTCTCTCACAACTTCTCAGCTCCAAGGACTCCTCAACAAAATGGAGTGGTGGAAAGAAAGAATAGGACGCTGGAGGATATGGCAAGGACTATGCTTCTGGCTAATAGTGTTCCCAAATACTTCTGGGCGGAAGCTATTGCCACAGCTTGCTATATTGTCAATCGAGCCATGATCCGTCCCTTGCTGAAGAAGACGTCCTATGAGTTGTTGAACGGAAGAAAGCCTCGCATTGACTATCTCAAAGTCTTTGGATGTAAATGCTTTGTTCACAACAATGATAAAGAAAGACTTGGAAAGTTCGATGCAAGAAGTGACGAAGCCATATTCCTTGGGTACTCTCTCACCAGTAAAGCATATAGAGTGTTCAATAAACGAACTCTAAGGCTTGAGGAGAGCATTCATGTGGTGTTCAAGGAAAGTGCCTCTCACAAAGAAAAATCAAGTGGGAAAGATCGCTCATATTCTCATCAGTAGGACGACTCCGACGATGAAATTGAGTTTGGGTCCTCGGGAAAATACTATGTTCCTAAGGACGCTACTCCAAACCCGGAAGAAGTCTCAGTGGACACTCCCAGTACTGCTCAAGAAATTCTCTCTAGAAGTGAATCACCAAGTCAACATGATTTAGTTGAATCAAGCTTACAAGGCGAACAACGTCAAGAAGTGTACTCTCAACCTAAGGGGGAACACTATGAGCCGTTCACTGAAAACAATGAGTTTGACTCAGATGAATCTGATTGGACGGACCCTAGAGGTAATCCTGCAAGGGACGATACTCGTAAGGGATCCAATCTTTCAAAACTTCATTCAACAGATCAAATCATCTCAGATATCTCAAAAGGAGTTCAAACGAGATCAGCTGTGAATCAGTCCCATAATGCCAACATAGCTTTCTGTGCCTTCAACGCCTTTGTGTCCTTAATTGAACCAAAAAACATAAAGGAGGCACTTCAGGACGCTGATTGGATTCAAGCCATGCAAGAGGAACTTAATCAGTTTGAAAGAAAAAAGGTTTGGACCCTCGTCCCTCGTCCAAGAAACAAAAACATAATAGGGACGAGGTGGGTCTACAGGAACAAGCTTGATGAGAGTGGTCGCGTGTCAAGAAATAAAGCAAGGCTTGTGGCTCAAGGCTATAGACAAGAGGAAGGAATCGACTATGATGAGACCTTCGCTCCTGTTGCCAGAATTGAAGCCATTCGCTTCCTCATCGCCTATGCCGCTCACAAAGGGTTCAAGCTTTTTCAAATGGATGTCAAAACAACCTTCCTCAATGGCAATCTTAAAGAAGAAGTGTACGTCGCTCAACCTCCAGGATTTGAGGACGTTGATCACCCTGATCATGTGTACTTCTTGGACAAGGCACTTTATGGACTCAAGCAAGCCCCTCGTGCATGGTACGATAGGCTTGCGTCCTTTCTCTTGTCCAACGGGTATACACGAGGTAACATCGATAAAACACTTTTCTTAAAGAAAGTCCTTAAAGATGTCTTGATTGTCCAAGTCTATGTCGATGACATAGTCTTTGGAAGCACTAACTTGAAACTTGTAGAGGAATTCAAGAACTTGATGAGTAGTGAGTTTGAGATGTCCCTCATAGGAGAACTCAACTTCTTCTTGGGACTCCAAATCACCCAGCTCAAAGATGGGACGCGCATTCATCAACAAAAATACATCCGTGAAATGCTCGAGAAATATGGGATGAACTCATCAAAATCCATTGATACTCCCATCTCCCCCAACACTCGCCTTTATGCTGATGAAGAAGGCAAGAGTGTAGATCAAAAGCTCTACAGAGGAATGATAGGGTCCTTGCTATATCTAATGGCAAGTCGTCCCGACATCATGTTCGCTGTATGCTTATGTGCTCGCTTCCAAGCAAATCCAAAGGAGTCCCACATGCAAGAGGTTAAGAGAATTTTCAGATACTTCAAGGGACGGGATGACCTGTGCCTATGGTATCCTAGAAGGACGTCCCTAAACCTGGTAGCGTACTCTGACGCAGATTACGCTGGCCATGTGGTGGATAGGAAGAGCACCTCAGGAATGGCTCAATTCCTGGGCTCGTGCCTTGTATCTTGGGGATTCAAAAAGCAAAACTCCGTGGCACTCTCAACCGCAGAAGCTGAGTACGTTGCTGCTGCTTCGTGCTACTCACAGTCCTATGGATCAAGTACCAACTTGAAGATTATGGTACGTTCCTCAACACAGTCCCTATCTTGTGTGATAACACGAGTGCTATAAGTATTGCCAAGAATCCTGTTCATCATTCTAGGACGAAGCATATTCATATAAGACATCACTTTCTTCGTGATAATGTTGAACTTGGGTTGATTAAAGTAGATCATGTTAGGACTGAGGACCAAGTGGCTGATATTTTCACAAAAGCACTTAATAGACGTCCCTTTGAGCACCTTAGGTTGCTCTTGGGGATGATAACTTTTAAATGATCAAGTCTCGTTCTATTATTCCCTCCATGATTGGCTATGTCTTGTTGAGAACTTGTTTTAAAGTGTGTCATGCATTAAACTCATCTTTAAAGGACGCTAGTCTGAGACATATGATTTGCTTATGTTTTTGAACGGTATTTAATTCGCTTTTCATCTCAAGAGTATCCCTGATCAAACTACCCTCATTATAAGCCAAAATGATGGGAACTCTAAGCTTACCCAAGCCGAGAACCTTGCAAACGCGTCCTATGAGCGTTCTTTGTTTTATCTTTACGGGACGTACTTGCTTGGTTTTCAAACATGGTTCTAAGTGATCAAAGGGACGCATGTTAAGAGCTGAGAGTTGTCCGTACAGAGTTCTAAGTTCAGAGGTTGAGTTGAGTTCAGTGTATGGGACGCCGTGGTTCAGTTCTGAGTATTGCAGTGTTGTGTGCCTAAAGGACGCCAAGTGAGAGTTCTTTACAGTTGTGAGTTTTTGAATTTTGAAAGAAGGAAGTTGAACCGTTTCGGAGAAGTTGAACGCAGATCTCGGGATATGAGTAACGGGTGGAGAACAGCTGTGTTTCTTAGCAAAGAAGGAAGACACGTGCGGGATTGCGGATGGAGGAAGTCATGTGTTAATACCCTTTTACCCTTGACCGTTCCCCTTCGTCTTCTTCCTATAAATAGGTCCCTGTTGCCTTCTGAAAATCATTCTTTGCTCCCCTGCCATTTACGCTGAATTAGCAAACTCTCAAGATCTCGCAAAATCTTCAATCCACTTACCAACCCTTTTCTTCCTCTATATAAACCACATTCTCAAATGGCCAACACAAGAGCAACCAAAAACCCTAATCTCCCTTCACCCTCGTCGGCGGCCGAAAAACCTACCTCCTCGCGGTCTCCTCCGGTAAGAGGCCGGTCGCTCATGGACTCGCGAGGGCGACCCACTGGGCGTCATGAACCCCTTCGCCACCCCTCATCCTCCCAAACCGCCCAGCGCCGCCACTCCAACGCCCCTCCCCAGCCCATTCGCTCCCAACCTCCACAACAAAAATCCCAACATTCCCGCTCTCAATCCAAATCTACCCAGAAGCGGTTTCCATTTCTGGAGAAGCCCTTCAAACCTGAGCCGGAGCCAGAGAATGTCTCCAAAGCCTCTGTTTACAATGGCTCCGTTGGACGGCTCCCCTCTCAACCCCAACGCCGTCCTCCCCTTGACCCTCTCATTGAGGACTGGCTTGAAAAAGAGCCAAGGACGCTCGCCAACATCTGTTTGAGAGCGTCCGCTCATGACCACCCCCCAAAGATCCAACGCCTCCTCCATTACTTCATGGTGACGTACGTCATGCCCCGCCTTCAAGAAACCAACCATACCAACCCTCCCTTCATGGGGCCCGGCATCATCTCCGATTCTTTTGGTGGGACGGTTGAAGAGCTCGCCAAACTCCTCCCCGACATAATGGAGTTCATCGTGGCTCCTGCGGGCTCCGTCCCATCACAGAAAAGGAAACGGACCTCCTCTTCATCCCCCTAAAAACCACAAGCTAAAAGGCCTCCCTCCTCCTCCCAAGTCCCCCCAGTCCCTTCCTCCTCGCCCCCCGCCTCTAAGAGACGCTTGACAACGTCTGCTGAGATCGAGGGCGTGACCGAGCAACAAATGGCAGCCATCCGCCTCTCGGAGCTGCAAATAGAGAAGGAAGAAAAGGCCAGGCAAGAGTAGGCCGAAAAGGATGCCATTGCTGCGGCGATCCAACAGAGTTTGCAAGACGTCCCTCGCCTTCATCCTCCACCACCAAGGGTAGAGGACGTCACTCCTGCGCCTGCTCCTGCGGCTACTTCTGATCCGCTCCAGGTGGAAATTGAGGCGGACTTGGCCAAGCCCATGCCAAGCGCACAGCAGGCGACTCCTCTCGTACAGGTCCCGGCCAAGGACGCTGTACGAGAAGCCGCCTCCTCCCCCTGCTCCGCTCAAAGTAAAGCCCATCTCAGTGGTTGCGCCCTCAAAGGCCAAGATAAGATGAACTCCTTCTCCCTCTCCTCCCAGAGCTTCAACTCCTCCTCCTCCTCCGCCCGCTAAGGCCGTCGAGGAATCTGCTCAAGTCCAAGGGACGCCTCCTTCAACCGTCCCTACCGAGTCCTTGGCACGGACTCCAGCGGTGGACGCGCCTCACACAGAACAGGCGTCCGCTGCTGAGGACACGGAAATGGTCGAGTCCCGTGAGCCAAGGGACGAGGCCTCCGACGAAGAGGACGCTCCTCACCAGGATGAGGAACCTGAGGACGAGGAGGGAGACGGCGATGAAGAAGACGCCGGTGATGAAGTGATCGTGAGCAACGGCAGTAAGCAGAAACGCTTGAAGAAGATTCTGTCGCCGCTGCTATTCACCGCCCAGTTCCTCGAAGAGAATCAACGCCAAGAGTTCTTGGATCTGCTTGAGTTCCAGGGATGGACGCACCTTGGTGCAGAGGCCGCGGAAGTCGACCCCGAACAGGTTCTCCGCTTTTACTCAAAATTCGAAATATCTGAAGTAAAAGGGAAGCCTCAAGGGACGTTCGAAATCGATGGGGATGAGTACTCAATTGCTGAGGGTACCGTCCGCAACATGCTAGGCCTGCGTCCTTCCCCTCCAGAAGCTCTCCATGACCTCCCAAACAAGAATTTCGGCCGGTTCTCCCAGGAAGAAATCTTCAACCGAATTTTCAACGGGAGACAGCCAGTTGCAAAGGACAGAGTCGCTCACTGTCTTTCCAAGACGGGCGTCCTTGCGCATCACTTTATTGCGCGCATGGTCGTCCCCCACCAAGAAAAGAAGTCAATAGTCCAGATCACTGACAGTTTCTTGCTGGACGCCTTCTTAGCACGCAAGCCAATCAATTTGCCGCGGGTAATCTTGGAGCACATGGGCAAGTGCACAGGCGGCAGGCACTCTCTTCCCTTTCCCGGCCTTGTAAAGGAGATCTTGAAGCAGCAACGCCTCTACGTCCCCAAAGCTGAGCAGACCTTCGGGATTCATTGGGACGTTAGGCAAATCACACTTCCTCCAGTTGGCAAATTGAGGTGTGATGAGCCGCTCCCATCAGTAAAGAGGCAGCTGGCCAAGGAGAAAAAGGAAGCCGAGCGCAAAGCTAAGGCTGCTGCTGCTGCTGCTGCTCAAAGAGCTCAAGGTGATCCCGAGGCTGAAAATTTACAAGTAGTTGGGACGCCAGCTGAGGACGCTGCAGATGAAGAGGACGAGTTCGACCGTATGAGCGTCCGTGATGAGGCTGAGAGGCACTCTACGAAGTATCTGATGGGCATGATGATCGAGAACCAGTGCATGATGATTGATCTAATTCAGCAGGTTCACGACACCCTCCACGTCCACACAGAACTTCTTGAGCGCAACAATGAGCTCCTTGCACAGAACAACCATCTTCAGGAGCAACACCTCAAGTCCCTTGGCAAGCGTCCCCGGAAATGATCACTCCTGCCCTTCTCTATCCTGAAACAGTTTAACTTTTGTTGTGTTATTCTTGTTAAGACTTTTGGGACGTTGTCCCCGTTTGGAACAATGTGTTTGGTTGTTTGTAATGATCGTACTCTTCTTTCTTGAATGGCGTTCATTACATCTGTGATTCATTTTGTCTAAGCGTTCTTTACTTTAGTTATGCCTTTGTGCTTGCATGCTTTTCAACTTGTTCTCCTTTTCGATGATGCCAAAAGGAGGAAGTATAGTTTTGCAGAGATGCGATTGTCTTTAAGTTATCATAGAAGCATGTGTTTAGGGGGAATTCGGCCAAGTCCAAAGGACGCTAGTAGAAAATAACAGAGAACGCACTTAAAAGAATGTGTTGCATGCCAACCTAAGCTGAAAAGAAAACCAAGTGTAGTTTCTCATGCTAAAAGCTTTACTTCTGTGCATATTATTTGAAAGAGTTTGTCATCATCAAAAAGGGGGAAATTGTTGGGACGATATTAAGGACGCCAGTCATTAATATCCAAACCAATAATGATCGTCCCTTGTTTTGATAATGACAAACTCAAATGTATTTAATAAGTTGTCCAAGTGTTGATCTCAGGTAAGTTCATTGGACGCAAATGAGCGAAAAGGACAACAAGTGAACGGCAGTCCCTAAGCTGTAGGGACACACGTCATCAGAACATCCAAAGCTGAACGTAATTGGCGAAGTTCCTGCGCAGATAGAACGGCGTCCTCATCAAGAAGGGACGCGCGCCAAAATACGGACGAAGTTCAAATTCAAATCAAGGCCGCCCCAACATGATTACATCACGTTCGGCCGTAGTCCTCAGAAGGAAGCTTCCCTTGTCTGGGCACGTGTAGACAACTCCAAAGATGTCGCTTTCCCAGCGATGGTCCCCTGTCCACGCGGAGGCTTCCCAAGCGTCAACAGAGTTGACTTCCTCAAGATGCTCATCGCACCGTTGATGGAAGATCAAGGATCCTGCCAAGCATCAGAGGACGCTAGAGGACAAGAACCACTTCCGCTATAAATACCCCCCAAGGGGTATGCATAGCGGTGGTGGACTTTGAAGACTTTCTCTCAAGCTCTCCCGAAGCATTCAAGAACACGAACGAAGATCAAGAAGATCAAGTGAGCTTGAAGCACGAGAAAGAAAGTCCAACCACACCAAATCCAAAACAAACCACAAATCAGTTAGAGTTGTAGTTTGTCTCTCACAACGAACCGTGAGAGACGTGAGTGATAGCTTCCTTATACCTAAGAGTGTTAGGTTACTTGTTAGCTTGAAAGGAGTGTTACTAGTGAGGCTAAGGACGGACGCTTAGCTCAGAGAATTGTAACGACTCGCCTAAGTTGTAAGGACTCACTCTTAATAAGATAAGGGACGGCTATTGAAAATCCTCCAACGGAGGTAGAGGTTTACCCATAAGACTAGTTGGTCTTAGTGGGGTTCCTCTATAAATACTCGAGTCCACTTATCTTATCTTGTATCCTGTTAAGTCTACTTTCCGCTGCACTAAAGGACGTTCTTAACCCAGTTAAGGACGCCCTCATTAACCGACTTACGATCCAACAGAAGTTCTAAGCTAGAGTTAGATAATGACTAGAAAATTACAAAGAACAAACCGATTCAGAAGTAATACTTCTTCAGGTGGGTTCGTTCCAACTTCGGGGCACGGCTTTTCCATCCTTGAACTTGAGTTGGTATGCTCCATTCCCGGCTACCTTGGTGATTTTGTAGGGCCCCTCCCAGGTAGGTCCCAATTTGCCGGTGTTGGCCTTCGCGGTATTCTAGAAAACTTTGCGCAATACCCAATTCGCGTGGAAACTCTTCGCACGAACATTCTTGTTGTAACTCCTTGCTACATGTTGTTGGTACTTTGTAATTCGATCGTGGGCAGCTTCTCTGAGCTCTTGGACTGTATTTAGTTCCGCTTCTAGTTCCTACCTATTGCTGTTGGAGGTGGCGAGTCCGTATCTGGCGGTGGGAACCGCGACCTCGTCCAGGATAACGGCTTCGTAGCCATGTACCAAGGAGAACGATGTTTGTCCGGTTGCCCCCTTAGGTGTAGTGTGGTCGGCCCAGAGCACATAAGGCAATTCTTCTGCCCACTTGCCTTTGGATTTTATCAGCCGCTTCTTTAGGTTGTTGATGATGACTTTGTTACTAGCTTCGGCATGTCCGTTGGCTTGTGGGTACCTTGGTGTGGATATGACCAAGTCGATGTTCCATTCTTTGCAAAAGTCACGCACCTTCTTGCTTATGAATTTAGAGCCATTGTCACAAGTGATCTCTGCTGAGGCCCCAAACCTGCTTAAGATGTTCCTTTTGATGAACGAGATGACTTACTTGTCCTTGATCTCTCGAAAATCTTCAGCCCTAATCCATTTGGAGAAGTAATCTGTCATCGCTAGGAAGAAAACTTTTTGTCCCATGGAAGGGGGCAGCTTGCCAATGATGTCCATCCTCCATCGCATGAATGGCCAAGGGGTGACCGAAGGGTGGAGGATCTCTGGTGGCTGGTGTGGAATTGGCGCATGGCGCTGACAGGCGTCGCAAGCTTGGGCGTACTTGGTAGTGTCTTGGCGAATTGTTGGCCAATACCACCCCTGCCTGAGGATTTTGTTGGCTAGGCTCCGCCCTCCGGTATGGTTACCGCAGTCTCCGCTGTGTACTTCGCGCATGACTTCTTCGGCATCCTCCTTCTCAATGCAGCGTTGTAAGAAGCCTGAGGTAGATTTGTGGAAGAGGAGTCCGTCTATAGTAGCAAACCGTGTTGCTTTTGACTTTAGGGCTCTCGCTTCGTCTCTGTCCTTGGGCGCTTCCCCTCGTATGAGCCAGTCGAGATATGGCTTTGTCCAGCGATCGTCTGATCTGACCTTTGGGCCGGTGGATCTTTGGAGAATATCTGGAGCGAGTGGCTCGGGTGGAGATTATTTAGCCTGCGCAACCGATGGTATGCTATTGAATGGCTCGGGTGGAGATTATCACAGCCCCACGGTGGGCGCCAAATTGTTTGAGCCAAAATTCTCCCGAAGAGGAAGTCTAGCTTAAATCGGGCCTGATCAAGTAAACCTTGAAGAGTTTAGAGAAAAATCGTCTGCTTTGTATTGCTTTGAGTGTATGAATGTATGTGTGTGAAAACGTATCCTTCTCCTAGGGTTACAATTCGCTTATATAGTCCCTTGAAGAATAATCTATCTTTAACAAAGATATGATCTACCGAAAATCTATCCAATCTTGGCTTCTAACGATACAATCTATAAAACTCTATCTTATTTTTAGATATGGCTCCGGATCTGCCTTCTCTAACCGACTCTCGTCCCATCGTAATTCTGTCATTTTTCGAAGAAGCGCTGAAGAATTCTTGTCCAGGTCTTGATACTTCTTTGGCTAAAATTCAGGTCCAACAGCACTCACTTTTTAAGGTTACAAATTGAATGCACTTTTTGATGTTATGGATGCACTTTCTGAGGTTACCATTGCACTTTTTCACGTGGTTATGAGTGCATTTTTGAGGATTACAAGTGCATTTTTTACCTAATAGTGCACAAACGAAAATTTTCACTTATTTACGATTATGCCACCGCGTGGATTCTTCTCCCCTTTTGATCTTGACCGCCTTTTCCTCCCCATCCAATGACCCAGATCTTGCCTCATGTTACACCTTAGCATTTGTGTAGCACATGTCCTAAGTCAAATATAATTTTCATTTAAATCTATTTTAGTTTAGGTAAAAGTGAAGTTATAAAAAAAAAATATATGGGTTATAATAGGTTCGAACTTGGTTCTATCGGGCTTGAGTTGTGCATTCGCGAATAAAAAAATAGGCTCGAGTCGATTAAGTCAGGTTTACATTTACATTATCTATACATGGTAGATACACTATGGGCTAGTTGTAGCAGCTATTTAAGGATAGAATAAGAGTAAAAAGGAAGAGAAATGATGTTGAAGATGGTGGTTTTATTTAGGAAGATTTTTTATTTTTTATTGAGTTTGTTTTATATTTTAAGACAGATTCTGTAACATTATGTTTAAAATCATTCCTAAATCATATAGGAAGATATTCTGAACATAATCAGTCTAATTTTTCTTATATATTTCATGGGTAGACCCAGGTGTAAGAGCACATAAGATCGATTTCGATCAATCATATTAATATCAAACTTATTAGTGAACCAGGAAAAAAAAATGTAATTAATCTATGACGTACCTGTTTCGTTGCACCACTTCTCCGTAGTTGTTTGCACAGATCCCCTGGAGACTGATGCTTCTTGTTTTTAAGCATCCAATTTATACCGTGTGTATCTAGTAGGATAAGTGCCTTGTCCGTATCTCCATCTAGAATGGCACAATGCAATGCAGTATTTTCGTCAATGTCGATTTCATTGACCAATTCAACGGCGACTGGGTTTCGCATCAACCATTTTAGCAGAACGGGGGACATTTTTGCAAGGTGAAGCATTGTCCTATTGTTGCTAAGATCTCGGAACTTTGCAGAATGCGGACACAAATTAAGTATGATTTTTGTACATCCCCGATAACCGCAAGCAGCAGCTCTAAGCAATGGGGTATATCCTTCTCTGTCATATATAAATGCCCCTGATTTGTCCTCCATAAGAATACCCCTTGTGCACGTTTTTGAATTTGCTTCTACCGCATGATGTAACGGTGTCTTCCCATTATCATCTACTTTTCTTAGGAGGTCAGGTTGTTTTTCAATCAAACTCTTGATAAATCCAAATCCTACATGCAGACAACAAACAAGAGGGCAAATCGTTAATAGAACACTACATAAACGGGTAACAGCGTACGTGCCAAGGAGGGCACGACTTGTGTATTAAATAAATGTTTTATGTTTCATCAATTGCTAATATGTAGTATTGTTTTTCATTTATTTTATTTTTAAGTAGTTTTGTGCATATCCAATTTTATTCAGCTATTTCTAATAAAATAATTTGCATTTTAAAAGAATTAAGAACCTTTGGTTATTTATCTATAAATTTAATGTTTTATATCTTATAAATTTAATATTTTAATTGGATAAATTATATTATAATATCTCAATCAGATATGTTATATAATAGTCAAAAATATAATATTTACATAGATAAAAGATTTACTAAATTTTTAAAAATACTCAGATTCTTCTTTTGGAATAATTTAAATACATAGCGATCAAATTTAAACAAAAGAAACTCAATGAAAGATCTGATAGTTACTAAATCAATAATTTTTGTTATTTGATTTTGGTTATATATATATATTCCTTTATAACCCCCATTTATTTCAATAAATTAAATCATATGAAATATTTTCCATATATGTGCGTCTATAATTAAATTTCAACATGGATAACTCCATTAGATTTTGAATACTTACTAGTATCAGTCCCGTGCCTTGAAGACACGATTTAGATGACTAAAAACTTATTTTAAGTTTTATTAGTTCTAAAAAGCCCTTCTAGGTCTCGCCTAAGCCTCGTCTAGGCGCTAGGCAGTCCCCGTCCGCCTAGCCTTTTAACCCGCCTAGGCGGTGCCTAGTTGTCCGTACGGGCCGCCTAGGCAACCGTTTAGGCCGCCTAGGCGCTAGGCGGTCTCTATGTGCCTAGAAGTCACCTAGCGTTTCTTAGAACATTTTTTATATAATGTCATTGAAAAGCATATTTTATTTTTAGAAAAATAATTGACGTGCAAATATTATTTGGAATTTTCGACATAAAATGTACCTATTAAAGGGACAATTGGATCAAGATTTTGATCAAGCAAAAAATACTAAATTAAAGGGATTGCATTGAAATTAAGATTTTGATCAAGGCAAGATTTTATAAAAAAAAAAATTAAAACTAAATTTCTATAAAAAAAAAATAAAATTGAATTGGAAGTTAGTAGATAAGAAGATTTCGAGAAAAAATTAAATTTTTCTAAATTTATTATGTATAAAATTAAGATTGATTTTAAAAGTAGATAAGAAAAATATTGTATAAATTTCAAAGTTTCATTTTTAGAAAAAAATTAAAATGGAAAAAAGTAGATAAGAAGAAATTTAATGTGAGGTCTATAATAAAATTTCAACCAATTAAATAAATTCAATTATTTTAATAAAGATGGGTGATGCGGTCCAATGAGAAGTTGACATGTGCCGTGCTAAATATTATTTTTAACCTCCACTTTAGTATATAACTGATCAAACTAATATTACTATGATGTGCAGTTAAAAGAATTATAGTTTTTGATCACATTAATATCAAAATTGGGTAATTTCACCCTAATATCAAAAGTGCGTGAACCCTAATATCACACTAGTATTAGTTCCCTGCCTTGAAGGCACAAATTTGATTTAACTAAAAACTTAGTTTATATTTTATATAAAGTTATTCAAAAGTAGTTTGACATAAAATCTTGTATCGTTTTATTTAACTTGTTCTTATGAGATTTATTTTAATAATACAATATTTCTACTATAATATATTCTTTTAATCAAATAAAGATTTGTAGAATTATAGTTTTTGTATAAAGATTGGATACTCCTGATATTTATAGGATTTATTTTAATGTTTATGGACTATAATTTTAAGTATATATTTAATTGGAATTGACATATGTTTTTCTATATTATTATATTATTTTCCAATTGAGTATATAGTAAGATTAATTAATTATACATTTAAGGAAAATTTAAATATAATTTTAATGATATATATTTTTCATATTTTACATACATATGGGGTCTACATTCAAACTTAACCAATTAAATTGTTTTAATGAAGATGAGTGATGCGGTCCAATTAAAAGCTGACACGTGTTGTTCTAAATATTACTTCTAACCTCCACTTTAGTATATAATTATGATATAAGTTATATTAGTTTTAATAAAGATGTGTGATATAGTTTCATTTGGAGTTGACATGTAGTGATGTATCTATTATTTTAACCTCCGGTGTATTACATAGTAAGATATTTATAGAAATAATTTAATAAATTACAAAATTGATAAAGGAAAAAATATCGATCAAATTATCATGCATATGGAAAAGAAATATCGAATCATTCATAGGTTAGTACTTAGTAGTTAGTACGTATCTTTTTTTCCATTTCTTTTTGGATAGAATAGTTTGTATTTTATTTTTAATAACTAAATGGTATACATAAGATGTTGCAATTTGGATAGATTAGATTTTATTTCTTTTTTTTTATAAACTAAGGTTAGATATATAATTAATTACTAAACCAATATTTATTATCAATGATAATGTGGGGTCTATAATTAAGTTTCAACCAATCATATGGGTGATTCGATCCAATGAAGAGTTGACACGTGTCATGCTAAATATTATTTTTAACCTCCATTTTAGTATATAGTTATAATGATTATTTAAGCAATTTTTTTGTTAGGGTATCTTAAGCTATTAAGTACTACCCGGTACCTTGTATAGGTTTGGTTACATAAAAAGTAATAAATAATTAATAAAATTTGAAAGATCTTATATGAATAATTTAAGAATATTTTAATATATATTTGTTAGAATGTGGAAATAAATATGAAAGAATATTAGGAAAGAATAATAATTTAAAAAATAAATAAAATTCATGTTTTTTAATTTAAATTTTAAACTTGATAATTTAGTCAATAATTGAAAAAATCTTTTGAAATCTTATTGGATTGCCAAATTTTAAGTTTATAACATCTTTCTTATAGTGTATATTATTATTTTTTACTTCTTAATTTTTATTTGTTTCTATTTTGAGAAAAAAAATATAGTAATATTAAAGTTGAACTTGTAGTGCATAAAAAATGAACCGATAATACATCAAAACTGAGCTCGTAAAAAATAAAAAATAAACTCCTAGAATGTATATATAAAATTGATTTTCATTGTTAAAAACTAAAATCTTACTATATGTTGAAAATAGAATGTCATATTTACCTGCTATAATAACTATTTTGTAAAAAAGAAAAATATTTTTGAACTAACTAAAACAAAATTATAAATAATTTTACTTTTGTGAAAATCTAAATATATAAAAGATGAACAAGAAACATAGAAAATTGAACTCATCAAGCACAAAAGATGAAATGGTACGATATTGAAAATTGAACTCATAGGATATATAAAATAGACTTTTAGTGTATAAAAATTGAACAACCATGTTAAATTATGATAGCATTTAAAAAAAAAAAACAAAAAAAAAACAAAGCTTAAGATGTAAAAAAAAATGAAAAACAAACTAGGAAAAAAAATCCATACCATGTATTACATTCTAAACACGTAAATTCACTCAATTTACCCTTACCATAAGGATTTTCCTTATCACAAGGACTCTATACATAGGAACCAAAATCTATGTGTATATTTATAGGTTTAGGTGCTATTGTGTCCTTATGGTACAACTATGTTAGTATAAGTATGATCCATCATTAATGACATAATATACTTTATGAATAACCCTATACCATAGTTTGAATAGCTCAATCTTATAAATAACTATAAATGTGATGATGAATAGTTGTATGACAATTTGAATAAATAGATCTTATAGATAACTGTAAACGACGTGATGAACTACATAAGAAATATTTATAAAGATTCTTATAATTAATAATAATAATAATAATAATAATAATGATAATAATAATAAGTACAAATTTGTCCATCACATCGTACATAGATACTAATAAGATCGAGTTATTCATAAAATGACCATATGATATTTATATGCGTAATGCGTAGCACAATTGCACTTATTAAAAGGGATAATACTAGAACCTAAGTCTGTATGCATCAATAGAGCCTAAATATGTATATATGCATACATAAATTTGGGTCCGAATCCACTGAGAATGAAAGCTTAGGTGAGAAATGAGAATAAACAAGAGTCGTTGGATGAGGAGAGATCACGCACCTTGAAAAAAGGGGAAAATAAACGGCACGACCAAATTTTTAACGTATTATTCTTGTATTTCTCAAAAAAATACAGATATAACGCGCGTCCAAGATTGTTCATCAGTAATATGAATTTGATCAACTCTATTGTCAATTTGTTCACCGCTATTGTCAATTTGTTCATTCATATTTTATAGCAATCGAATTTTGTATAATTTGTTCAACTCCATTGTCAAGGTGTGCAGCTCTATTGTCAATTTGTTCATCCATATTTTATAGCAATCGAACTTTGTATAATTTATTTACCTCTATCGCCGATTTATTCACTTCTGTTGTCAATTTGTTAATCTCTATTGTCAATTTGTTCATTGTTAATTTGTAACTTGTTCATCTTTACTATCAATATGTTCATGCGTATTTGTAGCAACTGAACTTTGTATAATTTGTTCATATCTGTTATCAATTTGTTTATATCTATTGTCGATTTGTTCATCCATATTTTATAGCAATCGAACTTTGTATAATTTGTTCATATCTATTTTTTTTAACTCTATTGTGAATTTGTTCATCTCTATTGTTGTTCATCTCTAATAATATGGATTTATTCACCTACATATGCAATTTGTGCATATGGGTGAACAATTCAAAATATACAAATTTCTCGAAAAACATGCAAAAATTACGAGAACAACTCAAAACATACGGGAATAATTCAAAATACGTGAAGAATACGGAATAATTCGAAAAATATACGAGAATATTTCAGTAAAAAAACGGTATTAATTCAAAATTACGTGAAGAATACATGTGTAATTCATAAAATATGCGAAGAATACGGGAATAGTTCGGAAAATACGCCAATGACGGGAATAATCCGAAAACTATACGAATAATATGAAAAATACGAGAATAATTCGAAAAATATGCGAATAGTAAGGGAATAATTCAAAAAATGCGAGAATAATCCGGCCTTGACATATTTCCCCTTTTAATGATGTACTAATTTGGAGCGTTGATTTATTTTGAAGTGACATATAATGCATTCTCACTTCTCACAGTAAGACTCATTCTTACATGAGTCCTACTCCATAGATTTAAGTTTTACTAGATCTACCCGGCGTGCCATGCACGACAATGACTAAGGTTTCACATTATAAATTATTTTTATTATAAATAAGATATTAATAATTGAAAACAAATAATGAAAACTTTAGTATATGAAAATGTTTTTTTTCTAGATGAAAAAAAATTATTCTTCTGATTTGTAGTACCGCACGTATGGTATTATAAAAATATAAAACATATTCTATTTATAGAAATATTTAGTAAATAAAATTTACTTACTTTCTCATCCTTCAAAATTTGTCAATAATGGTTAATATATATCATTGTTCCTATTATCAAAATTTTGAGACATTATAAGTCAATTATAAGAAATAGTTAATCAATATGTATCTTTTATAGAAAGAAAATTTAAAGATAGAATATTGTATCAACATAGATATTAGGCGTGTAAGAAAAAGGATACAATTAAAGATTAGATAATTAAGGAAATTTAAAGATAAATAGTATACCTTCAAAGATAGCTATTAGATGGGTAAGGAAAAAGATAAAATTAAATATTAGATAATTAACAAAAATAAAACATATAAATTCTATATTACCTATAGTATAAACTGGAGACAATGTCGTCATAAAAATTTGCGTCATGTGTCATTTCTATAATAAAATAATGGGCGATTTGCGAAAATGCCCCATCTAGAAAAATGGTTTGCAAAAACACCCCTTAAAACAAAAAAATAGCGAAACATGTTGTTTTGGACATTTTTGCGATAAAATTTATATTATTTTGTATTTTCTTTTAAATAGAAATTTGTTAAAAAAATCATTATAATTACAATAAAAATACTTAGCCATAAATTCTGGAAATTCATTTTAAATACATAATTGAAAAATAGAAAAAGAAAAAGAAAATATAAAATAAGAAAATAGTTTTGAAACATTAAGATTTTTTGGAAACAATGAGATATGGTGGAAGATATTGTTGAATATATTTTTTGAAAATACAAAACGTAAATAAACATGGATCATTATTTTTTGAATATATTATAATCTTCATTTCAACATTCTTCGTGATTATCTTCGTTTCATCACAAAGTAGGTTAAAATTCATCATGTCACCCTCATTAAACATCTTGTCATACACAAGGAAATATCCTGTCACCCTTTTGTAAAATACTATCATTTTTTCGTGTTAAAAACATGTGTTTCTTCTAAAAAACATTGTTTTTCTCATATTTCACTAAAACTTATTTATAAATACAGAATTGAAAAATACAAAAAAAAAATAAAACAAGAAAATACTTTTGAAACATTAAGAATTTTTGAAAACAATGACATATTGTAGAAGATATGGTGGAAGACATTTTTTGAAAATATAAAACATAAATAAATGTGGATCATTATTATCTTCGTTTCAACATAGAACATTATTATCTTCGTTATTGTATTCGTTTCATCACAAAGTAGGGTGAGACTCATCCTGTCACCCTCAATAAAAATCTTGTCATACACAACGACATATCCTGTCACCCATTTTCCTTTATTTTTTTTAGGTAAGGTTTTCTTTTTTTAGGTAAAAAAAATTGTTCGGCCCAGTGAGAGGAGTTCGGTAAGATTTTCAATTTTCCTTTAATTTTTAAAAAAGGATAGATCAAAAAATGAAATCTTTTTTTAACATTAAAATATTTATTAAATAATTTTATTTATGTATATTTTCAAATTTGGATAAAAAATAAATTTTGTTAAAATATTTTATTTCTCAAATAAAATATTAATAAAAATAATAATTTTCGATTTTTTAAAAATTATTTCGTTTTTTTTATTTTATTTGATAAAAATTAGTCATTTTAGGCATGAATGTAATACTTTTAGGCATAATCGCAATATTTTTAGGCATTTTTGCAAATTAAAAAAAAGGTCATATTTGCAAACGGATTATCAAATAGGGGCATTTGGAACTAATCCCACTAAAATAATTATATTGGCCCTCCTTTATGCAAATTAGGTAGTTAGAATCTCATATAATCTTATCCCATAAAAATTTGTTTAAAAATTACCGAAAAATTTGAATTGTCCAAAAAAATATAATCTCACCGAAAAATGTTTAAAAATCATATTTAAATTTGAATTACCGAAAAATGTTTAACTCACCGAGCAAGAATCATACATAAAAATATTTGTTGAACAAAAAAACATAAATATATTTAAATCTTTCTTTTTAGATGAAAAATACGTACGTATCTATTTGCTGTTTTTTTAAGATGAAAAAACATAAATCTTTTTTTTTGGTAGTTAGATGAAAAATGTTTAAACATGATTTTTAATCTCACATAAAAATAGATATAATCATATCAATATCAATATCTATATCTATGGATATAGATATGACTTCAAAGATTATTACATGATTTTATCTTCATTGGTTGTTTGAAAAGATAGGAAATTTAAATTTAGTAGGTAGGAAAATACAATTATGAGATTATTTTTTTGGACTTTTTTTATAATTTTCAAACGAAATCCGGATTTTTTAAAATGAATAATTAGACTATATCTGCATATCTATATTAAATCGGGTTTATAATCACATTACCCGTACATGGTACGGGGGTTAAACTAGTTGTTAATAAAGTGGGGACAGAATCAACGTGTTGGCTAAAAAACGTCCAGCTTTTCTAGTTGATGTCCGCGTTTTAGGTAGATTTTTAGGGTTTAGATAGATTAGATTTAGTTGTGTTTTGTGCTTGAGTGATGTGTTTTTGAGTCTTTTTGCATGTGCTTTCATATTTCTTTGAGATTTGGAAACTACGCATTTTTGTGTCATTTTGTAGGTGTTTTGAAGCTTGGAGACGAGTTTGGAGCGAGGCTAGGAGAGGATGGACGAGCTAGGAGGAAGATTTCAAGTGGAAGAGTCAAGAAGAAAAGCTAAAGAGGAGCTAAAGCAAGAAGAAAAGTCAAGGAAAAAGTCCCAGGATCGAGCCCAAGGAGGTCGAGCTCGAGCCGCTTTGCAAAACTTGGAACGCAAGGAAATCAGCACACAGGATCGACCCTGAAGGGGTCGATATCGACCCTATGGGGGGTCGAGCGCGCGTGACCGGCCTTCCTTCTATCCGGATTACTTGTGCAAGTTTCCTAGTTTGTATTTTAGGAAGGTGTTTTGTTTGTCTTTCCTAGTTAGATTAGGACTCCTTTTTGTCTATAAAAGGAGGTGGAACCTATAGTTTTTATGGATGCTTTGATTCAATCAAGACTTGGAGAGTTGGGAAGAAGACTTGGAGAACAAGTTTGAGGTTTGTAAGATTGATCTTTGGTTTTTAGTTGAATTTTAGTTTGGTTTGATCATGTCTTCTTCTTCTTCCTCCTCTTCTCTCTTTGCTATGTGTGAGTAGTCCTCTTAAGTTCTAGGGTTGGGCAAAAACCCAACACAATCATGCATGTTTAAAACTTGAATTCATGACTTGAATGCTTGATGATCATATCTAACCTATCTTGTGCTTATTCCTTGGTGAAAATTGAGGCATGTCTTGTGATTGACCCTAGCGAAAGTGAAAAGTTAGTTGCTTGATTAGATCTAATAGGATTATTTGCGAAAGTTGATATTCCTAGGTTGAAGGATAGATAGAAAGTTGTTTGATTTGCGAAAGTTGGTTGAATAACTTGAATTGTTTGCGAAAGTTAACTTTTCTATGATCTAGATGGCATGATAGTTGTGAATTCTTGTTGAAAGCATGTATGGTTGTTGTTATGGTAGCCCTAGCCCTAGGATTTGTCTTTTTATTGATTGAAATTCGTGTCTTTTGCCTTGAACCCGACTCCCTCCGTCGAGTTCGAGTTGTTGATTGTGCTCTCTCGTGTGTTCGTGTGTGATTGAGCTCAGGTTCGACCCTCTAAGGGTCGAGATCGACCATCCTCTGGTCGATCCTGACTCTGTTTGTTTGCGTTTCTTTTGCTCTTTCGTAGTTATCGATTAAACTTAGCACTACTCTCGCTCCCGTGGACGATCCTGACTTCACTATACACAGCGGGGTCTTGAATATAAATTTATTTGTTCAAGAAACCCTTCAACAAATTGGCGCCGTTGCCGGGGAGTGTGCAATAGTGCCGAGTTTAGTTGATATTTGGGTTTGGGAATAGCCCATACCCCTTGTGTGTTACTGATTCGTTTACTTGTGTTTGTGATTGCAGGTGTATGCCCTCTAGTTCACGAAGGAAAATCGACTATTTTCCCTTTGATCCTGAAATAGAGAGAACCCTTCATCGCAGGCTACGAGAACGACGAGCAATGGCCGACGCTGAGGCTCTTGCTCAATAGATGGAACAACTCCGTGCTCAGATGGAGCGTATGCAAATGGAGCGTGCTGCTCAAGATGCTGCTTTGCATCGAGAAAGAGAGGTTGCTGCCCGGGAGAGAGAGGCTGCTGCCCGTCTCCAACAACAACTAGATGCTATTCCGAGGAACGCTAAGCAATACATGCATCCGGAGCTTAGAGTTCCCGAGTCCGCTATAGTGCTCCCGGCGATTGAGCGTGCCTTTGAGATCAAGTCCCACTTCATCACTCTCATCAAGAGGTCTCAATATGAAGGCAAGACATCCGAATGCCCTATGGAGCACATCAAAAATTTCACCGATCTTTGTGACACCATCGCCGCCGATGGCGTGTCACTTGAATATGTGCTCCTCAAGGCGTTCAAGTGGTCTCTAACCAGGAAGGCACTTCATTGGCTCGAAAGTCTACCCGCTAGGTCCATCACTACATGGAAGGCTTTGCACGACTTGTTCATGACAAAGTTCTTTCCACCGGCCAAGACTACCGAGCTAAGGAAGCGCATCACTTCTTATCATCAACTTCCTAACGAGACTTTTGTTGAGACTTGGGAGAGATTCAAGGAGCTTCTACGGCAATGTCCTACTCATGGACAACCTCCTTATGTTCTTCAAGAGATATTCTTCCAAGGGATCAACGCCGCTACAAAGGACCGCATCAATCTTCACACCGATTGCGGTTTCATTGAGATGGATCCCGATGAGGCATGGGCTCTATTGGACAAACTCACCAACTATGATGCCATGTATGGGACCCAACAACCCATCCGGATTCAATCAAAGAAGCTTTATGATCCGAATAGTGAGTCAATTGATCAAGATGTGAAGTTTCAATTCTTGCAAGATAAGATCAACCGGCTCGAGAAGCAAGTGAGTTACTATAAGTCCGCTGCCCCCACTTGTCAAGAATGTGTTTCTCAATCTCATACCACCGCTTCTTGCACAAATGTGGAGCAAGTTCGGGCTGCCGAGGCATATGCGGAGGCCAACTATATGCGAGGACCCTACCGAGGCCAAAATAATGCTTATGCGGGGAGGAACAACTACAACTATTCTCAATGGAATAACAATGGTCAAGGCCAAAGTTATCCACCTCCTCCACAAGAGCAAAGGGCCCCTCCTTATAGACCTCCCGGTTATCAAGAAGAACCACCGGCTTGGGCTCAAGGTTTCTTTGAAAGATTCGACCGCAAACTTGATGGCGTTCAAGGCCAATTGGGAAACTTAGATGCATGGAGGAAGAATGTTGATTCCCAACTTGGTAATCTAGCGGCTCAAATCCCACGACCTCAAGGACAACTTCCGGGCCGACCCGAGGAGAATCCTAGCGGCCGAGCAAGCAATGGTGAAATCCGAGCCATGAACCTTCGAAGTGGCAAAGCATTACCCGATCCACCACAACAACCGGCGAAAGAAGCAGCCTCAGGATCGACCCCGACAGGGTCGATCTCGACCCCCTCCATGGTCGAACCTGAGACCGCCAATGATGAGGATGAAGGGGCGATCGACCCCACTGAGGTCGAGCTCGCCCACCCTGCACCCGGAACGTCTTCCAACCCTTCTCCGCCTATCATTCCGGATCCTACTTCTTCCTCTTCCCATTCTAAGATACTTCCTTACCCTTCGAAGAAGCCCAAGGACGCGACGGAAGGAAAGTTTAAGCGCTTTGTTAAGTTGCTTCAAGGCTTGAATCTTTCTATTCCTTTCGCCGAGGCCTTGAATGAAATGCCCGCTTACACCAAGTTCTTGAAGGAGATTCTATCTAGGAAGCGATCTATGTCGGAACTCACGGATGAGGTGAGGTCGTTGGACCTTCCCGAGAAGCTCGGTGATCCCGGGAAATTTGCTATTACCATCGGTATTGGAGCTTATCGCTTCAAGGCATTGTGTGATCTTGGTGCTAGTGCTAGCTTGCTTCCACTCTCAATTTGGTCCAAGGCCAATATGGGGCCATTAGTACCGGTGAACATGAGGCTATACATGGCGGATGGTTCTTGTGTGAAGCCTACCGGTGTTGTCGACGACTTTCCTATCCAAGTTGGCAAGTTTGTCGTGCCTAATGATTTTATTGTCATGGATATGCCGGAAGATCCCGACGTACCAATTATCCTTGGGCGACCATTCCTAGCAACCGCCGGAGCTAAGGTTGATGTGAGGAAGGGTCTCCTTACCTTCGGAATTGGCGATGAAGTGGTAGAGTTTCGGTTACCTATTGGGGGCATCATAGAATCCGAAGACGTGGTGCCCATTAACAAATTTCATCCGGAGGAGGATCTTTGGAAAGGCGAGGTTTTAAGGCTCGATGTTGCCCATACACGATCAGTCACGACCCAGCTGGGGTCGAGTTCGACTAACCTTCATGTACAGGAGAAGCTTGACTCCGGACAAAGCAAGTCGACACCGACCCGTCCTCCGGTCGATACAGGTCAATATTCTCACTCTACTTGCATGTTTTGTGGTACACCTCTCTCTACACCTTCTTCCACCCTCTCTTCTCATTCTAAGTATGGGGTGGCAATGAGGACATCCGAGCCACCTTGGCACTCACATCCTCCAACTAGTTGAGGCCTCTCTCGTCAAGCTAACGACGTTAAACAAGCGCTTACGGGAGGCAACCCGGTTTCTAGATTAGTTTTTCCTTTTTTCTTGATTTTTGATTTTCCAATTTCTAGACTAGATTTTTGTTTCTTCTAACCTTCCTTAGATTAGACTAGGATACGATACATTTGTTTGGATAGGATCTTTGTGGGATTTTTGCAGGGTTCTAAGCTTCAAATACGGGCTCAAAAAAGGACGAGAAAAGACGAATTCACATGCGGTACATGACCTTTCAGGATCGACCCTACTAGGGTCGTGCTCGACCCTAAGGGGGTCGTTCCAGCATACATGTCTTCTAAGCTCCATCTCCAATCAAGCTTCCAAGAGTTTTTGTGAGTCTTCTTCTTCTTTTCTCTTTACTTTGTCATATGTTTTCATGCATGGGGACATTGCATGATTTAAGTATGGGGTGGGGAAGAGGAATCTCACATGTTGTATATAATCGAGTCGTTGCTTGCTTTGTTTGAGTAGTTTGATAGTTTGTGTGTGAAGAGAAAAGTCTTGAAAAAAAAATCCAAAAAAATTGAAAAATGTCAAAAATCCAAAAATATTTGCTTCCTTGTTTGTTTTAGGATAGAAAAGCATTCCATCTTATATGTCCTATGATGAAAAATAATTTTCATGCTTGTCATGTAATTCCTTTGGCATAATTGGATAATGTAGCCCAAGTTTTTTTGAGAAGTTGCTCTTGATTGTGGAATAGGACTTGTGATGAAATTGAGCATATGTGTTTTGAGTGAAAGCAATTGCAATCCAACAAGTTTTTACCTAGTGAGAATTTTGGCCATATAGGGAGAACATCATTGATTCCCTTTTCTTTGTTTGTGTGATTTTGCTCTCTTTATGCATATGTCTCTTGTTGTTGATATGGTTATCTATTTCTTGAAACCGATATGAGATTGTTCATGCATGTTGATTGTGATTAAGAACTTGAATTTTTAGCCCATATTATTCCATGCCTACCTTGAATTATCTTTGCTTGAAACCCCATTCTAGCCTTAGCCTTTTTGTTTGAAGCTCCACAAAAATTGTCCCTAGCCTATATTAGCTTGACCCTATTCCGGGAATTGAACTTAGATGATGAGTGTTGGGAATAAGTTTTGTTGAGTGACATTTGTGTTGGGTTAGAAAGAGGTGACTTTGTAAAAGGGTAGAAAACAACTTGTCGAAGTATAGTGTAATAGGATTCTTAGCTTGGATTGCACATTGTTGAAAAATTGAAGAAAAGAAGTAAGGAAAAGTTCGAGCAAAATAGCCTCAGGATCGACCCCCCATGGGTCGATCTCGACCCCAATAGGCTCGAAGCTGAAAAAAAAAATGTTAAAAAAGGAGAAAGAAAAGAAAAAAAAATGTTATAAGTGCAAAGCCAAGAATTCCTAGTATTTCTAAGTTGTATTATGGGAGTTTGGGTTAGAAATTGAAGGGTGTGAGTTTCAATGAAGTGTTTGGTTAAGAGTTGAAAAGTAAAGTGAGTGAGTTGTTTTGATTTGATAGTGTTGTATTTAGGAGTTTGATTCCCGGATTTAGCACCACATGGCCAAAGAACTCCGTCCCTTATGTTATTACCGAGCCTCATTACAACCCGGCCGAATGAGTCTTCTATGAAGATTTCATTGAGCCTAATTTCTTATGAAGATTGATGTGTTTTGACTTCTCTAGGTAGAGAGATTGGTGATATAAGTCTCAATGATAAAGTAGATGTTGCATAAAGATTGAGATGAGAGTTGATTTGATAGCCTAAACACATGAGAGTTGAGAGAAACACATTTATATCCCTTGTGAGGTTGGATTGTGATTGCCTAGCTTGAACCTATACATATGTGATGACGTTAAAGTTACTTGTCTTCTTTTTCACTTGTGTTTAAAATGTTTTGACAAGGGCTATGCTTGAAGATTGTGTTATTGGTCTTGATTTGCATGATTATTGCTTGAGGACAAGCAAGTCTAAGTATGGGGTGTTTTGATGTCCGCGTTTTAGGTAGATTTTTAGGGTTTAGATAGGTTAGATTTAGTTGTGTTTTGTGCTTGAGTCATGTGTTTTTGAGTCTTTTTGCATGTGTTTTCGTATTTCTTTGAGATTCGGAAACTACGCATTTTTGTGTCATTTTGTAGGTGTTTTGAAGCTTGGAGACGAGTTTGGAGCGAGGCTAGGAGAGGATGGACGAGCTAGGAGGAAGATTTCAAGTGGAAGAGTCAAGAAGAAAAGCTAAAGAGGAGCTAAAGCAAGAAGAAAAGTCAACGAAAAAGTCCCAGGATCGAGCCCAAGGAGGTCGAGCTCGAGCCGCTTTGCAAAACTTGGAACGCAAGGAAATCAACACACAGGATCGACCCTGAAGGGGTCGATATCGACCCTATGGGGGGTCGATATCGACCCTATGGGGGGTCGAGCGCGCGTGACCGACCTTCCTTCTATCCGGATTACTTGTGCAAGTTTCCTAGTTTGTATTTTAGGAAGGTGTTTTGTTTGTGTTTCCTAGTTAGATTAGGACTCCTTTTTGTCTATAAAAGGAGGTGGAACCTATAGTTTTTATGGATGCTTTGATTCAATCAAGACTTGGAGAGTTGGGAAGAAGACTTGGAGAACAAGTTTGAGGTTTGTAAGATTGATCTTTGGTTTTTAGTTGAATTTTAGTTTGGTTTGATCATGTCTTCTTCTTCTTCCTCCTCTTCTCTCTTTGCTATGTGTGAGTAGTCCTCTTAAGTTCTAGGGTTGGGCAAAAACCCAACACAATCATGCATGTTTAAAACTTGAATTCATGACTTGAATGCTTGATGATCATATCTAACCTATCTTGTGCTTATTCCTTGGTGAAAATTGAGGCATGTCTTGTGATTGACCCTAGCGAAAGTGAAAATTTGGTTGCTTGATTAGATCTAATAGGATTATTTGCGAAAGTTGATATTCCTAGGTTGAAGGATAGATGGAAAGTTGTTTGATTTGCGAAAGTTGGTTGAATAACTTGAATTGTTTGCGAAAGTTAACTTTTCTATGATCTAGATGGCATGATAGTTGTGAATTCTTGTTGAAAGCATGTATGGTTGTTGTTATGGTAGCCCTAGCCCTAGGATTTGTCTTTTTATTGATTGAAATTCGTGTCTTTTGCCTTGAACCCGACTCCCTCCGTCGTGTTCGAGTTGTTGATTGTGCTCTCTCGTGTGTTCGTGTGTGATTGAGCTCAGGTTCGACCCTCTAAGGGTCGAGATCGACCATCCTCTGGTCGATCCTGACTCTGTTTGTTTGCGTTTCTTTTGCTCTTTCGTAGTTATCGATTAAACTTAGCACTACTCTCGCTCCCGTGGACGATCCTGACTTCGCTATACACAGCGGGGTCTTGAATATAAATTTATTTGTTCAAGAAACCCTTCAACACTAGTATATATTGATTAATGCACATCTAAATATAATAAATGGATCGGATTTAAACTTAAAATTAAAAAAAAAAGATTTACAAAATCCCATTATTATAGGAAATGAAATGTCAAGTACTTATACACATGAATATATTATGTCATATGGTATTTTAATGTGTATGATTATAATATGTTTATGTATGTTTTTTTATTGATTGTATTTATGAAGTTCTGAAAATAACAATGAATACTTAGTTCATGTATCCAACTAATAGAACATAAGGAGTACGTACCAGCACTATGCCTTACTGCAGCATGCATAACATTTTGACCATCTCTCCCGTTGGTACTGAATCTAGCATATTTTCCTTCCGATAATATATCTCTTAGAACAGCGAAGCAACGATTTCCAGCCGCAAGAAAGAGCGGGCTTTCGTTGGCATTATTATCAAAACAAGTCAACTCAGGATCCTTTTGAAGTAGAAGCAATGCGATCTCATTATGTCCGTTTTTGAGCGCTTTGTGAAGGGGTGTGTCTCCGTTGGCTGATTTCATCCTCCATGGCCTGAGTCCATCCTCGTTTCCTATGCTTACAATTGTTGAATCGGCACTTTGTGAAGGGGTCCTTTGACCACTTGAAGGGTTGCATTGACAACTCGAAGGGATGCTTTGTGAAGGGGTGCCAATTGTATCGTTGCTGACGAGTGAAAAAATGGATTTCACCACTAGCACTTTCCCAGATACAGCAGCCAGATGGAGCGGTGTTTCCCCTTTGTAATTCCGTCCCAAAAGTAGTAGGAGAAGAGCAGAATCATTCTCAACAGCTCTTTTAATGAGGTTAATATGTCCATCTCTGGCTGCCATATGGAGAATACTCTCCCCTTCAGGACCTTTATAAGCTAAACAATCATCCCAGCTGTACCCATAGCCATCCAACAGTTGATTGGCATCAACTACATCTTTGCGGAAAAATATTTCCACGTTTGTCTCCTCTTTCACCCTGCTTGCTGATCCTAAACGCTTCTGGTATATATCAAAGGAGCGTACGTAAACTTTGTTAAGACTCGTTTGGGCAGTGTCTTTATTTTGGATATTATACGTATGTATAGGTCCGCAGACCATTAATTAGTACCTACTTAGTATTGAGAACCGAGGCGAGCTGTTGTACAAAGGATAAAATGGTATAAATACAAGATTACTAGCTAGGGACTCACCAATTTCAGAGGGATTTGATCATCAGAGGTGCACAAATCCGTTGGACTGTAGCCTTGTTTGTTGGTCAACCTCCATTTGATACCTTCAACTTCTAGGAGCTTATCAGCAGTATCTTTATCAGAGTTTGCTAGGGCCAAATGCAAGGGCGTGTTGCCATCGTTGTCAACTAGATTGATGAGCTCCTTCATTCTTGTATTTTGTAGGCATTCCTCCAAGGACCCAGCATCCATCTTGATAACATGAAGAGCTGTTTGACCATGATTTTCGTCTCGAATCGCTATTGATTGAGGAGACAACTTCAGGATGATCTGCATCATACGAATCAAACCCCTCTTTGCTGCAATGTGTAGAGGCGTCAACCCATCATTGTCGCACAAGTATGCAATAGTGTTGTCCGCCTTTAGCAACATCTCCACAATGGAAATTCTCTCTTCTTCTACTGCATAATGGAGCACTGTCTTGCCTTTGTTGTCTTTTACTTTCAATAGATTCTTTTTCCTTTCTATTGCAGCTGACATAATTTCCCCTGTAATTCATGCAAACGAAATAGTCATCTAAAAAAAATGTACTCGGAAAAATAATGTTACTCTTTTTTTGGTTGAAAAAGTAATGCTACTCTTTAAAAGTCGCCTGTCCAAACGAAATTACATACCATATAAGAGACATGAATGAGTCATCAATATATACTTCTAAACCTGAAGCAATTAAGGGCAGTTTTATCAATAAGAATTTTTAAACAACCCATCCTATTTTTAATTAGGTGATTTATTATGACAATTTTATATCCATTTATATAAATATTAATTGGAATTAAATCCATCATATCTATACGTAATATATCTTGATATCCCTAATTTTAATAACTAATTTTTATCTTAATTTTCTATCTATTTGTGTCGAGCAAGATAAATTATAGCCTATTTATGTACAAATGTTATTACTTTGTGATTACAATAACAAATAGCCATCACTAATAATATACGGTTAGCATGTTGATAGGTACGTATACCTTTTTTTTTGAGGAAATAGCTACGTATACTTGGTTAGCATGTTGATCAATTAATTTAACTAAGGAGTGTAATTTTTTATTTGTAACCTAATTTTTTCCCTATAAATCCAAATTAATAAAGAGATTAGATTCACCTACAAATCTATATATGAGCTTATGAAAACGTTATCTTATGGATAAACTAGATAAGTACAAAACGTAATCAAAATCAAGGACAGTTTTTATATATATTTTTATATCTCATTCAACGTATTTTTATTTATGGATATTTCATATAAATTTCCATCCATAAATAATTTATCATCTTATCTAAATAATACAAATTTTTTTATCTTATATAACTGTTAATCAATATTTCACTTATCCAACAACATATCTATAATAATTAATATTTTAGTCATCTAACTTTGAATACGGGTTCATTAAATTCAATATCTATTACTATATACTAAAGCGGAAGCAAATTCTGTCACCATATTGCGCCACATCACCCCTTTTATTAAAATAATATATTTTGTTATGATCTATATATTGAATTGAAAATTTGCTATTTCTACTTCCTACTTGAAAATTTTATCTTTTGTTATCTATTAAATTGGAAATTTTATCTTTCGACTCCCTACTTATTACATGTAAATTTATCATATATGAATCTATGATCCAAAAGCATGTACCTAATCTTTCATCATTATTTAAAGTATTTATTATATATTTGATATTATTATCTATCTCTTACTATATATTGAAACGGAATCAAATTCCGCCACATCATCCCCATATGAAAAAATTATCTTATCAATTTTAGTTTTAAGCTTAAAAGTATACATACTTAATTAAAATATTAGTTCTATCTTAAATTTTGAGTTGTTTCCTATCCTAACAAATAAATCTCAATCTTATTATTACATGGTTACCTATTTAGTTAATATATCCTAAATATTTTATCAAAAAATTACTTTTACCTATTTAATTAAATATTATATTAAAAGTAATATTATTTTCGTAATTTTGCTCTAAAGTTTTCTAAAAATCATCATTAGTAATAAATTCTAGGGGGAAAAGCATAAAACCACCCTTTATCTTTACTTATTTTCACAAAACCACCCTTTATAAAAACTTTTGCAGAAAACCACCCTTTATTACAAATTAGTTACACAAAACCACCCCTTATAAATATTCTTGTACAAAACCACCCACTATTACTAATTAGTTGCACAAAACCACCCCTTATCTATGATTATTTGCAATTAACCACCAAAAATCATACTTTATTAAATTATTCATCAATTATTTTGCCAAATTTATTTGAGCACTTCATAGAAATTAATAAAGATAACGACAAGATCAATTATCATATCACTAAAAATCCCTAAATTTATTGATGATTGGTAATTGATTTTAATCTTTGTGGAGTTGGTTCCATACTCAACGAAAAGTAATAATACAAGAAATTTAAATCTATTGTCTAATTCACAAATATTAACCCCTTCCGTATTCAAATATTCAATTGACACATTAGTTGTTCAATTAGGAGTTTTATTTTTTTTACTGAATAATTTAATATAAATTTAATCATATTAATCTATGTTACTTTAGTATTTTTCTTTTGAACTTAAAATTATTGATATAAGTGGTCCATAACAATATTTTCGTTTCAATAAGAGTACACCACAATTAACGAAAAATATTATAAAAAATAAGGACATTTTTATTTTTGTTCTATATTTATTTTAATTAAAAATTAATTAGCAATACAAGATATGGGTGGTCATTCACAAACATTTGTGATTACAAGTGGTTTTATGCAAACTTTTTTATAATGGGTGGTTTAGTGCAAGCAAATACCAATAACGGGTGGTTTTGTGCAAAAAGAATTATAAAGGGTGGTTTTGTGCATACAAGTGTAAATAAAGGGTGGTTTTATGTCTTTTCCCCTAAATTCTATCACTATATTTATGTCACATCTTCACTTATTAGAATAATGTATTAAATATTTTTTTCTATCGTATCATATTGAAATCCAATAATAATATGAATAAAAAGATTAGATGATATATCTATCCTAAACATATCCATAACATATTGATTATGTATTTAGATAAAAGATAGATTTCTTATTAATATAATGATTCGTTGAATATGTTTATTTGATATTTATATACTTATTATTTAATTTGTTTTACAGCATAATAACATCTATACAAGATAATTTAGTTTGATTTTTTATCTTATTAAATATTCTCAATTTTTAAAAATGTAATACTATATTAATCCAAATTTTTATTTTAAATGAATGATTTATTTATATAAATTAGTTTATGCACTTTAATGTAAGTTTTAAAAGATTTTTACTATTTTTTTTTATAAAATTTAATAATGCATCTCATCTTATTGCATTCTTTCTCGGTATATATATGCTTATGTATGTATAAAAAATTAAAATATAAATATAATATTTTTATTTAAATATTTGATGATATATGAGAATTATGTTATTTTATAATCTAAAAGATATGCATCGGTTTAAAAGAAATTAGACATATGATACTATATGTAATTATCATAGTGAATTCATATACAAGATAATTTAAGCAAAAAACAACCTCGTACAAGGTGTGGGTCATTAGCTAGTATATATCTAAATCTGAAATAAATAGGACAGTTTTATCATTAAGTTATTTATACCCTACCTACCCTATTTTTATGTAAGAATTTTTTATATAACTTTTCTATTCATAAAGAATTATCACTTTTTCTAATTGTATATTTTTTTATGTAATCTAATAATCTATTACCAATTCTTAATAAAATATGATTTGTAACAAAAAAATAATTAACAAACATATTCTTAAAGTAATATGATAATAATATTAAAAGTAAATCATATCATAAAGTAATAATAGTAATTTATCAAATAATGTTTTAGCTTTCATAATACTTATCAAATTCAAATAATATATATACATGTAATTTATAAAACTTATACCATATACAAGTCAGTATATTTTAAATTTATTTGAAAAAATCCCGGACAAGGCCCGGGGTTATAACTAGTTATACACGAAATTACTTACCAGACAACTTTCTACAAGGGTGAAAAGCCGTCTGTCCAAACGGGCCTGAGAAACTTACAGAGCAGAGGCCGTCCCGATCCGCATTCAGAATGGTTTGTAGAAACTCGGGACAGAAATTCTGAGCAGCAAGGTACGCAAGGCTCTCGCCCACATTGTTGTGTAGAGAAACCAATCGCCAATCCTTTTCCAGCACTAACAGCGCTATCTCGTCGTGCCCGTGCCTTAGAGCTATATGAAGAGGAGTGTCTCCCTGTGCATCCCTCTCCATCCAGCAATCTAACTTGGCATGCTCCCCACCAACATGATGTTGTACGTGTGCGGCGAGGAGAGCCTGGATGGTTTGCTTGCATCCGGATTGAGCGGCCAGGTGAAGTGGGGTCTCTCTATTGGAGTTTGTCTTGCAGAGAAACTCATACGGATCGATACGAATCTGGTCAACAAGTAGTGCCGAGATGAACTTATGGTTTCCGCACCGGGCTGCTATGTGGACTGCATTGCTTTGGTCACTGGGAGTAAGGCCGAGGAAGACAACGAGGTTGTCATCTGCTACAGATTGGATCATATCGACGCCTTCAGCTGAGGACCGTGCTGCTTCGTACAGCTTGTCATCCATGTAACTGAAGTTCCCTTCACCTTCACCCGCCATTGACCTAGTAGGAGTACCCCATACATCATTCAGATAACAATGATACATATATGTATGTACACATCAATGAGAGAACTGCGTTAACTTGAGCTTACTCGTCATATTCAATGTATCTCCCTTCACTACAAACTGATCGATTAAGTTAAAAAAAGCATACGTATGCAGACATACATCTACTATAATCTTCTATTACTATATACTAAAGTGGAAGCAAATTCTGCCACCATATTGCACCACATCGCCCCCTTTATTTAAAAATCTATCTTACTAAATCTTGATTTTATCATAATCTTATTCATACTTAATTAATATTAGTTCTATCTTATAATTTGAGTTGTTTATTTAATAATTCTATCCTTTAAAATATCTATCTTATCATTATACAGATTTAACTAATACATATATCTATCATAAACTTTATTTAGAAAAAATTTCTTTTGTCATGTATAAATCATAATCATAATATTTTACCCATTTAATTAAATATCATATTAACTATAGTTTATTTTTCATAATTTTATTGTGGTAAATTTTTAAATCATCAATGGTAGCAAATTCTACCACTATATATGAGAAAAAATATTCATTATTTTAAAATAATATAATAATACATTTTTTTTAACTATCATATCATATTAAAATACCAATAAAAAACTTAGATGTTATATTTACCATATATATCGCTAATATTACATATTGATTACGCTTTAGAAAAAAAAAGATAGATTTCTTAATTAAGATAATGATTCATTAACATTTTTATTAAATATTTATTATTTAATTATTTTTTCAAAAAACAATAACATATGTACGAGATAATTTGGTTTTCAAATTATCTTATTAAATATCATCTATATCTTTAATATTATAATATATTAATCTGAGTATTTATTTAAACTTATTGATTTTTATTATATAAGTTAGTTTACGCAATTTAATTTAAATAACAAAAGATTTGTATCATTTTTTAATAAAATGTGATAATGCATCTTATCTTATGTCATTCTTTCTCAATTATTTAAATATATATACATGTAAATAAAATTTATTTATATATATTATGATATACAAGAATTATGTCATTTTATAATCCAAAAAATAAACATCGTTTTAAATTAAACTATGCATATGATAATATTTGCAATTGTTACATTAAATGCATACATAAATTAATAAATAAATACACAACATCCCCGTACAAGGTACGGGTCATCTGCTAGTACAGTATAAAGCAGAACCCAAATCTTTGTAAAAATTTGCACCACGTCATCAACCTTGAATAAATTAATGATTTTATTTTTGTAGATTAGATTTTTTTAAATTTACTTTTATATCTACTTGATACCTTATCTAATTTCCTTATATATCTACTTTATATATTATCTAATTTCCTTATATTCACTTGATATCTTATCTCATTTTTTATATCTTAATATTAACATGATTTTTTTAAACGTTATATCCTTATACGAATAAACAACAATCAAGTGAACTTTTTATATCTTAACCATTTTTCCCTATTAATTAGTATACATTTTTTGATTATTAAATATTGAGAAATAGTAAAAAAAATTTTCTCATATCATCATATGTTAATAGTATATTAAATAATAATATAAAAATAAATAGTTAAATAGAATTATTTTAAAATTAACATTGTATTAATAAAAATACATATATAGGTCAATAGGTTCGGACTGAGGTCTATCGTGTTTGGATTGTAAATTCTTGAGTTAAAAACGGATTCCTGTGAAAATTATATCTCGAATCAATTAATTCAGGTTTATATTTACATTACCCGTACATGGTACGGGATTTGTACTAGTTATAATTGAAAATTAACTAGTTCGATATGATCTATGTATATATATATAGGTTTTGGTTCAAGTGAGGACTACTCTTATGGTAAGGACTACTCCTTATGGTAAGGAGTGATCTCATTCATTAGATTTACCACCTTATTATATAATGAACGGTCCAGTTTTTAAAAAAAAAAAAAATTTCAAGATAGAGTTTTTTTTTTTACGAAAACAATATTTTTTTAAACAATTAGTTCAATTTTTTGTTCTATGAGTTCAACTTTTATATCTTTTAAGTTCATTTTTTGTATAATTCGATTTTCACAAAAATAATTTTTTTTTAGTTTAATAATTTATTAATTCAAAAATATTTTTTCGGTAATACATAAATAAAAACTAAAAAAATAAAAAATACCTTTCTTCACAAATACAATGATTATAACCCTGAAATGTGGTAGTTCAACTTTTACAACAAAAGTGTTCAATTTATTATGTTAAAAGTTCAATTACGTGTACTAGAAGTTCAATTTTGTAATTTGTAGTTTTGTACGGGTTCAATTTTTTGTACAATAAGTTCAATTTTTTCTTAGTGTTAGTTCAATTTTTATTAAAGTAAGTTCAATTTTTATATTATTCAATTTTTTTGAAAATCAAAATTAATCAAAATTAATTAAAAAATTAAAAAAAAAATTTGATTTTTTGAAAAATACAAAAATTAAAATAATATGGACCATTCATTATAAGGTAAGGAGGTAAATCCAATGGGTGAGGTTACTCCTTACCGTAAGGGGTTGTCCTTACCATAAGAGAGTCCTCACCGGAACCTAACTCTATATATCTATATATCTATATATATATATAATTTTTTGATTAATTTTGATTTTCAAAAAAATTGAATAATATAAAAATTGAACTTACTTTAATAAAAACTGAACTAACACTAAGAAAAAATTGAACTTAATGTACAAAAAGTTGAACCCGTACAAAACTACAAATTATAAAATTGAACTTTTAGTACACGCAATTGAACTTTTAACATAATAAATTGAACACTTTTGTTGTAAAAATTGAACTACCACATTTCAGTTATAATCATTGTATTTGTGAAGAAAGGTATTTTTATTTGTTTTTATTTATGTATTACAGAAAAAATCGAATTATACAAAAAATGAACTCAAAAGATATAAAAGTTGAACTCATAGAACAAAAAATTGAACTAATAGTTAAAAAAAATATCGTTTTCGTAAAAAAAAAAAAAAAAACTCTATCCTGAAAATATCTTTTTTTTAAAAAAAATATGGACCGTTCCTTATATAATAAGGAGGTAAATCTAATGAATGAGATCACTCCTTACCATAAGGAGTAGTCCTTACCATAAGAGTAGTCCTCACTTGAACCAAAACCTATATATATATATATATATTTCAGGTAAGACATTTAACAAGGTTATATAAATCGAGATTTTTAGGATTGCCTTAAGAGGTTTTGGAATCGTATTTATACAATTAAACGTACGGTAAAATCATCGAATTTTTTAATCATACTCACCTCTGTCCTATTTTGTTTATCCTTTTTTTTTCCAACCATTTCAAAATATTTGTTCCATTTTTTACATTAATAAATTCTTACAATATTACTTTTATTAAATCTCACTTTTTACCTCTAATTATTCAACTTGTACTTCTACTTTTATCACTTTTCAACTTTTTATTCATTTCTATAGGGGAACTAATAAGGCAGCTGACTACTTGGCGGCCAGAAATGCAGACCCGAATCAACATATCGGTGAATTGTGAAGCCCAACATTGGGAACTTGGTTGAAGGGAGTGCTTAACATGAACGATGGAAGAATTCGTGAAACCAAAGAGTTTTTAAAGATCATCTAAGCGGATGATTTAGGTTGTTCCTACTCTGTTTAACTGGCTTAGTGTTTTCCTTGTATTGTACAAACTTTTGTATTCATATCAAAATTACAAAACTACCCCAATTAATTTTAACTTTTACTCACTTTTTCATTTCCCAATACAATTTTGCACTTACCATAATAACCTCAAAATTTGTACTTTACAACATAAACAATGAGGATGGTATTTAATCTTCTTTTAAACTTCTCTGTCCTTCTATCTAGTTGACATATTATTTTCTCTTTCATCTGACTTATTTTTCACTTTTTTCTCTCCTCATTCATTTCCTCTTTCCTCTATTTACCCTCACAACAAAGAGTATTCTCATTTCATTTCCATATCCTCTTACTTTCACACACACATATATATATTCATCATAAAGTTTATAAAATTAATCCTTTATACTAATTTAGTCACTCAAATTATATTTATTTAATTGATTGAGTATCAACAAAAGAATGATGATAATATTAAAAAAACACGATCGGGACATAAGACTTGAATTATATAAGCATATCTTCAAGAAATATTATAAATTATTAAACAGGTGTAACATAAAAATAACATTTATAATAGACATTATTATCCATAGTATAGGGAGATGAAAAAATGTGATTTGTGTATGAATAAGGTACATTTGGACTCTTTTTAGAAAAAAAATTATAATCACTAATCATAACTATATACTAAAGAGGAGGTTAAAAATAATAATTATCACAACACGTGTTAACTTCACATTGGATCATATCACTCCTCTGTATTAAAATAATTTAATTGATTAATTTTGATGGTAGACCCCATATGTATGTAAAATATGAAAGAATATATATCACTGAATCCATACGTTTTTCTTAAATATATAATTATTTAATCTTACTATATACTAAATTGGAGATTAAGATAAATGTGCAAAAACATGTCAATTCTAAGTAAATACTCCCTCCGTTTCAAAATACATGACCATATAGCAACTTTTGTTTGTTTCATAATACTTGACCATTTCACATTTTTTTCCATCACTTTCCATCTATACCCCTAATAATTATCTTTATCATAATCATTACACTTTTTCATATTTCTCTAAACAAATAATTAACTCTACATTTGATAGGGGCAATATAGGAATAACACTTTTTTCTTAATATATGTGCAATGTCCAAATGGTCATGTATTTTGAAACGGAGGGAGTATATAATTAAAATTATAATGTTAAAATAATTCAGACAACTCTTAGGAGTATTCAATCCTTATACAAAAATTTAAATCTTATAAATCTTCATTCGATTAAAATCATATATTATGGGTGAAATATTGTACATTAAAATAAATCTCATACGAAGGAAATTAAATAAAATAATATAAGATTTTATATCAAACCATTTTTTTGAATAACTTTATATAAAGCGGACTAATACTAGTTAATTTTGTATTTTAAGATACTTTCACAGTGATTCAACTTTTAGCTAGAAAGTTATTAAGCGAACTGCGCTAAGTCTAGAATAACTAATATGAGTGAATGGACACATGCCAATATATAATAATTTGAAAATATTTCCTTTCTTGATACAAAAGTCAACATAGGAAATTCTCATGAAAGGAGGATATTGTAAACAATCTTCTTTCAAAAAGGATCTTCTCTATATTTAGGCTTCGTTCGGGAGTAGCGTCTCCATCCTAGATGGAGCTGAACGCCGGCGAGACGCTACTCCCGTGACGTGTTCGGCTGTAGCGGGTCAAGGTAGATGGTAGGCGAAAACCATCTAGACGCTACCCCGTACCCCCCCCAAGATTGCAGCCTCTAGATGGTAGCGGAACCAAGGTACCCCTCAATTTTCCCCCGATACCCCTCAATTTTGCCCTCACTTTTCTGCTTCTCTCGATTCCCAGATCTAAAAATGACCCTTTCTCTAATCTCTCTGGGGCCGGCGATAGACGACGGTGAGAGCTCGAGACCTCGGGCGACGACGTCCACAACCGCACCGACGCCGGCGAGAGCTCGAGCAAGGGTGAGAAAACTCGGCGTCGTGGGCCGGAGCCGCCAGCGGCAGGGAGGCGGCGAGAGGGTTGGCGAGAGGGAGAGCGGGTCGTCGGGGTGAGAGTGGGTCTGCCGTCGGGTTCGGCTGGAGGGCCGTAGCTGCCAGATCTGGTGTCTTGGAAGGAGATAGGAGGAGTGAGGGGGACCGAGAGAGTAGATGTGAGAAAGAGGGGAAGAGGATCAAGAAATGATTTTTTATTAATGAATTGGGGGTATTTTTATATTTATTTTTGGGGGTATTTTGGTCATCTATTATTACCCTTTTCAGGATTCAGCTAGTTACTTTACCGACCACTCATTTCAATTTTTACTCAATTCAGCTAGTAAATCCAACTTTCGGATTCAGCTGCCATTTCCAGCTAAAAGCTGTCAGTCTCAGCTTTCAGCTTTCAGCTAATTATCCAAACGGAGCCTCAGTAAAAAAATAAAAAATCTCCTCTTCGAGAAAAGAGAGCGTTAAAAGAAGGTTAATTCATCTTGCTTGGCCATGCTTCTGGGAGAAACAAAATGGGCCATAAGGAGTAACTTAAAGCGTGTAGTGACAATGTTATACATTGGACCTCTTCAGGACATCAGAAATAGTTAGAATTGGATTAGTAGTGTCTATAACCATGAATTGAACTGTTAGTTTGAATTCGAAAGAAGTAATTAAGTAATTAGATTTGCAAATAATAGAACGATCAAAAAGCTTACAGATACTGACGATGAACCGCGGACACTCTGGTAGCTAGCTTGCGATTGATAGCCTGGAATGACAAGAGAGCTTCGGATTCCTACTTTGCACATCACGCCAGTGAGCATTTCTTCCTTTTTAAGTTCATAATTTTTCCGAGGTACTACACCGATTGATTAAATTATTATTTCTGACTGACTTGGTGTTTATTTTGTTGATTGAATTATTTTTAATTATTTACGTAATTGCCTGCAACGTGCTCATTTTATATTTAACTAAATCATGTTATTTTAGAATTTGTACAAAAAATTAAATAATGTAGAATTATTTTATTTCAATACCCTCAAATTCTCAATCTTGTTAAGATCTTCTAGTTTCCATTGTATATTTATGTAATTATTTTCCATTGCATATTCCATGGCCGAAAAGGAACCTATCCCTTGGGTCATACCTTCGGTCTAGTCGTCCTTCAAGCTATGGAACAAATTATTGGTGATTTCTTCATAGAGATCTTCATGTTGGTGATTTTAGTGTTATCGCTTACTGTTACCTAGGGGTAATAGTGTCATTTGGTGTGGTCGGGATTCATACGACACTATGAAGGACTCACTTAGTTATATCACGGGTTTGGGGGTGCGGAGTGCACACTCGTGTAAGCTTAGTTGAGATCTACATCGAGATATTAAGAATTATGATGTTACATATAGGCAGTGGCAGACGTAGGAATTTACCCGAAAGGGGGCAAAATATCGTAAACTCTGGTCCATATCCATCAAAATCTACAATGATTATTTCTCATATCCATCAAAATTGACAGGAACCCCCAATTTTTTCCACTGATACTAATTGAACGAATTCACTAGGTCAATTGGGATTTGGGACTTGAGCGGAATTAAACACCTAATTGAACAAATTCAATCTCTCCGTAATGCAATAACACATCAGCAGCAAGCCAACAAGCAATTGAACACAAAGAAGCCTCTTTGACGCGACAGACCTCAAGCGAAGAACGAGCGGACCTCAGCAAAATTGAACTCGGTGTTGTCCGCCACTGGTTATGCGTTGAGAATCAGGCGCACCTCTTTGACGGACGAGGAGAATGAGCGGCTAGGGTTTGTGAGGAACGCCGGCGAAGGGAACCTGACTACGAACTCAACGAAGAACAGACAAAGCAACGAAGAGGAAGGGCGAGGGGAGCAGGCGAAGCAACAGACCTCAAGGTTGGGGAGAGGAGCAGGCATCGCCGGATTCGCCGCATCGGTTGGAACTTGGAACGAACTCAACGAAGCAAAGGAAGGGCGGGAAATTGTGTTTTTGTTTTACGTTGTTATCAATATTAAAAAAAAAAAATTAATTCCAACGGGGGCATGTGCCCCCTCTGGGCCTACGTTAAGTCCGCCACTGAATCTAGGGTAACAGTGGAACGATGTCTCTAAGACAAGAGTTAGACATGATGTTCAAACTGATTCATAACTGCTGTTACCTGGTATGGAACAACAACTTTGATGTCTAAGATGATTGACAAGTGTTGTTCCATGGGAGGTAACAATGACCTTATTGCCTTAGAAGGAATAAAGATGTGTCTGATAGATTGTTCTATTTGATGGAACAACGATTGTTTACTATGACTGTTCCCTATGGATCAGATGGTGTAACCGTCATGTAACTGACGTGAAACCACTTTTGAACTTCCTTAATGTGTTGTTAATTAATGGTGACATGTATATTATTATGTCTTTCACGTGTGGTTGTTGGTAACCACCGATAACCGTAAGTAACCACCAGTAACTACCATTAACCGTTCCCTGTAACTGCTCCTTTGACTCTATATAAAGGCTGTTTGGACGATAGTGTTGGGTTGGTTCTTTTTGGTTTGAGAATCATTGTGAGAATGCATGTTTCCATGATTGAACTTCAATGAAGAGTCTAAAGTCCATTTTACACGAACTCTAAGGTCTGATCCATTACAAGAGCGTTGTATGGATTGGAGGGTTTGTCTTATCTCACTTCAAATTTCGTGGATTCCCTAAGGCTCAAAGGGGCGAAATATTGACTTCGGAAAGTGACTACACTATTCAAACCTATATCGGTACAGGTACATATTATTGATCTATTGAAGAAAGTTCATCTTCAACAACTTTCACGAAGAGGCGTTCTACAACAACAACATAGAACTGTTCCTTGGTTCGACAGAGTTGTTGTTACATGGGGAACAACGCCAGCCACCAACAGATTGAAGATCTTCGGTGAGAACAGTTGTTGTAGAGAGCCACAACACCAACATACGGAATCAAGATACCAACACTCCATCAAGTAATACCCATTGTCACAAGGCCTCTCCATCGTTGTCATGACGTCCGAGTGTGGGATGCTTAATTTGTCGTGATTGAATCGGTTGAGATAGTCACGAGCATGTTCATCAGGTTTTTAGACAGCCCTATATAGATCGTTGGACCTTATATCGAACATTTGGATGCTAGTAAGTTGAACTTGTAAGACGTCCATTAGGTGAGGAAAAAAGGCCAGGCTCCCTCATGGAAGTCTTATAAATTAACCACTTCAGTGTTTGATCGGTCAAGCTTGTTCGAAATCCCTTACTCATCATCAGTTCCCTCAAATGATAGGGTACAACGTTGTTCATCATCTAGTTGTAGACGGCTATGTGATTATTCAAATCAATTGTACCATCATATGTTGGCATTCTAAGAATCGAGGACATCTTGGGGATCTCGATTCGGGCGATATGTGAGGTGAAGGGAGGCTCATTGTTCACGTCTAGGGCTTCCATTTTCATAGGTCTAACCACCCCAAGATGTGTACCATTTGGTCGGTGAAGGTGTTGAGTTATTTGCAGACCCTTTCTCTAGACAATTATGTTGAGGTCTCGCAGACATCACTTGTTAGTATATTATTCTTCAGTCATGGTCCATAAGTATCTTAGGTGGGATGGTTAAAGATCTAGAGTTGGTTGGAGGACAATCGGTGGAGCAAAGGTTCCCCATGTATATGTCGCGGCTAGTGGAGGCGTCATTGATATAGTAGCAATGGTTCCGCCACATTGATTCAGGCGTGTCACCAATCCTTCAACATATCTAGCCATTTGAGTGTTCGATCAAGCGGATGTCAGTGTTTGCACTTCCGCCTTCAATTAAGAGTTCTCGTTGATGATCTGATTAGTCGTCGCCTTCGACCTAGAATTCTTGTTGGTGATGTGATCGGCCATCACCGTAGAAGCTCTTGCGTTGATCCTCCAAATCTTTTTGTAGATTGCGAATTCGCTTGGTAAACTCCACCATCTCTTCTTGATGGGGTTTTGGCCGGATGGTCCCTCACACGAGGTAATCAACCGACTTATCATATCCCAGAGAGGGAATATTAGAGAAAAATGATTTTGGATATCTTTGATATCTTGCTTAGTTTTGATATGAAATTATACTTTTCATTTAAATATTTTTATTTTACGTAAAAGTGATTTTTTTTCATTTTTATGAAGATTCAACATAGTTAATTTAAAAAAATAGATCTCACAATTGAAATTAAATTAAAATAAAATACATATATATGTTCATAGGTTCAAACTTGGGTCTATCGGGCTTGAATTATAAATTCTCAAATAAAAAGCAGACCTAGATCAAAATTGAAGTGAAAAATAATTGAAGTGAAAACCATTTATTTGTAAAATAAAATTCTCAAATAAAAAGCAGACCTAGATCAAAATTGAAGTGAAAAATAATTGAAGTGAAAACCATTTACTTGGGTCTATCGGGTTTACATTTACATTACCCGTATATCTTTCGGGATTTGTACAAGTTTCAAAATTGAAGTGGAAACCATTTATTTGTAAAATAAAATTTTGTGTTAGGCAAAATTTTTGGATAATGCCTCTTAATACAAAATTAATATCCATGCTCTTGACATTTGGACTCATACTTTCTCTTTTTCTTTTCTACAGTGTTGTGCAAGGCCGACCCAGGCGCCCAAGAACTCGCACCCGTACCGGCAAAGTGGGAGACCCCAGTCACATCCACACACGAGTCCTTGCCATGATGCCAATTAAAGAGAAAAAGGTCAACGGGCCTAAAATCCTGCCCATTCTCCGAGAGGAAACCCATGGGAGCCTCCTTCCGCACCGCAACCCCGAGTTTGGCACAAATATCAAGAAGTATATCTCACACCAGATTACGTTTGAGCTTCACACCCACCTCGCTAGAGCAGTGGACAGCATGATCACCCCATTTGTTCATTCTAGGAGTGTTACAACTCGGGCAAATACTGCCATCAGGAAATAGAGGTACCATAAGCCTGTAGCACAGCACAGAACGAAAATATCGACACTTCATCCTCTGTCCAAACCATCAATAGGGATGGTGAACAAAAAATCTTGTGCATGAGGAGCACAAATACTGCTAAGAACGGCAACTTCCCTCGGGCCAAGCCTATACCGCTCAACAAGACTATTGTCAACAACACCAAAGTAGCACCTTGCCAGAAGTTTCATGATTTGGGGGGCAGGAGAAACAGTGGTGAGGGGGTAGCATCAACGTTGCAAAAGGTATTGAAATCATTAAGAGCATGCTGAAAGGAAGGGCAGGGAGAAACTATACCCACATTTAACAAAATCTTAGCCTACAGAGTGTCTGTTTGAAGCCAAGAAGCAAGGAAAGCATAACGGATAATATCCCCGGCATCATAGATGCCAAGACCACCTCTTTTGATGGGGAAAGTGGCCAAGTGTCATTGCCAATCACCAAAATCTGATCCTGACGCCGCTACAACCTACTCCAAGGATAGTCGCAAGGCATGATCAAACTGAACTTCAGCATCCTTGAAAGACACTAGAGAGCAAGTTCTCAAGGCATAGGTCACTTAGCCAACGTGACGCAACTACGGAGGAGAAGAAGCTCACATTGGGTGGCACAAGCTCACTTTATATAGATTCCAAGAAATTCAAATTAATTTCCTTTTAAAAAGTACTTTCCACCCATAACTAAAACAAACTCGTATGGTTAAGAACATCCATATCGAAGAAATTAAGGGAATTTTTTAACTAGGAAAGAAAAACAAATTGAACAATATCAGAGAATTGCATAAAAGAAAATTTTTCTACAAGAGATAAAGTGAGAATCAGAGAAATATTTTTCTTATTTTTTCTGACCCAACTGATTTTTATCTTTTTAGAAAACTAGTAGAAATTTTGTACCGTATACGGGTAATACAAATATAAATTCAACTTAATTGATCTAAGATGTAATTTTGAACCGAGCAAGCTTTTTACTCGATAATATATAATCCAAACCTGACAGACGCAATTCCGAACCTATTGCCCTTTATATGTATTTTAATTCTATATAATTTCAATTATGGAACCATTATTTTACTTAATTATCTAGAATCTTCATAAAAATGATTTTAAAAAATTTATTTACCTAAAATGAAAAACATTTTAATTATTTAAATGGAACTATATCTTCTTAAGACATCAAAGTTCGATAAGATATCAAAGATCTCAAAAGTTGGATATGATATCAAGTGAATATAAAGATTATTTTTAGAGGATACAATTAAAAAAATAAAATTATTATTTTATTTATCTTGGATGGCGTGACACAAATTTTAATAAAGACATGGATCTACTATAATCTAATATAAACAGGACCCAAATCTTTGTTAAAGTTTACGCCACACCAGTTTATTTTTTTACATTATATTTTCTGAAAATAACTCATTTATGTCTACTTTAAATCTTATACAATTTCTTTATATCTTACCTAATTTTGATATCTTAGAAAAAATTCGAACATGATTTTGTTAACATTATATTTTTTTATCTTAATACTTTTTCTTATTAATTAGTATACATTTTGTCATTATTAAAATTTGAAGAATAGTGAAAAAATTTACACATATATCAATAGTATATTAAATAATAATATAAGTAGGAAAAATTGAATACAAAATTGTATTAATAAAAATACATATATAGATCAATAGGTTTGGACTCCGGTCTATCAGGTTTGGATTATTAATTCTCGAGTTAAAAGAGGATTCGTATCAAAATTTGATCTCGAGACTCAACTCGGTTGATTCAGGTTTTATATTTACATTATCCGTATCTGGTACGAGATTTGTACTAGTTCTACTTTATGTTACATCCTTCATTAAGATATGCATGTTGTTTTAGAGTTTGTATTAAAAACTAATAAGTTCAATAATCTGACTTAACTATTGTCAATCTTTTCAAAATCTTTTATTTTCTATTATATATTTATGCTACTTTTTTCAATTAGTGAGGACAATATTATAAAAAGTGTACCAATATATCTAAAATGATAATTACTTTTTAATAATTTAATGGAAAAATGACTCAAAACAATCCCAAGTATCATCTTTCAACCAAAAATAATCCCAAGTTTGAAAATCATCACTAAAAATCCAAATTATCACGAAATTAACCAAAAACAATCCGGAACCTTTTTTCGACGAGTTTTCCGGTGGAATCAATGATACGAAGATCAATAATCTGGCATAACAACTTAATATTTTAGACTTGTTTGAAATATTTTTGATTGTCATATCATCGATTCCACCGGAAAACTTGTCGAAAAATGACTCCAATCGTTTTTGGTTAATAATATGATAATTCGAATCGTTGGTGATTATTTTCAAATTTTGGCTTATTTTTGGTTGTAAGTTGATACTTGGGGTTATTTTGAATCATTTTTCCTAATTTAATTAAGCTAAATTGACACACATTGGTTAAGGGATGGAGTATATTATAGAAATCACATTTAGAGTCCGTTTGGTAACTCAGTGTTGATGTTGATGTTGATCGATTGCTGATGTTGATATTTAGTTGTTGATATTGTTACTAAAATTGAAAACTTTTTTTTGGATATCCAAAAAAGTCTCCAAGAGATGTTCCAAATACATTGATATTTGTGAATTTAGAGATTTTTAACTTCAATAGATGCTCCATTTCATTCTCTAAAATGGGGATAGAGGGAAAAACATGGGGTGTTTTCCCCAAATTTGGGAAATTCTCCAAATGGATTTAGAGAATGCATTAAATGAAATACTATACATGACAACATTCCATTGGTTATATTAATTTTTATAATATTTTACAAAAAAATAAATACAAAAAAATAAAATAATAACTATGAGATTGTTGAAAATGGGGACGCTCTTAGAATTGAGGTATATTTTTGTTGGGAGACTAAAGCTTTTGATTCTCCGTATTAAAAGAAATTATGAAAAATTTGTTGAAAATGTCCTTAGTATTCTCCCACATGAATAGTTAAAATTCCCACCAAAAAACAATGTGAATGCTTGAAAGTGAGGAGGTGGCCGGAATTACGGGTCCCCTTCCACTTTACTTTTCTAAAATGCAAGAACAACAATGATGATTTGGATTTCTGAAAAGAAAAGTAATACGAAGTACCCCTACTAAATACTGGCTTTAGGTAATCAAGTGTCCTAAATTTCTTTCGGCCAAAAAAAACGTGTACTATATTTTTCAAAAAAGTGGACCAAAAGGTGTAGTGGTGACTGGTGAGTGCCTGAGTGGTGGACTGTCGGGAGTGCCTCTCGTGGACTAATAGGTTGTCTCTCTCCCACTTTACTTTTCACTTCACTTTTTTTTTTAAATCCCCAATTTTCTTCTTTTCTACGTAATTGCTTATTTTGCTTTAACTTTTAGATTTTTAATCAATACTTCATTTCACCTTTTTTTTTAATTTTAAGTTTAACTTTCTCAAAATTTTAATTTAGCACTTTATTTATTGGGAAATTTCGTTTGACACACTTATATTGTGCCATGTAGATTTTTTCATGTGTCGTCCTCATATTTCGTTGACTTTACCATGTATCGATCCATCGCTACCTCACATCATATATTATTTAATATTCATTTAATGTAGAGATATTTTCTACCATGTAGATAAATAGAAATTTTTTCTACCAAATATGTAAATGTAGAGATTCTTAATAAAATATTTTATTTTTTGTAGTTATACAAATATTATCTATAGCAATTTAATTAAGATACCACTTAAGAAAGAGGGATTTTGATAAGTATATATTCCAAAAGATATTCTAATCAAATATTCAAAATCCTTCATTACTTAGTTAATATGATAATTCCTTTTTTTCATTAAAGATTTATAGTTGAATTGTATGTTTTTTAAATGTATACAAGATTTATTAAATTTTTTATTTTCATCACTTGAAAATGATTAGTTAGAATACTATGCTAAAAAAATAGAATACTAAAAATATATCCAAATTTAGAATATACATTGAACTTCTTAAAAATCATATAAAATTATATTAAAGAACTTTTTTGATTTGCTTAGTTTTTCAAAGAAAAAACTTCAGAATTCACTCATAAAAAAAGTGAAAAAAAAAGAAGGCATTCAACAATCAAATATTGATGGATGTCGATTCAGACCGCCCTTGCCTTGAAAAAATTCCCATGCGGCCACCAGCTTTCCCAAAATAAGACCGATCCTTCTCGGGGAATTTCCTGCTTGAAAGCATTAGCAAAGCGGAACAAAGCGTCGGTAGCAAAGCCTCATTCTCATAGCCAAGCGCTAGCGCCCAAGCCCTATGTGCTATAATATTGAGCCAAGGACGGTCTTTCCTCAGAAGACACCAAGGGGATTTGCAGTATCGGGAGTTTCGTTACCTATTGAATAAAAAATGGTTGGTGCCTCTACATGAGCTTCGGGTAAGCAAATATGAACAGATAGCATAGGCACTTTGACAACGCTTTTGGTATATATAAAAATAAAAAGTTTGCGAGTTAAGATCTTTCATGATGTGCACGATCTCAAAGTGGGACACTCTCATTTCCTTTCTTTATTTTTTCATTTTAAGTGTATTAGATTTATACTACTATGGTATAAAGTTGAGTCAATATTTTTACAAAAAAAATTATCATTTCCATATTAAAAAAAATTCATTGGGCCTTCATTTATATGATAAGTTGCAATCTTCTAATATATATTTTTATTTCATAAAATCTGGTCTTTTCACTCAAACAAAAAATCAATATAAAATCGGAAAATAATTTCTAAAATATAACTATGAAATTATTTTTAACAAATACAATATATGTTTGAAATATAATTCGGATTTTTATAAATTTTAAATATGATTTGGATTTTTATAAATTTGAAATATGATTTGGATTTTTCTAAACAACAAATCTAGACTACATCTATATAGACTTGTCAAAACTCGACCCATCCCGAAAAACTGACCCGAACAGTCTGAAAACTTTAGGGTTGAAACCCAATCCGAATAGCAGCGAAGAAAGAAAAAGACCGAACCCGAACCCGAACCCAATTGGGTTGAAACCCGAAACCGACCCAATTTTTTATATGTATGTAGAATAAATATATTAATTTTTTAAAATATTAAAATATATTTTATTATAAATAAAGTTTTATGATAAAAATCTATTTAAAATAATATTTTATTATTTAATCATAATATTATTTTAATAATGATTAAAAATTCAAATTCTTGACATGTTTGGTCGACCCGAACCCGAACAATAACATGTCAAGACCCGACCCGACTTGACCTGCAACCCGATTGACCTAAATCCGCACTCAACCCGAACCCAAAAAGACTGAACCCGAATCCACCTGACCTGACTCGTTTTGACACCTTTACATCTATATATATGTATAAGATTTTCTATCTAACTTAATAAAACATGATTTTTCCATTTAAACAAAAAATCAAAATAAAATTGAAAAGTAATTTCTCATAGATAATCTTGAAATTAGTTTTTAATAATTACTAATATAATTTGGATTTTCCTAAATAAATAATCTAAACTATATCTATACGTATAGAATTTTTTACCTAACAATCAATATCTATTGTTGGGCCTCAATAAATTCAAGCCCAAATATGAGTTCAGCAAAAGCCCAATGCACTTGAAGAAAAGATTGTGGCAGGTGGTTTCAAAGGATAAGGTAGATCGAGTCGGATATCGCGGAGACGGAGGAGTCAGCTCGCCAGATAGCTAGAATCTTGGGAGATATGAACGTTATGGACGAGCAGGCCCTAGGATCTCGGGAGTCAACTATTGATAGAATCAATCAATATATGGGCACTCATGGTACTATCATGAGGTCTCGGCTTCGAGACTGCAGTGCGGCAGTTTACCCTATTTCCTTTACAGCTGGTTAGTAATCAGTTCTCATCCCTTGTGGATGCTCGATGGGAGCTCAAATAGTACTTGCGACAACCCTAATCCTTTCCTTATCAAAAAAAATCAATATATATTGTTAAAGATATTAAGTGTATATTTATTGTTCCTTGTATATCTATTCATATTCTGTAACAACTCTCTTGTAAATCTCTTATATCTACCCTCTGAGGTTAATGGAAAGCACAAGAGTTTTCCCCAAATCTTTACTCGTTACATGGCATCAGAGCAGGAAACCTAATTTTTTTTCCCCTTCCCCTCAGCCGTTCAAACCAAATTCACGTTTTTGGTGTTTGATCCACCATGAGTGAATCAGAGACCGATACTGTCAATCCTACGGCTATCGTCTTTGGTGTTTAGAAGGTTCTAAGTTTGTAATCAGTAGGGATGTTACTTTTGATGAGAACTCCATGCTTTATCAAAAGCTGAGGTGCCCAAAGGTGGTGATGTTACAACGTTAAAATCTCAAGTAGTTGAGATAGAAGAATCTGAGGATCAATTAGATTCTAGTCATGATCAAGAGGAATCTCATCTTGATACATATCGTCATGAAGATGATGAGCTAGAACATGAGGAGGTTCAGCAGGAAAATGCACAAGTACTACAACAACAACAGCAGCAAGAGACCGTGGCTTCCACTAGGCCAAGGCGGGTTTGCAAACCGGTTCAGAGGTATGGTTTTGATGAACCTCTGAAACACTATGGGCAGTTAAACTTAGTTGAATATGCACTCTCGGTGGAGGCTGATGAGCCCCTCACCTTTAAACAAGCTATCAAAGGTATTGATAAAGAGAGATGGTTGGTAGCTATGGAGGAAGAGATGGAATCTCTTCATAAGAACAAGACATGGGAGGTAGTCCCATTGCCTAAGGGAAAGACTGCTATTGGTTGTAAGTGGGTGTATAAAAGAAAAGCAGATTCATCTGAGCTCAGTGGTACAAGATATAAGGCAAGATTAGTGGCAAAGGGTTTTGCACAGAAAGAAGGTGTGGATTACAATGAGATCTTCTCTCCTGTGGTAAAACATACTTCTATTCGGGTGCTTTTGAGCATTGTTGCTCATGGTGATCTTGAGTTGGAACAACTCGATGTCAAAACGGCCTTCTTGCACGGAGACTTAGATGAGGAGATCTACATGTACCAACCAGAAGGATACAAAGTAGAGAGAAAGGAGGGTCAGGTATGTCGCTTGAGGAAATCTTTATACGGATTAAAACAGTCGCCTTGACAATGGTACAAGCGATTCTCTTTCATGCTAAAGCATGGTTTCTCCAGAAGTGATCATGATTGTTGTGTCTACATTCAAAAGCTTCATGGAGGTGAATATATTTATCTCTTATTGTATGTGGATGACATGCTTATTGCCTCAAGAAGCATGGTGGAGATAAACAAGTTAAAGGTCGAATTTGGTAAGGAGTTCGATATGAAAGACATGGGCGCTGCTAGAAAGATATTGGGTATGGAGATCCAAAGAGATCGAAAAACGCGTCAATTATTCTTGAGTCAAAAAAGTTACATGGAGAAGGTTATTGACCGGTTTGGTATGAAAAATTCTAAGTCGGTGGTAACTCCATTGGCACAGCATTTCAAACTCTCTAGTAGGCAATGTCTTGTTACAACAAAGAGAAAGCACACATGAATAATGTGCCATATGCAAGTGCAGTTGGAAGTTTGATGTATGCTATGGTATGTACAGGACCAGATATTGCACAAGCAGTTAGTGTTGTGAGTAGGTTCATGGCGGATCCAGGTAAAGCACATTGGGAAGCAATAAAGTGGATATTAAGGTACCTGAAGGGTACTACTAATGTTGGTTTGTGTTTTAGTGGAAAGACATGTCAAGTTAGCGGGTTTGTTGACTCGGACTATGCAAGTGATATTGACAAACGCAGATCAACCACACTGGTTATGTTTTCAAAATATATGGTGCTCCGATAAGTTGGAGATCAATGCTACAGGCTACAGTTGCACTCTCAACTATAGAGTCAGAATATATGGCTATGGCAGAGGGAGTGAAGGAAGCATTATGGTTGAAAGGTCTTTTGTGTGACTTGGGAATGACACAAGATAGTGTGGATCTATGGTGTGATAGTCAGAGTGCGATTCACTTGGCTAAAAACCAGGTCCATCATGCTCGTACCAAGCATATTGATGTTTGATATCATTTTGTTCGAGATGTCATAGAGGATGGTGATATTTCTCTTATGAAGGTACATAGAAACGAAAATGCAGCAAACATGTTAACAAAGGTTGTGACAGGAAGTAAGTTTCAACACTGCTTGGAACTGCTTCAAATTGGCCCATGTTAAATTGCCCAGGAGGGGCATAATCCTTCGGGATGGTTACGGGTGAGGTGGAGACTAAATGGAGGACAGGTAGAACTACGATTGGCTTGATCCCGGTGAGAGGGTACGTAGGCAATCATGACTATAATGATGCAGCCGAGGTGGGAAAGTCTATCATGCGTACTAAGGATTATTCCCTTATTCGTCCAAAATTTGAGACTTTTCAAATTGTGTACGAGGTGGAGAATTGTGAGAATGTTATGCTAAATATAGCTTTCATCAATTAGCCACACAAGTTAAAATAGAATAGAAAATCAAGCAACATGATTTTCGATTTCTCCTATTTTATTTGTGGTGAGAACATTAGACATGTTTCTTATATTAGAGAGAAAAGTAAAAGGAAAAATCAATCTCCTGGAATTAAAAGAAAAGAAAGTACCAGAGAGAAAGAGAGCTTTTCATCTTGCAAAAGATAAGAGAGATATACAAGAGAGGTTTATTTTTCTTTTGTAAACTATATACTCTTATATACGACAAACTTGTGGATTGTACAAGTTTTCGGTATTATTCCTACGTATAGTAAGAAACCCACCACCCCGAGGACGTAGACATTTTGTCGAACCTCGTAAATCTTGCGTGTTCATACCAACTTAATTATTCTCTATTAGTCAAAGCTTCCACGGCTACTCAACAAACAACATGCCAAACGGGACCTTATTACTCTAATCTTAGTTTCATCAATTGGTAGCTTTTTTTGGTCGAAATCAATTGCTAGCTTGATGCATTCAGCTGAGGCAATTAAACTATCGCCAAAGACAACATAATATTAATTATTTTATTATTTTATCAATATTGTAATTAGTTAATTGTAAAAAATGTTGATACTTTTGTCCTACTAGTCAACCCAAACCCTACCCAGCTTGATGCATTCAGCCAACAAAAGGCGTGCAAAGAGTTTATACAATTGCATAATTGCCCATTCTTGCGAATCTAGAGCAAGGATTCTGTCATGGACTCATGGGCAAAGGATGTCGTTAGCCATGCCCATTCTTGCGAATCTAAACATTAATGGACCTCGGAATTGTTTAAAGATGAATCTTCATTATTACAAAGGGTCTAAAAGGTGGCCCCTGAACTTGTGTAGATTGGTCACTTAAACACCTCACCTTTAATTTGGACCTATTGAACCTTTAAACTTGCATATTTATCCTATTAAACCCTTGGATGTTTGAATTTTTATTAGTGTTTTACACGCGCGATGAGTTGTAACAATCTCATGCCATATCAGCGCCACGTAGACGACACATGTGTATATTTTGAATTATTTTAATTGTTTCAGAAAAAGGTAAAAAATAGCCACGCATATTTTTTTTGTTAGAAAAAAATTTCCACATGTATACCTTACACCTTTATTAATATGATACTAGAAATAACGAAAATCAACTTAATTATTTGATTAAACCACCTTACTTATTTGATTAAAACTTTAAAAATCAAAATAATCAATGTAAGCACCACCTTCTTCTACCTCCTCCTCGAACTTGCAACAACTATGGTGGTGGCGGCATTCGACAATGGCGAGACTGGGCATCAGCGACTATAGGCTCGGGACGTCAAGGTGAAGCCGATGAAGGGGGATACATCTTCAAACACGTACTGTAGCAGCAACACCGAGCATTTCACAAAAAGTCGACAGCGGCGGCTCGCTCGGCTTTTCGTCGGCGATTCGATCGGGAAAGTGAGGGGTTTGAGTAAAAAGGGGGCGAGAAATTCAGATCTGAGCTTAGATTTGGAAAATTCAGTCGAAAAGGATTCGGATTTGCGAATTCAAAAACTTCATTGGGGGTTTTATTGGAGGTTGGCTTTAGATTTAAAATTGACACAAAATTAGGTTGTTGTACTGGATTTGTATTTGAGATGAAATTATGGACCAATTGAATGATATTCATAGAAAACAAAAAATGGGTACAAGAAATTCATATCAACCTTTGTTCACCATTAGTCAGTAGGTATACGAAAAGAGGAAGAAGAAAGGGATGTAGCAAAAATGGGTTTGTGAATGAAAAAGAAATTTCTTTTAAAATTTTTTTTTGCTATTATTTCCACATCAGCCTCATCTCCCATGTTTTACTGTTCTCACTCGCCCAAAGAGAAAGTGAACCCACTTAAAGTGCCACGTCAGCTTTTAAATATTTAATAGAATAAATTTTGTAAGTTTAGGTGTTTAATTGAATAAATAAGTAACTTTAAGTGTTCAATAGGTCCAAATTAAAGGTGAGGTGTTCAAATGACCAATCTACACAAGTTCAGGGATTTTAGGCCTGTTACAAAGACGTGCTAAATAAAGAAACTCCACCTGCCGTAAAAACCATAATGCACCCAAATGAGATTCGAATCTTACAAGATAGATGATAATTTGGTCCACTGAACCAATTACAGACCGATAATTAGCCATATATATATGTAATCTTATTTGGTCAAGTACATGGTTTTTCGTTCTTTTTTTACAATTCTACTCATCCATAAAATAATGAAGTAATAAAACGGCCTATTTGCCTAATCAGAATACAAGGGCATGATACTAATATGTACAGCAAGATAAAGATTACAGCTTGATTAGCAATGAATAGGCGTTCCATGCAAACCATCCATACATGAAACAAAGCTAATGCACCCATCTTCATCCAACGCGCAAATCGCCATACGATACAGCCTCGCTCATATCCAAGGGAAGAACGCAACGCGTGCAGTGACAACAACGGAGAGAATGATTATCCAAATGGCGACGTTAGACACAAGCGCGTACACACCACACAAGAAAGCCAAGACAGTAGCCCGAAGAGAGTACTGCAACATCGTCACACTCGAACTCGCTATGTCCTCCAAGTACACATGGTACCCGGTCGATATTGCTGACGTGTAACCGAGCAAAACCGCTATACCCAATAGCATGGCCACGGCGTCCGACGCCACGAACACTTGGATAGCAACTTGCTTCATACGCAACGCTTTTCCGGTGGTTTGGTCATAACCGCCGGGAATTGTGAATAGTGCTGCGAATGTGAGGGTCACCAAGAGAGTTGCAACCAAAGCCAAGTTGTTCAGCAATTGTTTCAATTCCTCCTCCCTCAGCAACTTCACATCAGTTGGTATTGACCCGACCCGACCAATCCGATGTCTGACCCATTCTATCGGACTTACTACTCCCGTTTCGAGTCGTTTGAAGGATTTGTGTATTTCGCGCTATCATTTGAAATAAACAGAGAATCAGCTAGCTGGCTATATGACTGTAGTTAATTACTAGTGATATATTTACTACGCATACCTGCTGCTCATTGCCATTTCTCATCAGCTTTTCGCATAAATCCATAGGCATCTGATGCTGCTTGTTTCTAATCCTCCGATTCACGCCTTTTGCCTTAAACAGGGCAATTACCTTTCTCTTGTCGGTATCCAAGACCGCGCTATGTAGCGCCGTATTTCCATCCCTATCAATTTCATTTATCAACTTCACCATGTTCTTATGATTTAAGCACTTCTGAAGACCGTAACTGGATTTGGCCGCGATGAGGTGAAGTACTGTCCTGTTGTTGCTGACATCCCGAAGCTCTGCAGACAATGGGCAGCCTTCAAGTATGGCTTCGATACCCATATAAGAACCGCAAATAGCTGCCCTGAGCAATGGGGTAAAGCCTTCTTTGTCGTAGACGAACGCTGTTGATTTGTCTTGCTTAATAAGCTGACTTACCAAGCTAGGTTTTGCCTTTTCTGCAGCATAATGGAGTGGGGTCTTGCCCTCGTTATCTACCATGCTCAACAGGTCAGGCCTTCTCTTCATCAAGTGAACCCCAATATGATATCCTGCACCACCAATATGCTTGTCAAAAAACAAAGTAATTACGACTTTAGTTAGCAAATGAAATCACCTCATTCATACGATTATGAAAATCATAGACATTAGCAATTCCAGGCAGAATATGAGAAAGTCATGAACACCAAGCTAAAAAAAATTGTACGGGATGGAACTTAGAGAATAAATAAAGTACTTAAATCTTGTTTAGATGAGTGTATTTCAGATAAACTAGTAAGATAATGATTCGTGTATATCACCTTTTGTTCTCATGCCATTGAAATTGTTGCCTGTAGCAGGCTCCCAAATTGGATGCATGTGTGGATGTTTTATTGGCCAATGAGGCATATAAAGCGCATGTTCGAATTGAATTTACCTCGTTTGCTTGCAGCAGCGGCAGCATGAAGAGGATTCTTGCCATCTGGTCCACATATACTAAATGGATATGCTCTAGACGCTGATAAGATCTCCTTCCCAACCTTGGAACAACCTTGATCAGCAGCTAGATACAAAAGACTTTCATTTGACTTGTTAACAAAAGAGGCCAATTCAGGTTCCAAACGCAACAAAAACAATGCAATTTCAGAGTGTCCATTTCTCATAGCTTTGTGAACAGGTGTGTCTCCGTTTTTCGCCTTGAATTTCCACGGCTTGAAATCTTCGATTTCTTCATTGGCTTCACCTTTTTCTACCACACTTGCAGATTGACTATACTTACGACCACTTCCAAATATATCCGTTTGAGTGCATACTGATAGAATGGCTTTTACAAATCGAAGATGTCCATACTCTGCAGCCATATGGAGTGGGGTCTCCCCTTTGAAATTCTTTCCTAACAGCAACATGCGACATGCAGATCTGGATTTTCGGGCTTGGTCAATGATTTTCATCTTGCCATCTCTGGCTGCTATATGAAGGATACTATTTTCACCAGGTCCTTGAAAATTCAAGCATTGGTCCCAACTTTTATAGTAATTTGAGAGGTCATCCAAATTAGTGACCTGCTTATCATAGAATATTTCCATATCTACTGACTCCTTCGTCCTCCATGCAGATGCAAAGCATTTCTGGTAAAAATCGAACAGCTCAAGTTAATGTATGATTCATAAATCCAGTTTTTACAGTGAAGTGAGAACTTAAAATGCAGAATTTACAAGTACAATATTGTATAGCCACAACATTACAAAGGAGTTAATAATATAGCTTTATTACGTACCAATCTGATGGGTATGTGGTCGTCTGATTTGCATAAATCCTTGGGACTGTTGCCTTGTTTGTTCTTCAGCCTCCAATTGATGCTACTAGTTAATAGTAGGGTATCAGCAATCTCAAGATCAGAGTTCATCAAGGCAAGATGCAAGAGTGTGTTGCCGTTGTTATCAACCTCATTGACTAGCTCCTTCATTCTCGTCTTCTTCAAGCACCCTCTCAAGAAAACAGCATCCATCTTGGCAACATGAAGCGCTGTTTTACCATGATGCTTGTCACGGACCACAATTGATTGGGGGGACAACTCCAAGATGGTTTGGACAATTGGAAGGAAACCCCTGCTAGCTGCTATATGCAAAGGGGTAAACCCGTCTTTGTCATGAAAGTACGCAAGGTAGCTGTCAGCCTTGAGCAATGCCTCCACCATTGACTCATTGTGTTCTTCCACCGCATAGTGAAGAACCGTCTTCCCCTTGTTATCTTGAACTTTCAATAGATGCTTTCTTCTTTCTATTAAAAGTAACATAATATCCTCTGCAAGGTCAACAAATAAAAAAAATTCACTTTCCATGTTCTGATTAGTTGATCTCAATAAATATCTAGGTTGAGTAGATTTTATCCTAATTCAAGAAAAGAAAACCTTGTGGTGTTACTCCTGTTAGATATTTCAAACTACTTTTGTGCTTCCATGTATATGCATATTTATGATCTAGCTAGATCTAGATTACCACACCAACTTATACGAATTCATTAAGACTTAACAAGTTTAATGGAGGGGGGGAGTAGGCATACCATTCAACTTGCTAGCAGGGTGAAAAGCTGTCTGACCAAACGGCCCTGAGAAACTTACCGGGCAAAGGCCGAGGCGATCAGCATCCAAAATCCTTTGCAGAAAGTTTGGACAAAAATTCTCAGCTGCCAGGTAAGCAAGGCTCTCCCCAACATTGTTGTAAATGGAAACCAACTCCAAATCCCTTTCCAAAATCAGAACGGCGATGTCATCATGCCCATATCTGAGAGCCACATGAAGAGGAGTATCCCCCTGAACATCCCTCTCCCTCCAACAAGCCAACAACGATTTGTTCTGATCATGGGCGTGGAGGAGCGCTTGGACAGTTTTCTGGCAGCCGGATTGGGCAGCAAGGTGCAAGGGGGTCTCCCCTTTGGAGTTGTGCTTGCAGACAAGCTCGTTCGGGTTCGTACTCATCCGGGCAAGGAGTAGTGCTGAGATGAAGTCGCTGTTACCGTGCTGGGCTGCTACGTGCAGGGCGTTGCTTTGGTCCCCTGGGGTAAGCCGGTGGAAGAACAGCCCGTCGTCGTTGTCTTCGGCTATAAATGTTTTCATACTGCTGCCTTCCGTGGACCGAGCCGCTTCATACAGCTTGTCAGCCATGTAATTGTACTCTCCTCCCCCTTCTGCCACCATGGATCTCATTCTATCTGACTCGAGTTTCTCCTAAACAACAAATTAGTTAATTAACCCAAACTATTTAATCAAAACTGCAAATATAAGTAGCAAACAACAACAACAAAAAGGCCACCATTATTCTCTCTCCTTTCACACTCATTCTTAACCAAATCTTCCTTCCTTCTTCCTCTTGCTAAGATAAGACAGATTCGTTTCGTGCTATCAATCTAGCACAAAACTACACAATCGGAGCCAAATTAAACCTTAATTGATTCATTTTCACAACTTCAATAACCTAATCAAACCATTCCTAACTTCAGGTCATAATCCACACCAAATTCATCCATCAATTTCACACAAAAACTCCAATTCCAACATTCAAGACAAGAACTCACCAAAGCACAACGGAAAACCGGCAAAGGCGGAGAGATCAGATCGTGTGGAAGAGATGAATAGACACAGGAAGAGAAGGCGTATGGGGAAGTTCAGGTTAACAACAGAGAAGATGAGCAGAGATGGAGGAAAACGGATTGCATCCACATCTACATATAAGAAATGTGATTAGAGGACAAATTCATACAGCGTACGAAACTTGAAAGAGGTTATTATTAGCTAGTAGTGCTAGATCGATGGGGAAAGGGGCTTACTAGTGCTGATGATGACCCCCGTCCTAGTACTCTAGCGGAAGCCATGGATGACAGAGAGAGGTGCTCTACTGTGGAAATTATACAAGCAGCTGCTGATTTCTAACTGGATTCCAAACTACTCAGCTGTTTTTTCTTCTTGTTGGGTTGAAATTGATTGTTTTGTTTTTGGGGAGGAAAAACGGATTGCTTTCTTGCATTTAATGGGGGAAACTTCCAATTAGGGATATTTCACAAAACTAGCCCAGTAAAGTTTTGTTTGCAAGAAACTGCCCTTGCAAGCTGAGAGTTGATGTAAAACCACTTCAGGTTTTGTTTGAAGCCATCAAAATACCCTGAATTATTATACATCACGTCCTGTTTTTTCATTTTTTTAGTGTACTTATAAGAAAGGATAAATAAATCATATATTTATTAAACATGTCGTTATTCTTATTTTTGCTTTGGGACTAGCCTAATTCTTTCCGCCATTAAAAAAAATCTAATAGAAATAGATAAGTTTACTCCAATAAAGTATCTATTTATTATTTAATACTTTTGTTAAGTCAACCGACGCATGATAGAATTCTAGATATTGTGGCATATATACTTTATTAATTTTTGAATTTTATGAGTAATTTTCTATTGATGCGAGTTTAATGGGTGCTTTTACGCAAAGTGCTCTAGTGATTTTCGACATTTCACCCTGGAAAGTGTAGAACATTTCAATAATGTCATCATACCTAACTTGAATTGCATAAACGACATGCTACTTTTTCAATTTAAAATTTGTCTCTATCCAAGTTGGACTTTTGGAACCAAGTTGCAAGTTTTGTGGTAAAATTCTCCTAGTAAAAGCTCCACCAAGAATTATCACATAGATCATTGTCGAGCAACAAGTAATTAGATTTATCATTTGATTTTTTTTCAAACTTATCTTATCTAACAAAGCATTTCCTTAACCCGCTTTTACTTTTTTTTGCATTTATAATTTTTTCAAATCTATTATTTGAAGTATGTTATATATCACTTATTAAATATTATTTCCAGCCATGAGTCACTTCTATCTTTACAAATTAAATTTGTTTTCAAGAAGTATATTATTCTAAGATTTTTGAACTAAACCTCACTCGTATCAATTACCAATTGTAACGATATAATAACCTAAGTTTTAAAAACATGTAGGATAAAATCATGCAAGGTTTGAATGGGCGTGCATGCACATCTTACGCTAATATGAGTGGACTGCATGACATAGTACAGAGCAGATATACTATATACTTAGTTGTTCATACATCCACATCATTGTACGTACGTTTATCACGAGTGCATTTCGTGGCCACATAATTTATAGATGAGAAGTGGCTTTGTTTTTGGTTCAAAATGAAAGAAACATAGCTAAGATATAGTACTTCTTTTATACAGTACAATTACGACAGACTTAGTGGGGACCTTTATCTAGTGGTGCTCTTCTTCTAGGCACAACTTGAATATATGAGATAGTTGACAGCTCCTACAATCTGATATATATAAATTGAAAAATGATTTGTTAGTTCTAATTTTTTTTTCAAAATTCAAAGCTTATTTTGCTGGATAAAGTTTTTGGTGTTCGGTATACAAACGGTATTTGAAGTTTACTTTCTCAATAATAGGGTAAAAAATATGAAAAGGATGTCAAAATAGTCAGAAAAAGTCCTTATTTATAATTAAAGGATCATATATTGAATTAAAAAAGTCTTAAATTTCCACTACCTTGAGTCCTTAATTATAATTAAAGGATAATTACGGGTGTAGGTTACAATTTTGGTAACATTTCCACTACCTTCAGTTTAATCAGGTTTCAAAGTTTCAATGAGGTTCATTTAGAGCTGTCAAAACCTGACCCGACCCGAACCGATCGAAAATTTTTGGGTTGAAACCCGATCCGAATAGTAGCGAGCAAAGAAAAAAACCGAACCCGATTAACCCAAACCCGATTGGGTTGAAACCCGAGACCGACCCGATCGACCCGATATATTATATATATGTAGAATAAATATATTATATTGTAAATATTATAATATATTTTATCATAAAACCTATTATAAATAAAATATTATTATAAAAATCTATTAAAAATAATATTTTATTATTAAAAGTTACTATTATTTAATCATAATATTATTTTAAAAATCATTAAAAATTCAAATTCTTGACCTGTTAGGTCAACCCGAACCCGCACGATAACCTGTCAAGACCCGACCCGGCTTGACCTGTAACCCGAGTGACCCGAACCCGCACTCAACCCGAACCCGAAAAGACCGAACCCGAATCCACCCGACCCAACCTGTTAGACACCTCTAGGTTCATTCAACTATGGTCTTGCTATATTTTTTTGCCTCAATTTTTGCAAAAATTAACTAGTTTCATCACTCCAAATGTAACAAAAAGGATACTTTTGGTTAAAAGGTACTTCCCCATGCAGCACTACCAATTATCGGGCTTTTTGTAACGGAATAAATTGTAATGGTTTTTTGTCACGTTACATTAGACCGCCTATTGTAATGGTTTATTATGAAGTGTAACGGTATGATCTAATGTAATGGTTTATGTTAACACTAAGTGAGTAATGTAACATATACTTATAACAAAGGTAACAGTTGTTACAATACGAAAAAAGGTAAAATATGAGGTAACAGATGACATAGTAAAGGTAACACATCACTAAATTACAGAATTAAAATTAAAATGGCGCACATTTTGCAGAAAGAGCGCCACATATACGCTCCAATTTTAATAATATCAAAAATTTCCGCTTCTTTCTCTTCCTAGAATCCTAACCCTTGCCTTTTGCCCTTGTACCTCTACACCTCCGATTCCCCTAACCCTAACCCTCGCCTTTGATCTCCATCTACACCTCTGACTCCCCCTTTTTCCGAATCCCCAATCCTTTTGCGGCTGCCACCCGCTCCCCAATCCCCTACTCCATCATGGGCCTCGGCGCCCCGTTCAATGAGGCCACGACGCTCAGGGGGCCACCCTCGATCTCATCCGCATCGGGAGAACGGCCTCAAGGCCGGAGTTGAGGCCGTGGCAGTAGATCTCGAGCTCGGCCATGGAAAACGGCCTCGTCGCGTTTTCGGCTCGCCTGGACGAGCTTGTGAGAGAGCTCCGCCACCGCGATCTTCCATCGCTTCTCCTTCACCGCCGAGGAGGCGGACGATGTCGCCGTCTTCGTCTCCGGCGGGAGACGCTGGTGAGGGTCGATTTTTTCCGTCCTCCTTCCTGTATGGAGTGCTTGAAACGCCTCCGTTGTGTGCGCGCTCGCCCATTGCTGGGACACGCTCAACGCATCCGCCTGTTTGCTGGCCGCCGAGGGCAGGGGTTTGATGGCTGGTTGCTTTTTGAGGTACTCCGATTTCAATTTCCTCAACAGACACCCCAGTCGAAACTCAAAGAGTAAGAAGCCCTAGTATTAATTTATTCCCCTCTCTTTTGATTTGTTTTTCCGTCGGTTGCAACATACGTATTTTGATTAGCATGCATTTGCTTCTTTCTTTTCAGAAGCTGTGATTGTTGTGGTGGTAGTTTGTGTTGTTAGCTCCTTGGTGGTTCTGGGGATTAGGCCAGCCATTGCCACTTACATGTGGAGGCTCAGAAAGATACGACACAAAAGAAAAACGTAAGTATTTGCAATACAATGCTAGATCAAATTCTCAAATTAATTAGTGGATTCTGTTCAGGAATGAATGATTCAGAGAGACTAGTAGAAATCCTTCATGATAGCAGCCTCAACTTCATGTACTCAACCCTGGACAAGGCAACCGGATCTTTCGCTGAACCAAACAAGCTTGGGCAAGGCGGTTTTGGAACCGTATATAAGGTCATCCCTTTTACAAACTCACTTGTATATGATCCTTTCTCCTGTTGCTTTCAACATGTGTAGAATTTTCCAAATTTCTTAGCTGCTTCCATGTCTTTTCTATAGAAGGTTTTGCCTGATGGTAGTGAAATTGTTGTCAAGAGACCAAATGTCAAAATCTAGGGCCTAATTTTGTGGTTCATACTCTTGCATTTATTGTTTGCGAAATAGAGAATGAAAAAGCAGTGTTTCACAGAGCTTGTAATGATCCACTTATTCAGGTTTGATTAACTTCTTATTTTGTTTTATGCAGAAAAAGTTTATAGACTTTGTTTTTTCCATATGTTTATGCAGTTTTCTGCATTTGATTTATGCATGTTGATGTGAAGGAGTAGGATAATTATATTTATGATGCCTAAAATAGTGCCTGGAACATGATTGTAAAATGATGAAAAATAATACTCCCTTAACAAGGACAGCTAAGGGACTTCTGTCAAAGTGGAAAAAATAAGAATTGTACATTAGTGGCTCTAAATTTATAAAAAGACCATTTCATTTTGGTATGATGTTCATAAGGTATATTGATATTGGGTTTTCTTGGATTTATGGGAGTAGCTTGGTCTAGGTTAAATACAGAAGCCTAATCATGACACTCATCCAGTAATGTTATGTTTATATTTTTTCCCAGAGAACATTGAAGTCAATTGGGATGAGATGCATGAATTGTTTTATGTGTCAACCCGTCGGTATATAGTTATTTCTTAGTCTAATCTGTCTTTCTATCCTTCCTTGTCAAGTTGAGTATTCAGGCTTTATATTGTCTGAAGGTTGCTATCTAGAAGTCTTTGGATTTGGTTACTCTTTTTGTGATTGTTAAACACATATTCATGCTGACTATGAGATTCATTCTTAATAAACTGATATGGCAGGCTGCTTTTCTATCCCAACTACCTCCAGACTTGCTGAAGATATCTGAAGCTACGAAGCTAACTATGGATGTTTTGGGTCAATTAGTCACTTGGGTAAAACATGTAGAGATACTTAGGTTGGTGTTAGATTTTTGTATTGGAGATTACAGACTGAACAATTCTTTTGCTTTGCAGTTTCACAAGAACTTTCATGTTCGAAAAACCATGACAGCAAAAAAGCCATTTTCTTCAGCTCTGTGACTTGCCCTTGGAGCCCAAGAAGGCTCCCCTGAAGAGGTATTCCTAACTTTTCTAATATTGCTTCATTTATAATGAAATTAATATTTTCTGCACAATTTTGTTCTAGCTCCAGTTTTCTTCATGATCAGGTTACATGTGTTGATAATCAGTAATAAACTCTTGCACTTTTGCGTTTTCTAAACAGGAAAATTCATGTTTATTTAGCTGCAATGTATTCAGAATGTTATTCATCTCTTTTGTAAATTTTCTTGACACTAGGGAATGGAACTCTGGTTGATAGTTATGTTGGTGAATAAGCAAGAATTTGACCATCAAGGAGTATGGATGAGTGTAAGTGAACCAAATTCATGTATCTCGCCTTAATGTCAGATAAAGTCTGAAATCACTGATCAACCCTCATCCACCACCTTTTATCCCTGCTTTAAGTTGTTCCACCACAAGAGTCCTTCTCTAGTTATTTTTTTTTATTTTTTATTTTTATGGAATGCTATCTAGAAACCCTTCATGATTTGCCTTATTCTCAATATTGGTATTTTGGCATTCTGGCATTGTTTTCTATTTTGGCATTCTTTTGAATATATACTTGCTGGCTAAAATGAAACACAATCTGCTAAAAATTTGTTACCCAGACTATGTATTATGGCATGAAATAAGGTGCCTGGTTCTCAACGTACAGTAGACATTTCAGGTTTAATTTTTTACATGTGTGGTGTGAGAAAGTTGCAATAACTTGTTTGAGGGTGTTACTTGTGATTGATTTGCTTATGTATGTGTAAACTTGACCCAAAGCCTGCAATCAAGGTGAGCGAGAATTATTCTCAGTGTACTCTCTTCACTTCTGTAACTGTCTGGCTATATTAACATATCAATTAGCATTTGGGATGAAAAAGCAAACGTCCGATTCACACTGCTTTGCACTCAGATATATTGCTAATAGTTTTATTTCCTAAAACTGTTGCTGATCTATGAATTTACAGAAGAGGAGATCTCAAATCTGCATTTCAAAGTTGACCTATAACATTTAGGGTGCATTTGACTTCACTGGCGGCTGGAGGGTCTATGGTCCACCCACGTACAGGTAAGCACTATAACATTTAAGGTGCATTTTACTTGTTTAATACATTTTATTGTATCGTAATGCCCTATCCTGCACTAAGTTGCTGTTTGGATGCATATACATGCATTATATAGCATGTTTCATACTTTTGAAAGGGATTATCAAGTGTGGTTTTTTTGGTCAAGCTTTCAAGCGTGGTAAGCCCATATGATGCTTTGTGATGCATTGATTTAGTAATGTATTAGGGTCTGTACAGTTTGCTTGTACATCAGAAAATCCATCTGCAATTACCAGGGAAGAGAATAGGGCTAATGATAAAGAATTGCATGCTACACCACAGGTTATTAATTTGCTGATGTTTTTGAATCGAGAAACTGATTAAAAAGCTAAGGATAATGATGTTGTTTAATTTGCTTAATTTGAGAATATGGAGAAGTGATTATATTAATTATATATTCTTTTTTATATTTGCTTGTTTGTTTTGGCTGATGTTGTTGAATTTGTAAAACATACTGTTGAACTGGAAATGCTTGTCTTTTGCTATTACTGTTGTTGCAATGAATTGAATGTGTTCAAGGACAGGCCAATTAATGAATTGACTTTCCTGTTGTTGAAGGATAAGCTCTGTTGGCTGGCTGTGTTGTTTTTAGTTTGATCCGAAGGCTGTAGGTTTTGTTGTTGAAGTATGCATATATTGCATGTTGGCTGGCTGTGTTGTTGAGTATAAAGTTGAAATAGCTAAATATAAGTTATGTTGCTAATATGTCTAAAAATTGATACTCATCAATTTCTATCTTACATTTTGTAGAGGGTGAAGATGATGAAGATGAAGACAATCAAAGCCAAGAAGATTTAAATGGTTGAAAGAAGGTTGAAGATGAAGCTTAGGTCTATTGTTAACTCTTTTGGGAAATCAGTGGTAAAAACTGCATTTGAATGCTTAGGTCTATTTTTGATTTCTGCATTTGCATTTGACAATGCAGCTTTCTAGCTGACTCACCATATATAACTAGCTAGCACATTATTGGCCATGTATGCATGCAACACTTGGATTTGAATGCTTGGCAATGTTTTGTAATTCTAGATTGAAAGTTTGAGTAATTAATCAATTGAAATTTGAGTTAAAGTGTTTGATTGAATTTGTTACAGATTTAATTACATACGAATTCAGCAGGTATAATATGAATAAATAATGTATATATATATGTAAAAGAAATTACATTTTATTATAATTAAGGTAACACATGTATACCCTAATGTTACGGTGACACATAACAAAGGTAATGAAACATAACTAATGTAATGGTTCTAACAAAGGTAATGAGATGTGGCTAATGTAATGATCAAACCAACTGTAACGGGAATGTAACGGATGTGATAGGTAACGGATTATTATCTAATGTAATGGTCAGTTTCAAAATTATGAGCCCGTTACCCCAGGAGAACAAAGTGTTACCTTAGGCCTAATGCAACCCCCCTATTGTAACAGACCAAAAGTTAAAAAAAACCATTACACTAGGTCTAATGTAATGAATTTGGACCTTATGGTAATAATTTATAGCCATTACATCAGGCCCGATAATTGGTAATGATGGAAAATGTAGCAAGCCCTACGTGTGTTGAACGTTTGTGCGAGAGTTTATTGATTTTCTTAAGCTTTTATATAATCTTCTTTCGGCTGAACTAGTTTCAATTTCTACGGGGCTAAAATCGTTCTTTTGCTTGTTTCACCTAGTATCGTAGAGAGGATCTTGAAATGTATTAAGATCTCCCTCCAATCCAACTCGTACATACGACTTGTATCTAATAGGGATTGTCACAAAATTAAAATATGCAATATGTATCTATGAGATTAAGTACGAAATTCTATTTATCTCTATGCGGTTCTTTTCAGATTTTTTTTCTAACTAACTCATTTAAAATGAATAATATTTAATATTTTAAAATTACAATTACTTTAATTTTTAAATTTTAGATACCTTTAGTTTCAAGTATGTATTATTTTGATGTGTAAAAATTAAACAGTTTAAATATGGTTGGACACAATTTATTAATTACAAAAAAACAGAAATTAACACGTAAGTGAATTGTTTTATAGGTTGACAAGTGGTTAAGAAGCCTCTTCCTTAAATATATCTTTTTCTTGTCTTTGACTCATCCGATTCGATCGGTTTATGCCACTCTACATGGGGTTGGGTACTTGATGACCCCAACTCTATCAAAGTCAGTTTCTCCTTGCATATCACCATTGAGTTAACTTAAAATCTTTTGAGAACCGCTTAAGGAGTCAAGCACCACTTAACTACTATTGACCGTTTCTTTATTAATTATATAGATTAATGAATAGATTTAAGTCACGTTGAAAGACCTAAGTCTTCAAGTATATTTTATATTTTGATCAACAACAACATTGTTTTTCAATTTATACGTCTATAAGAGTTACGGGCCTGGTTGGTACGATATCTAGAATCGGGTTAGGATAAGGAATCGGGTTGGAATCGGAATGGGATAAGGAATCGGGTTTGAATTTGTGTTTGGTTACATATATTAGCTAGGAATCGAGTTAGGGTTTCATTATTCAATCTGAAATTCAATTTCATGTGCTAATTGCCCAAAAAAAAAGCGATGTAGGCTAGATTAATGTTTTGTTTCATCAAACCTCTATCTTCTTCTTCTCTTCGACTTTTTCTACTTTTCAACTTTCCTTACCTCTCCTGGAGTTGCAAACCCAGCACAAAGGTCCAATTCTCGGTTTTCCTCCATTCTCTGTTGCTTTTATCTTTCAACTTTGACTACTCCTAGGTCTAGTGAAAATCTCTAAAAAGAGACATCAAGAGGAAGAAGAAGTTCAGACATGGAATCAACCATGCCCTGCTTCTAGGTTGGATATCAACTCCTTCATATTTTGAAGGAATGGGAATCACTCATTCCCATCCCTCTTATGAAAGCAAACACTAGGTATGGGTTTTGGTGATTCCAAACCCGGTTCTGATCACAATTGTCGGAATCCGGTGGGCCCGATACCGGAGAGATGATGACGGAGGGGGCGACCGTCGTGCGCATATGCGCGAATGGGCTTGACCACATAAGCCCATGGGGTTCCATCCTAAAACCAATTGGCAATAGGAGGAGTAACCCATGTACTTATATGGTAGGCGGTTTAGATTATGAATTCCGATGTGGGATAGGGTTCCCAACACGCCCCCTCAAGTGGCAACTGGCCTGACCCAGTTGGCACTTGACAAGACAAGACAAGACAACAACGGGTGGGGACAACCTGGCCCAGACCCGATCAAACTCAGGAGACCCATGAATGAACAAGGCTCTGATACCATGTCGGAATCCGGTGGGCCCGATACCGGAGAGATGATGACGGAGGGGGCGACCGTCGTGCGCATATGCGCGAATGGGCCTGACCACATAAGCCCATGGGGTTCCATCCTAAAACCAATTGGCAATTGGAGGAGTAACCCATGTACTTATATGGTAGGCGGTTTAGATTATGAATTCCGATGTGGGATAGGGTTCCCAACAACAATTATCTCTATCTTCGATGGATAGCTCGATGTTGATCTAACGATAAGAGATTTATGACCATTTATATCTTAACTTTTGGAGGCTATGTGCACCTTCTAGTTGCTTCGTTTACCACACAGATGAAGTGTATGATGGGCTGAAGCTCCTAAAGAGAGAATACGGTTAAGGGAATGGTTAATGAATCAAGCTTACCTTTAAATCATGTACATTGTATTAATTTGTAACAACTTGAGTGTACGTAATATGTTTAACCAAGGATCACAATCATAATAATAAGGCGAAATACATTGATGTTAGGTAACATTTTATGAGAAATAAGAACAAAATCCAGGTAACGAATATAAGGACGGTCGATATCCTTGTTCACATGTTCATCAAGCCACTTCTAGAGAGTAAGTTCCAACACTATGTGGACTTAATTAATACCACGAGTTAGTAGTCTGCCCGAGGTAGGAAAAACCTTTTGTATATCCAACACTATCATGGTGCGTCTGCTTTTTGCTTCTAGGAGAATTCAAGACAATGTTGAGATTTGTCAATATACCTAGAATTTGTAATCCACCAAAATCTACTTTGGGGAGTTTGATGCTCCAAGGGTGATCGTTGGAGATATATCGTGATCTGTTTGAGCTTGCAACCTATAAGCTGTATTATTATTTCCTAAATCTCTATATATGCTCTCAAAGTTCCTCAAAATTTATGAATTATAACCCGAAAAGAATCTCTATAAGAAAATAAATTTTATTTCTCTTCTCATTAACGTAGTTAGTACACCATAAGTGAACTAATCTCTATATCGTTCTTATATTTGCTCTTCTCGTCCGTTGTCGTTGTCGTTGTCGTTATAGTACTTCTATTTCACAAGTTAGAAGTGTCGTTCTATAATCCGGATAATTAAAGTTTTGCGACAAACTACCTCTAATAAAGTTTTACCAACAATTATCCACGGGTCTTGCACTAATGCGAAATATTAAATTTAACAGAATAAAAACAAAGATGTTACCTATTAAATTGATTTTTTTGGTAGAAATGGCTATCAAATAATGTGAGTGTGTTTGACATAGTGTACAAAGCAGATAGACGTTTGACAAAAACGCATAGAGCAATAATGCAGATAGACAAACACGTGCTAGAGTACAAACTTGTACAGTTCATGGCCAATATTTATCAATGAAATGCATGGTCTGTATTTTATCGATGAAATGTGCGGTTTATATTGTTTCTATTGAATTTGTATCTGAAAGTAATTAAATGTGTTAATGATAGTTTTTTTTGCTTACTGGTGCTGATGAGACCCGCGACCTACTCTTAGTCTCTTACCAATAACTTGGATAAGTGAAAGAGCTAAATTAAGCAGATGTGTTCCTTCTTAATTAAGTTTATAAATTCTAAACTTTGGGACTAAACGGATTGGATTATATTGCTGCAGATAATTACCTTATTGTAGAAATTACCCATAATCTCATATTAACAAACTGGAATTGCGTACACTAGGTTATATACTTATATGATATATGTAATGGCGTACCAAGATTGAAATTTACCCCAAAAGGTGCTAAATAGCTTAATCTAAATATAGTTTTCAGAACAAATTCAATATGTAATCATTTAAACTTGGAACAAACCCAAAATATCTTAATATAAGTATAAAATTATCCTAAACAAAGAAAAATGAAACAAATTGAAAAACCGTGTATTATTTTTCCATTACTTGTAATAGTGTGACTTGAGTGTTGAAGAACTACGTGGGAAACTTGGTGGTTGGGTACGAGAGAGCAATACTGAGTGGGAGTAGTTACATATGCAAGAGTGTGATCAAGAGAGTGTGAGATTCACGTCTTGTAAACGAAAGCACCTTTATAAATCCGAAATATCAATAAAGTGAGTCGAAGTACTCTTCAAGTTCTTTCAAGTAAGAAGTTTGAAAGACAAGTGGTTTTTTCTTCTTTTTTTTTTTGGTTGAAGGAGAGGCGGTAGTCTTCGTGCCCGCGAGGGGCGTTTTATTAAGAAATAAAGGGGTTAAGTAGTACGCGCGCAAACGGGGGATAATCCGGCCCCTTACATCATCATCCAGCAAAGAAATAACATCCTCAGGCGGGTCAAGCAATACATGAAAACCAATGTTAAAAGAAAAGGCTAAGCTAGCTAGAAAGTCCGCAACACGATTAGCTTCTCTAAAGATATGACGGATGTCCCAGCTCCTACGAATCAAGCTTTGGCCCCGGAGAACCAAGCTAGCCAAAGGGTGGCTATCCTCTATAGGTCTTCCTAAAAGAAGAATCACTAATTGCGAGTCAACTTCCAAGGACACCCTCCTATAGCCCTTGCTCCAAGCAAGTTCCAACCCTCCGACGACACCCCACAACTCAGCCATCGGAACCGTACAAATCCCAATGTTGTGGGCAAAACCAAACAGCCACTCGCCATCCTCATCCCTAAGGACGCTCGCAGCCGCAGCCATCCCGCCGTCACGAACGGAGCCGTCCGTGTTCAACTTAACCCAGCCGGATCGGGGACGAGCCCAAGACACATGCGTGATCTGATCATGTAGCGCACTCCCCATAGTCGGATGTAGAGAAACAGCACCAGCATACTCCTTGGAGTATTTAAGAACGAAAGCCCCTCTATCGCCTTCAAAAGTGACCTGCTCAAAGACAAAGAGATTACGCCAACGCCAAGTCCACCACAAAGCAACGGTGAAAATATCCGCCCATCTAATATCACCATGCACAATAGTTGAGCAAGTAATATTGACACGAAGCCAATAAGCAAAATCGGATTCGTAGAATACTTCCCTGGAGAGAGGAGGGTGAAGATTATCCCACATACGAGAAGTGATATCACAATCCCGCAGTAGGTGTATCAACGACTCCTCCTCGGTTGAACACTTCGAGCAAAGGGAATTATCGGCTAGGTGACGCCGTACCCGCTCTTGATTAGTTAATACCGCCCCCTTCATGGATCTCCAAACAAAGAGCTTCTGCGGCTCGGGGGCTGCGAGCTTCCAAATCCGCTTGTACACCGAGACCTCAGTAGAGCTTGGCAGTCTAGGCTCGATGATCATCTTGTAGGCGGAACGGGCGGAGTAAGCGCCACAAGAGGAAAGGCCCCAACTCAGCACGTCCGCTTCACTCGTCCCTTCCGTGACAGCCACAGCAGCTAGGCGAAGAAGCACCTGACTGGGCAAGAGCGGTGTCAGCTCCGCCCAATTCCAGCCCATGGTTGGAACCCAATACTCCCGCACTGATCGCTCACGGCTCCATCCCAACAGCGGCCCACTACAGACATCAATCAACGGAACATTCAACAACCATTTGTCAAGCCAAAAGCGGGTGTCAAGCCCTCTACGCACACACCATCTCAAACCCGGGATTACAACTTTGTCAATCCCTTTCTTTAAACTCCTCCATACATACGACCCATGAGCCCGATCCGTACCACTAGGCCGAACATACTTCGCCTTGACCACATCAACCCACAACTTGTTCTTCTCAGTGAGAAAACGCCACCCCAATTTGCCAATCATAGGAAGATTGACATCGCCCATCCTCCGCAGCCCAAGACCCCCATGCTCATGGGGGGAACACAACTCGTCCCAGGCAACAAAATGCATCCGGCGCTGATCTTCAGTACCTCCCCAAATGAAGCGTGCCATCATCCCATCTAGCTTGGCACAAACTTCCGTAGGAATGATGACCGTAGCCATGGTGTATATGGGCAAGGATGATAACACCGATTTAGCCAACGTCACCCTTCCTGCCATACTCAGAAGACGGCCTTGCCACCCGCGCAACTTAGCCGAAAACTTCTCAATCAGCGGCGTAAAGGTATCCGACTTGACCTGGTCATGAAAAATCGGCATACCCAGATACTTGCCAAGATTGTCCGTCAACTCAAAGCCACTCTCAACGCTAAGAGCCTCGCTGAGGTCCGGGCCTACATTATCGGACACAAAAATACGAGACTTGGAAGAATTGATCCTCAAACCAGAAGCCGAGCAAAACTCACCAAGAGTATCCATGACTGACCGAATTTGCTCCACCGAGGCCTCCGTAAAAAGAATGATATCATCCGCAAAGAGTAAATGCGAAAGCTCTGCCCCCCCCCCCCCTCGAAATCTGGATAGGCTTCCACCTTTGTTGAAGGACAGCCTTAGAGATCATTTGGCTCAATTTTTCCATACACAAGACAAAGAGATAGGGTGACATTGGATCGCCCTGTCGAACACCCCGGGATGGCAAGAAAGACGTCGTGAGCTCACCATTCCAAATCAAGCGGAAGGACGAGGAATGTAAGCATTCACGAACCCAGCTACACCACGAAGACGGGAAACCCGCATCAATCATTGTATCAATGATAAAGTCCCACCGAATCCGATCATAGGCTTTCTCAAGATCCAGTTTAAGAAGCATCCATCCCTTCCGGCCAGACTTAGTCTTCATTGAATTCACAACTTCCTGCACCACTACAATATTATCGGTAATTAGCCTGCCCGGGAGAAAGCTGCCCTGAGTAGGGCTAATCAAGAGAGGAAGAACCTACTGCATCTTATTCACCATTACTTTCGTAATAATCTTGTAAAGCACATTGCACAGACTGATAGGCCGAAATTGATTAATCCGTTGAGGTTCATCAACTTTCGGAATAAGAGCAATGATTGTGTCATTCAAACCTTTCGGGAGTTTCGATGTCTGAAAGAAAGCGAGCACAGACGCAATGACAGACGCACCCACAGTTTCCCAACATTTTTGATAAAAAGCCGGCTGGTAACCGTCACATCCAGGCGCTTTCAAAGGACCCATCGACTGGACGGCTTTAAATATCTCATGGTCCGAGCAAGGGCGCTGGAGGTCTGCCCACAAGTAGTCTTCCAGGATCGGAAAGCCCCCACGATCCAGTCTCACCTCCATCCTTTCGGAAACAGGTTGGTTGTAGAGGTCAGAGAAAAAAGAAACCGCATGATCCTCGAGCGCTTTTTTCTCAACAATCCATGATCCATCCGGACGACATAAGGTCTCGATCCGATTCCTCTTCCTACGCACTACCGTGGCCATGTGGAAGAATCTTGTGTTTCTGTCACCCGCCTGTAACCACTGGATACGAGACTTCTGCTGCCAGAAAAAATTTTCTTCCTGTTCAAGAGTTTTTTCCAGCTCAGAGCTAGTCTCAATCTCGCGGGCAAGAAGTTGAGACGATGGCTGGATGTTGATTTCCGCCTGAATCTCAGCAAGCTTACTTGACAGCTCAGTTTTCTTCTTCACAATATGCCCGAATTCATCCTTGTTCCAGATGATCAGCCTAGCCTTAAGAATCTTAAGGGCCTCTGGCCTAGGAAGATCCGCCCGCCACGTAGACCGGACAAGATCCATGAAGCCCGGATGAGTAAACCAAGCCGCCTCGAAACGGAAAGGGCGACGTTTCTTATCAAACATAACCTTTGGGTCAAGAGCAATAAGCAGAGGTGTGTGATCGGAAGCGAGGCGAGGAAGATGTCTGACAGATGCATTCGGCCAGATAACTCGACTCAACGGATTCACAAAGCAGCGGTCAAGACGCTTAGCAACATAGGTAGCAGGAGTGATCCCACGGAACCAAGTAAACGGCTGACCCGAGAATCCCATATCAATCAAACTACACCTGTTGACAAACTCAATGAAAGAAGGAGAATCAAATGTGAGCCCACCGGAACCACCTTGGCGTTCGTCGGTATGGAGAATGCAATTGAAATCCCCTCCAACGAGGAGCAGTTCAGTGATAGTTTCAGTTTCAGCGATCATATCGGTCCAGTAATCACGACGTCTCCCAGGGGTTGGTGGAGCATACGTCGCAATGACATGAACCCGGGTCGAGCCGAGAGTAACAATGGCATGGATGAACTCCTTGCACGACCTAATAACCTGAACATTGGTAGAATCTTTATTCCAAAGGAGCCAGATCCCACCGGAACGCCCATCCGCATCAACACGGAACGAGTCAGAGAAACGGAGTTTAGAGCAAACATCCTGAGCTTGGACACCCGAAATCTTGGGTTCAAAAATAGCCAACATATCCACTTTGTGCCGACGGACCATGTATTTCGCCGCCCTACGGAAGCCCGGTTTCCCGACTCCACAACAATTCCAAAAGAGGCAATTCATTAACAACCGGAGGAATTACGGGCTGCTTCGGACCCGGAGATAGTAACTTGAGAATTAGAGTTAATGGGAACCTGACCTTGGGTATGTGTTGACGCACCAGGTGGTTGCCCATTGACAGTCTCGCCCGCAGTTTGGAGCGAAGGCAGCGGCGGGAACTCAGTTACATCAAAAACTGTGTCCAACGAGTTAGTCGTTCTTGCTCGTTTCCCTTTCGTAATGTCCGGAGTTAGGGCCGATGTTGAAAAGGAGAAATTGACACTTCGTTGCTCAGCATTGGCGCCCGCCTTACGGTTGTTCTTCCGAACGTTCTTGGGGGTATTGGTGCCAGTCGCGGTATTGTGGTCCATAGTACCCTTCTCGCCCGAGGAACGAGAAGCAACCTTGTTTCTGCTTGGATCCACATCAATAATCACAGTCTTCCCCTTATCTTGTGCACGCACACGCCCTCCCTTAGTCGCCGGAGCCGAAGACCCAGCAACATTCTCCTGGGGGGTGGAACAGGCTTCGACGAAGGTTGTGCAGAAGTAGGCGGATTCACCTTGCTAGCCCCTGACCGAGCATCAGAATTTTTATTCGGAGGGGAGTCTCTACCCTGTGTGGGTTTGGTACGGCGCCGACGTTGTACCACAGTCCAATCACCATACCTAGGATCATTTAAAGATGGGACCGCAGGATCCCGAGCAGAGACGGCAGGGGTGGAGATCACAGTAGGAGCTTGTTCTGGATTCCCAGCAGTAAATACGATAGGGCATTGTGAGTCTTGATGCCCATATTTGCCACATTTAATGCATACGATGTGTAAGCCTTCGTACTCCACCCGAAAGCGGCGCCCATTAACTATGACGTTCCCCTTCAGTGGTCTAGTGATATTCACTTCAACGCATACACGGGTATAGCGGCAACGGTCGGAAAGCAAAGTCTTCCTATCAACTCTGATGGGGCGTCCGACCCCCGCCGCAAACTCAAGTAAGGTTGTTTCTTCGTATAGCACCATGGGGAGACCCGATATACGAATCCACACCGGGGTCGTATTGATCACATCCGTGAAAGGATCAAAATCTATGCTCCAAGGCCGAACAATGAGATAATTGCCGAATACCATCCATGGACCACCCACAAAAGCTCGCATGTAGTCTTCTTCGACCGAGAACTTAGCCACATAATAACCATTCGGGAGGTCTGCGACGGAGAAATTCCCAACGGGCTTCCATAGTTCTCGGAGTTTCTTATCCATGATGGCGTGTTGGACAAGACTCCCAAGCGGTTTTATAATCAGTGAAGATTGCCATACGGTAGCAAGAGTTTGAAACATATCGGTCTTGATGTTGAAAACCGGATCACCATCCTCTCCATCCGGAAACGACAAAGCCAATCTTTCCCGAACGAATTCCGGCTTCAAAATCAGACGCTAAACAACGCCATCCTCAGTTCGAACTTCTTTCCATGAAGTAACAGCAGAAGGCGACTCAACCGCAGCAGTTGAAGTTGACGACGGGTCAGGAAGACCTTCCGTCATCATTCGGTCTCCACCAGAGTCCACAAGCGGGGCTCCAGCCACCGTGCCCAACGGCACGCTCATCGGAGAGGAACGCACAAAACAGAAACCCTAAATCGCCTAAGCAAGCGCGTAGTAATGTGCGTGCAACTTTTAGTAGACAAGTGGTTTTTTCTTAGACAAACTAGCTAGTTGGTTTATGGAAGGTTTTCTATTTTAAATCCAATTGTTTAGTCTGATAATCTTAATCTTTCTTATGTGTGTTTTCCGCTGCAATTTAAGTTTAACCTCTTGTCGCCGAAATCGTATTTGTCGACAATTTCAAATATCAACGTTACTATGGATTCCGATCGATTTTAAGAATCGTACTGACAACTTTACCCGTCCTTTTTTTTTTTCTTGATTGAGAAGCTACTAGCTCGAACAAGTCAAAATAAGGCCACCTATCCTTTACCCGTCCTTTTTGAGGCAACGAATGGTACGAAACAATGGAAAAATAAGTATGAATGATATGTGGCATAAGCTAAGATCTTGGTTAATCTAACGTGGATTGATTTGTAGAAGTTCCAGAATCAGAGATTTGTCGTTAGGACCGCAGACATCACAATTACTAAGTGAAATAGACCATACATACTGTATAATATACAGTATTGTAGTGGGAAAATGGAAAAATAAAGTGAAACAGAATAATGAATGATATGTTTTTTTTTTTGGTCGGAGTAATGAATGAAATGTATGTGTGTGATCATGGATTTTGACAGGAAATTGATTGGTAGAAGTTTCAAGGTTGTCCAAAGATTGAGTACCGCCGATATCACACATTCACACTTGATTGTCCTTACTTTTACGCTTGGGCAATTGTCCAAGAGTGTCGAAATTTGCAAGAAATTTCGTGGATAGGGCCATAGGGTGGGCAAAATCGGTCGGACCGGGAGGTTACCGGTCCGGTCCCCGGGCCACTAAAATCAAAGTTGCCGGTCCCGGTCTGGACCCGGTCCCCGTCCGGACCGGATTTTTATTAAAAAAGTTTATATTAATTTTAATGTGATATAGTGTATTTTTAATATATAAGTTTCACATTTATATTATATACTTAATAATAAAATATTTTTCATTAATAATATATGATTTCTTTAACTATATTATAATTTTTTTATATGAAAAAAGTTTATTTATTTTTAAATAATAATCCTTTAAAATAATAATCCGGTCCAAACCCGAACCGGGACCAGGACCGGACCGGATTTCCCCGGTCCATGCTTTTGCATGTTCCCGGTCCCGGTCTGGTCCAGTCCCGGTCCCCGGTCCATGCTTTTGCATGTTCCCGGTCCCGGTCCGGTCCAGTCCCGGTCCCCGGTCCATGCTTTTGCATGTTCCCGGTCCCGGTCCGTTCCGGTCCGGTCCGGTCTTGGACCGGTGCCCAACCCTATTCGTGGATGATGCTAAGAAAATTATGCAATAGTTAGATGTTTTATTTGCTAAAATAGAGTCTTATTTAGTTAGATATTTTATTTGGTAAAATAGAGTCTTATTTCTTTAATTATTATACACTAGTTTTAAGAATGAAATAGCTATTTTAAATGTTTTAGACTTAAATAGACCTAGGACCTCTTCAGCTAATCTCTATTAGTTTTTAAAAACTCTTATAGTCGGTTCTTTTAGAAAAACTATTTTGGGTATAAGTGTCAAAAGTGAGAAAATAAGAGAGTGACACAGTGTGATATCTGAACACAACTTTTACTTTTTAATAGTATCTTATAAGCCATTATAGTACATAATATACTTGCACCAAACAGGGCCCTACTCCCAAGCCCGGATCGATCATAGCAAGTCCGAAACACCCGAGACTATGATGTCCACTTTGGGTCTTGAAATTACTAAATTATTATGTATTTCCCTATTGAGCATTTTCATCTATTGTATGTTGTTTTTTTCTGTATTATTACTATATATTTTGGACGTGTGTCTTCTTATGCTTAAGAGACCAACCCATTTAGCCAGAATACGACCCATCAACCCATTAGGTCTAGCTTGCTTTCCCTTTCGTTTTCAATTCACGTCAAATACAACCAGAGTTAAGTACGAGTCAAAATTTCTTTATCTTTGGTCCGACGTCACCAAAAGCCCTCACGACACCAAGACAGACTCATCATCTTGAGTCTTTATCCCGATCCTAAGCCTCGCTCCTCCCTCGCCCACGTGAGCACAAGAGGCTTATGAGCCAAAACATCGTCTTGTACCTATCCGGTTCTGAGACCCTAGAGAAGAAACCCAACCCTTACGGCCTAGATCTGGGTCGAATGAAGACCTCTTACGATTATGGCAAATTTGCGAAAGTACCCCTCCCAATAAAAAGGTTTGCAAAAATACACTTCAAACTATCAAATATGTGATAAGGTCAGCGATCCTCTATGAGACTGAATGTTGGCCGACGACAAAGACTCATAAACAAAAACTCGCAGTTGTAGAGATGAGAATGCTCAGATGGATGTGCGGGCACACGAGATTGGACAAAATTAGGAATGAGGAGATCATAGGCAAGTTGGGGGTGATTAGTATAGGAGACAAGCTTCGAGAAACAAGGCTTCGTTGGTTTGGGCATGTTCTGAGGCGGAATCTGGATGCTATAGTTAGGAGGTGGGAGCGTTTGGACCTAGGGAATTGCAAGCGAGATAGAGGTCGTCCGAAGAAGCGCTAGATGAATAACATAAAGTAGGACATCAACTTGTTAGGGATTTCACTGGAGTTGGCTCAGTTCAGGGATAGTTGGAGGGAGAAGATCAAGGTGGTGGATAGCTAATCGTCTGGTTGTTCGAGTAGGGATTAGTTAGTCGTCTGGTTGTTGGAGTATGCATTAGAGATTTTTTTTGTCGTATCTCTTGGGTTGTTGCTGCTGCTGCTGTTGTTGCTGTTGTTGCTGCTGTTTTGGACATTTTTGCAATAAAGTTTACTTTATTTTGTGTTTTCTTTTAAACATAATTTTATTAAAAAAATATTTATCCATAATTTCAAAAAATTATTTCGAAGTACAAAAGTTGAAAATACTAGAATAAAAATAAAATAGAAAATTTGATAAATTTTTGAAAAGTTAAGATTTTTTGAAAAAATAGTATATTGTGAAAGATATGGCTATGCCATTTATCCAATAATATTGTGAAAAACATATGTATGATTTTCGTTGTTGTTACATATATCTATGATTTTCGAAACTATGGTTAATCACAAAGTCGGGGCTCCTACATTTCTACTCAAAGATTGTTTGTATTTTATGCTACGGGTAAGAATCATCCCGTCACCCTCAACTAAAATCTTGTCATCCAAAATCAAAATTCTAACAACCTTATTTTGTAAAATATCATTGTTTTTCTGTTAAAGTATGTCTTTATTATATTATAAAACATTAGTTTTCTTGTTTTTCAGGCTGAATCAACAACGGAATGGGTGGCGTCCTTCACTATTGTTTTTTAAATTCCAAACAATGGCGTGCATGGAGAGGAGGGGGATTTGAATTTGATCTATTTTTTCCTTTTTATAAGAATTCGGTTTGCTTTTATTTTTTTTTTCTCTTTTAATTTTCGAAATGGAAAGAATATTCCTAAAATCTTGTTACCAATCTTTTTAGAATAATATATTTTACTTGAAAATATCTATAAAATCTATTTATCTTTTTATAATTTCAAATTAGGAGAAACAGTTTATCTTTTAAATATATATATTTTTGAACAAATATACATAAAAAAATTATTTTCAAAATTTTTCTATAAAGCAATAATTAGTCATTGTGGGCATTCATGTAATATGTTTGGGCATTTCTACAATAAATTTGGGTATTTTTGCAAGCCGAAAACTAACAATAATATACTTAAAAAGTGATTATCAAATAGATGTACCGGATACTAATTTCTCTATGGTCATTTTTTCCATTTTATAAAAGAAAACAAATAGAACAATTTAATGCTCGGCACATCTAAAACAGATGGGAATTTTAAGTTTTAAATCTTTTTGGAACATTCCTTGCAAATTACAGAATGCTATTTTTCGTAGTTTGTTGGTTATATGATTTTAACTCCCTAAATATGTGTCGTATTTGAACATTAAAAAGAATGGAGATTGACGAGGATACATACTATAACTAACTTGATTTTCCATGGATGAGATCAGTTTTCTTCATAACAATGATCAAACAAGGGTTATTCCCTTCAATCTCAACATCATTGAGCTCATATCTTTGACTCAAGAAGGCTTTCTCAAAGGACAAGAGTTTCCGCCTTCAAAATACAAAATTTAAATTTTTTTGCATTTAGAAGAATGTAAACTAAATGTGTTAGTATGTGATCTTTTAGTATAAAATCAGCTGAGGTATTTCCCGTTCGATTTTTTTGGCACCATCAAAATGTACTTTAAAGTAGAGATTTTGTATTTTCTGCCAAGCTAAGTTACGTTTTATTCCTTTATTTTTGATTTATGTGTGTAGCACCTCGTCTTTTTAAGAAGGTGTGACTCGATCGATGGTAGACCTCATGAGTCACTACTAAGATAATTTGACAATAGAACATCCGGATCTACAACATGAGTACAGCGAGAATCATAAAAAACATCCAACTAGCTTGTACGATAAAAAAAAAAAGGAATAAAGTCTAATCACAACATCATGAACGAATTTTCCAATAGCGAACAAAACCACTCCTAATAGATAATCAAAATTCTCTAATTCACAAGCCTAATAGCCAATCAAGAACATGCTGAAAAACAATATCCAAATTGAACCCATGCCTAACCCAAACCCACTACGACACAAGCCTAATGGCGATAGAACTAACAGAGGTAATTCCCATTCTAATTCACACATCCAATAAATTTTTAAACAATTCAAATTATAAGATAGAAATAATATCTTAATTAAGTATATATAAGTGATATGTTATAATAATAATAATTATTATTATTATTATTAGTTGATTTAATAGGGCGTTTGTTGGGCCTTAGGGTTAGCCTTAGCATTAGGGTTTTATGATTCAGCTATTTATATCCTGTAATCCTGTTATTTTGATATCAATCAATCAATGAACAATTCTCTTTATCCCTAATTCTCTCTAATCCTATCTGGTCTGCATCTCCCTCGGCCTCCGGCCATTCTATCCTTCTCTCGAGGCCTCGTGCTGCCTCTTATCCTTGTTCCCGATCGATTCCCTTGGTACGAATCCGAGTTGGTCCGTACCAATTGGTATGATAAAATTAGGATTGAATAAGATAACTTTTTTAATAAAAGGGTGATGTGGCGCAATATGGTGGCAGAATTTGCTTCCGCTTTAGTATATAGTAATAGATAGATAGATAGATTATTCCCTCCATATTAAAATAATTGTCCATATAGCATTTGTATATATATTAAGAAAAGTGATTATGATATAGTTAATTATTAGGGTATAAATGGAAAAAATATAAAATTGACAAGTATTGTGAAACAAGAAAAAGTGGTTATATAGACAACTGTTTCGAAACTGATGGAGTATTAAAAAACATATATAAAAAAACACAATCACACACTATAACTGAAATGAAGTTAATTAAAATGAAGTTAGGCTGTAGAAACAAAGATGGCGAAACATATCATTAGTAAAAAATATTAAATATTAGCTAATTTTTAAAAAAGATATGGATATTTGTGTATAATAATGGAAGAAAATATATACAAAACGACCCTTAATTAATTTTCGCTCGGGGTCTCCAATTTGTTAGGACCTGCCTTGTCTGCCTCAGATCTCCCCGCCTCCATCCGCCAACCGCTTTACTTCCATATTTTTGCCTGCCTCCACGATGGCGACGCCATATATCCACCCATCCAAACACGGGCCACCGATGTTGTATCTAAAATTTATCGGTTTGAACTTGTCAATTGGATTAATAATGTTTCCTTAAGTTAACGATTTGGTTTTAATAAAAACTATTAAAACTTAATTATGTTTCATTTTATTTACTCAGATTAGGACTAATTTTATACGTATAGATTAAGTATATCGGGTTTATTCCAAGTTCAAATGATCAATGATCAATTTTTTTAACAATTATACTTAAATTATACAGAAATTTAGCCCAAAGGGGGTTAAATTTCTGGTTCCACCGGTGGGTGCACTGGTGCCATCCAAAAAGAATGCACATGCACCAATTATAAAGTTCGACTTCGCATGATTTAACCACATTGAAACCAAAGAGATATTATAGACATTAGTTTGTCTGGTCCACATTTGGAAGAACATGTTGAGGTAACTAGTTTTATAGTATTGTAAAATTATCTAAGGGAAGTGGATACCATACATTGGACGATTGCCCCTCTACTAATTTCCGAGATGTCACTCATGCATAATTAATGGAGTACGTAGCAAAAATGGTGATTTAGTTCATTTGTAGCAAAATTAAGGGTGCTACCATGTGCGAGCTGTCTTCTTCTCACACCCCTGCCAATTCCCAAGGTGAAGAGTAAAAGTCGAAAGAATCCGGATGCATGGATACTTTAAAGGTTGGAAGCTAGCATCCTTAGCATGCAAGAACTTTAAATGTCGCTGCAAATGTCATGCTTCCCACAAAAACAACAACTCTTATTTTGTCTTTGATGCCCTACTTTGCTATACTTATCGTGTTCCACCGGCATTGCCTTTGTTTATGAGCGGAGGCTGGTCTTGTAGAGTTGTACACCAAGGGTTTTTAGATACGTATAAATGGAATTTAGGAAACAATTTCTTGCATCTAAACAAGGATCCAAAGTATTCTTGACTTGAGATAAAATTAGGGTTGATTATGAAAAACTCTTGATACGAGCCTCATTTACAAATTCTCTAATCAGTCTACATGAACACGGGATCATGATCTCCTTCGCTTCCGGTTGTTAGATCGAAGAGCCAAAGACAAAAAAAAAAAATAGTAGAAGGGAGCTTTCTTTCTTACGTAAAACTTATTAGAAACTCTAACTCTCTTCTTCTTTTTAAGGCTTTATATATTTATTTCTTCAAATAAATATATCTTCTTTAATTTGCAATAATATTCATCGTATTTATTGATAAGTATATCCTTTTCTTGGGCTAAAACCCTATGTTTGAAAAGACTTCAACGTACCCGTTGATCCAGCCCGTTAACTTAACGTATGTGATCTCGTAAAAGCTGTTTATAATAATTATGGATTGAAACTATTCAAAATTCGATCTAAAAATTGATTACGCCAGATCTATATTAACGTTATCATAACACGGGATTTATATTAGTTACTACTTAAACCACACCCTATTAAGGATACGTTTGGATCATATGCATGATTAACTTTGGTTATTTTTACATTAAAGTAATCGTTTTTTTAGTAGATACATTAAAATAGTCCTGCATTAAACATTGCTCAAAAGAAAAAAAAAAACTTAAACAACAGGTGGAGAATTAAGCCCAACAAAAATAGCCCAATACTAGGCCCACCTTCGTCTTAGCTCACATGTCACAAATCACAATCCACACCATGGGGAAAGGGAAACCATGAAAGAAAGATAACTTCTTCTGGCTCCTCCTCAAGATCGGAACCAGAAGGAGAAATGGGGTTTTGACAATTTCGGAGCTAGCCATTGATGTTACATTCGGGCTGAAATGCAGTTGGCAGAATAGAGAAATTTCCCATCTGGGTTCTTGTTTCTATGGTAAGCTTTTGTTGCTCTAGAATTCCTCTTCTTCCCATTCCCTAATTTGGAAGGCAAAAAAAAAAAAAAAAATCTGCTTCACGGATTCTTTGGGCGTATGAACTTGGGGTGTACTATTTTTTCTTGTCTGCTGTGTGAGTAAATGGACCGCCATGGGAGTGTACTCACAAGCTCTCTTATCTGGGTCTTGAAAATCCACACTAAAAAGGGCAAATTTGTAGCACAGGCTTTGGCTTTCATCTGTAATTAGTAAGAGAAATTTGCATACACATATTAGTAAATTAGTTGCTATATCATACATGATTTAGTCAATTAGAGTCATGACTTGTGGCTTTGCACCTGAAATAGGACTAATGAAGATACAGAAGAATGAGTCTGGGCTTTCAAAAAGATGAAAATGCAAGGGGCTCCCTCGATTCGCAGATTGGTCCGACTCGTAATTCACTTCTGACTCCGTGTTCGATAGCCCGACCGTAGTGATGTTAATTGTGGTTACATCCATAAGTAGCTTGGTCCATCTTTATTCTATTTCATATATGTCTGAGGATCCGCATAGCCCTCGATTTATGTGTTATTTATCCATTCTTACTTTTTTTATGCCAATGTTGGTGACTGGAGATAACTCTCTTCAATTATTCTTGGGATGGGAGGGAGTAGGTCTTGCTTCATATTTGTTATTTCAGTTTTGGTTTACACGACTCCAGGCAGATAAAGCAGCTACAAAAGCTATGCTTGTCAATCGAGTAGGTGATTTTGGATTAGCTCCTGGGATTTCGGGTCGTTTTACTCTCTTTCAAACTGTAGACTTTTCTACCATTTTTGCTTGTGCTAGTGCCCCTAGAAATTCTTGCATTGCTGAAATACAACAAAATAATTTGATATATGGGGTTTGCTTACTTTCAGGTAAGGGTGTGGAGGTTCTGTGTTGTGTGAATTGCAGGAGAATCAAATCAAATGAGGGTTCGTTCGTGTCTCGATGTGTGGAAGATGGGAACCGTAAACTATGCAAACGCCCTCAAGTTGCAAGAGAGCTTGGTTTCGGATCGAAAAGCACAAAGGGTTTCCGATACATTGTTGTCATTGCAGCATCCACCAACATACACTCTTGGCAAACGGAAAACCGACCACAACCTACTCATTCCCGAGTCCGAGCTAAACACCATAGTGGCCGAGCTTCACTACACAGAACGAGGAGGAGACGTGACTTTCCATGGCCCTCGTCAGGCTGTATTGTACCCAATAATATCCCTTCGCGACGTTTGTGTTGGTGCTCGGAGCTATGTGGAGAAACTCGAGTTGACAATGATTGAACTGGCCGCTTTGTATGGGGTTGAGGCGTATTCTGGGAGAAAATGCGAGACCGGTGTATGGGTTGGTGATAGAAAGATTGGTGCAATCGGGGTAAGGATTCAATCCGGGATTACGTCTCATGGACTAGCGTTTAATATTGATCCTGATCTTGGGTACTTTAAGCACATTGTTCCATGTGGGATTGCTCACAAAGATGTGACTTCTTTGAGTAGGGAGACAAACATGGAGCTTCCATCGGATGAGGTGATTCAACAGCAATTGGTTTCTTGTTTTGCTAATCAATTTCAGTATACTATGAATTTATTGGATAAAAGAGACGTTGGGTAAGCAAGTGTGTGTGCTTGAGATGATGCTTTGGAAGGCATTTTGAATTTGAGCTTGTTTTAGTGACTGGTCCTGGCCAATATCTTGTTGCAACAAAAAAGATCTAAACATTTATGGTAACCAACCAAAAAGATCTAAAGTACAGGTGTTCAAAATAATTGCTCTATATGCTACTTGCCATTGTACTCTCAACAGTCAACTATGCTTTCATTACTCTGAACCATGTCACATTACAAATGCATAACTCAAAACCATAAATAGAAAGTCAAACTAACACAAGAACATTTTGAAATTAAACCACATTACAAGAAACAGTGTGCTTCAAGTTCAATCATGGACTTAACCACCAAAGGAATTTCAAATCCAAATATGCAAACCAAACTCCTCGCCAATGAGGGTTGATAGCAAGGACAGTAATGAAGGCTAGGAACACAGTGATAGAAGACATACCAAAGCTCCAAAAGAATACTTCTTTGTCAAATCCTTCATTGTTTGAAACTGTCCTCATAGTCGGAGCCGATTCATCTACCCCGCAACTTCTTGAATGTGGTAGCCTGCAGAGAAACGGATTTCTGCAGTAGCTGCTCTCATCAAAGGTTCCAAACTGCCCTATTTGTAGCACCTCCCCACTTAGATTGTTGTAAGATACACTAAAGGTTCCTAGGAAAGTAAGCTCGACTAGCTCTGAAGGGATTGCTCCACTCAAGTTGTTGTTTGAAAGGTCTAAGCTCTCGACGCTCTTAAGCTTGGAGAAGCTCCTAGGGATGGAACCAGACAAATGGTTGTGGGACAAATTCAACGCCTCGATCATACTCAAGTCACCTAGCTCAACGGGAATTTCACCGATTAAGCTATTACTTGACAAATCTAGTATGGACATAATGGTAAGAATATTTCCCTTGTAAGGAGTGTATCTATTTTTAACTATGAACTCTACCTCATCTTGTCGCACGAACATTGTTGTACCGAATATGAAAGACCAATAGACATTCAAAGTTATACCAAAACTTTTCAACACGAATCGGGTATACAAAACTCCTAATTGTGGCTCTCCAAATGGCAAACTTCGGAAGCATGTAGGAATAGCACCAGAAATGTTATTATTTGACAAGTCGATGATGTTAACATTTGGCAAACGACATAACTGGATAGGCAGCTCTCCTTCTAGTTGATTACCTCTTAATAGGAGAACGACGAGGTTTGAGAGTTGATCAATCCAATGAGGAATTTCACCTGAAAGCTGATTGTTATTCAGATCAAGCGTCGCCAATGATGACAACTTTGCCAATCCATTTGGAATTGCTCCGGTAAGATTATTACCGTGCATATGCAAGAATCTTAGCCGGAGAAGGTTGTCGCAAGAAGGTACTTCTCCAACGAAACTATTTTCTGAGAGGTCCAAGAACTCAAGTGACCTTAGTTTGCAAAGTTGACTAGGTATCTCACCATGAAAATCATTCCTTGCTAGTGACATTGAGCTCAAGTTTTGAAGGTCCCCAATCCATCTAGGAACTTCACCCGTCGCTTCGTTATTGGATATATCGAGGAATTGTAACTCTTGAGAGGTATTCAACGACACTTTTATCGCCCCGCCAAATCTGTTGTTGTCTAAATACAACACCACTAGGGCTGGCAAGTACATGTCATTGGGAGTAATATCTCCTTGAAGGTTGTTATTCGATAGCACTACAAATTGTAAGTATGTGCAATCAGATAACAACTTTCTTGGTACTTCTCCAGAAAGGTTGTTGTTCGATAAATCCAACGAAAATAAGCTTGTCATGTTGCCCATTGAAGCAGGAATACGCCCTTCAAAAGAATTCGAGGATATATTGAAGACGTCGAGAGATGATAGAACCTTTCCGATATGCTCGGGGATCGTTCCGTCGAACTTGTTGCTTGAGACATCCAAAATGACTAGGGAAAGATTATGCTTAGGGAGAGTAAGGCTGCCCGAGATTGAGTTATTCCTCAAGCTTAAATATTGGAGATTGGGATTATTTTGTAGCAACCATTTTGGATAGGGTCCGGTTAAACCGTTACTAGAAAGATCAAGATACTCTAGATTGGACTGGTTTGAGAGGAAATTTGGGAAGAATTTAGATTGACCAATCAAGTTGCACTGCCTTAAATCAAGATCAAGGAGCTTGTGGGTGGATAAACAGGATGAATCTTCAATTTCTACGTGTAGTGCATTGTTGGAGAGGAATAAACTTTCTATCCTTGAATGGTTCATCAAGTAACATAAAGAAAGTTTCCCTTGAAGATTATTGTTGTAGATAGAGAAGTGTTGAAGTGATGGGAGGTTGAAGATTAAAGGATAGGTCAAGAACTTGAAGTGATTTCAAGTACTTCCAGAGGCACTTTGGAATGCTACCACTTATTTTGTTCTCGTAGAGGCTTAAATATTCAAGATTCACTAATTTGCACAAGCCTGAAAATGAAATGAAATTCATCCATCAAAAAGTTATTCACGCATTTCAATCCGTTGAGATGATAAAATATGTGTGCGCAATATAGTGTGTATACATTTTCATTTTACAAAAAATAACTAAAAATTAAAACATTGCTGTGATATTTTCCTTTTCGACCACAAAGAATGAGCTAGTCAAAGTATTGCAACTTAAATTAAAATATAGTTTAACCTTCGTATCATGTATGGATAACTGTAATGAATTTATTAGGCATATTAGTAAGAAATATATAATTATATCTACAAACTTCACTTAAACAGAGATTTTATTATAGATAAATATATAAGATTTTCAACTAATAAATTTTATTAGATAAGGTAAAATCTTTTAAATCATTTGAAATTCACCTACCTTAATTTAAAAGATCATGTTTAATCAATATAGAAGTAGATTATTTGATTGAAAATCATATACATATAGATATACTCTAAAATACTTATTTTAAGCAATCCAAATAATATTTCAAAAACATATTATACTGGTTAAGAAAATTATTTCAGGATTATATTTTCGAAATTATTTTTATTTTTGGTTTAAATGAAAAGACCATATCTTATTAATTTAGATATAAAATCCTAAACATATAGTATGCTCTAGATTTTTTATTCAAAAAAATGTAATGTATTTTTTAAATTTATAAAAAAAAAATCCAAATTGTATTTTAGAATTGTTAAAAAATAATTTCATAATTATATTTCAGAAATTACTTTTCAATTTTGTATTGATTTTTTAGTTGAGTGAAAAGATAATGTTTAAATAAATAATAATATTTATTAGAAGACCACAATTTATTATATAAAAGACGGTTCAATTGATTATTTTGTTATACACACGTCATGTGGCACAAAATTTGTAAGGACATTGGCTCCACTTTATACTATACTAGCAAATGACATGTAAGTGTTCTAATGATATTTTTTAGAGAAGAAATAAAATACTCCCTCTGTTTGGTTATATTTGATATTTTAGCCTCTAATGTATTTGTTAAGAATTATGTTTAATCTTTTGAGAACTCAATATGACATGATAGGAAAATATATATTTAATCAATTATTTTAATAAAAGAAAGATGTGCTATAATATAGTAATAAAATTTGTTACCGTTGATAATATTTGAAAAGTCTTATTATATACGAAAATAACTTGCAATTAATATGCTATCTACTGTAAAAAGGAAGGAGTTTCTTGTACCGATCTGATACAAATCGAATATTAAGGATTAGATGGGTACATCTTTAATTATGTTGTCTTACCTTGATCTTGAAGAGACCCATTTAGTCTGTTGGAACTCAGATCTAGCACCCGTAACTTCTTCAAATGTGCTAGCTCTAATTGAAAAAAGGGTGCAAAGATTTGAGATATATACATATGTGATAATATCTACTAAACTTAATGTTGGATTGATGTTCCCTCGGGATCAGTCAGACAATCAAGTGATCTCTCGGGATCAGTCTTATGAGTTTTGATGATGATAAACGCTATAAGGTTTAATGGTTTGAGTTTTGCAAAGTGTTTCAGGAGAAAACAGGTGCAAAGGGAACAAGAGAACCAGAGAACAAGAGCAGAAAGAGAGATTGGTCCCAGAGGGATTAATGTGCCAGCCAGCCACGTGATAGAGGTTTATTTATGGAAGGAGAGTGTTTCCTTCATTAAGGACGTGTATCTACAGCTGGAAAGAGTTGTTATTATCTTTAAAAGGATAATAATAATTATGGGAAGCATATCTCATTGATTTGGTCATTACTTGGAGCCCAAGGAGTCAAGAAGATATGATAGAAGATCTTGTTGAAGATTTTATTGTGTGAATTCGTTTATGGATGATTGTGAGGTGGAAAGATATTATTTTATGGTAAGAAAATAATATCATATCAGACCTATTCGTCTATAATAAATAGGAATAGAGTTTAGGTTTTTTACTTGTTCGAAAGGAACCCTTTGGAGTGCTTCTACTAGAGAGAAAAGGAGACTTTATCGAAGAGGAAAGGTGGCGACTTTAAGGAGCTTTGGATGCTTCTTAACCGGCCATTGAAGCTTAAGAGAAGAAGCTTCACCATCGTTGGTCAGAGGATCAACAATCAGCACAGTCTCAGGGATCAGTAACAACAGACGCACTTGTTGATACTGGTGAAGGACTCGAACCATTGAAGCTTGGTGAGATGTCAGGTTTCAGAGGTATAGTTGGATTTTGTTGTACTTGAGTTAATAATACGTTCTTTAGGCTAGGAAGTTAAGAGATTACTAGAAAGAGTCTAGGTACGTTGGTATCCTTGCTTGCCTTGTGTAGTTCGTGATTATTAATAACAGGAGTACGTGATTCAAAATCCTTCTAACGAAGGTAGAGGTTTTACTAAAGTGACTAGTTGGTTGTTTTGGGTTTCCTCTCTAAATATTGTGTCCTTTGCATGTGTTGTTTTCGTTTCGTGATAGATTGATCCCTTCTAAGGATCAGTAATCTGTTTGCTACTTGTTTCCTGTTGCTTCCGCTGTCCAGTTCTTTGACCCCCTAAGGATCAAGGTTTGTATTCTAACACATCGATCCTACAATTGGTATTAGAGCCTGGTGTGCTCTAGATTTGTGTTAGGATTTTTCAGGAAAAGGTGAGCAGTCACGAAGGGAACAGAAAAGGACACCCGATGGTGCATCGCCCACTCTTCGAAAGGAGAAAGCTTGAAGACATGAAAGAAGTTCATCGTCTTCAAAGGGGTTGCAAAGTGCTACCAGTGGGAACAACCTAAGGAGAGGTGTTTCACAAAGAATGACCCCTCACAACCTCGAAGTGGAGGTGAGTCAGGAACTCACTTGTTGGTGCTTGAGCTGAGGGGGAATGATCCCGACCGTTCCCTAAGAGTAATGAGATGAAGCATGGGAGATGAGGACCAAATGGAGGACGTTTTCACCGTGGCATGGGATAGAAAGTCCTATAAACATCTAAGGATGTTGCTAGGCATGATCTCCTTGAGGTAAGTAAGTCCCGGTCCTTTATTCCCCCAATGATTGGCTAATTAGGTAGCATCTTATAGGGAATTTATGCATCTATTGCGTTCTTTCTAATGGCTGCTACATGTTGTCTCTATGTTGTGTGATCTAATATTGCACTTGAAGTTGGGAACATTGCATGCTCTAATAGCTATAGGCTAGAATGAATGAACTCAAAAGCACGTTTCTTTGAGCCCGAGACAACTGGCTTGATCTTGTTTAACCCTTGATACAAGCCGAAATGATAGTCAATTGTATAGCCTTCCCTAAGCCTTGTCCAGATAAACGGTCCCTATGAACCCGTTTTTGTTAGCCCACAACTGGGATCAATTACCTTGGATGTAAAAAATCCCTACCTCATATTTTGTTTGGATACATTATATGTCTTTGTCCTTAATGTGTTATCCAAACACAGCCTGTTTTTTGTTCCATATCATGTCTATGCTCTAGGATGTGTGATACCTATTGCAGAAGGGATCAATAAAAAGATGGATAATCAGGTTCTAAGGAACAAGAAGAGAAGTGTGGGTGGCCGTGTGTGTGCCAATGAAAGACAAGGAGAGAAAAGAAAAAATGAGAGTTTTCTTTTAAAAAAAAAAAGAGGGAAAAGATGAGAGATGAAAAAGAGAGAAGTTCTCTCAAAAGAAAAGAGTGAAGTGCGTTCCCCAGGGAACAACAGAGAAAAGAGTGAAAATTTTCTTCAAAAGAAGACTGCACAAGGATGTTCTAAAGGGAACAATACGGCAAGAGAAGTTGAGTTTCCTTACCCAAAGATCAATGAAGAGAAGAATGAAACATAGTATGTTTTGTTCAAAGGTGGAAGCCAAAGAGGATCAAGGTCTTGAGCTCTTGAAAGGTAATTAGGAAAACATTATTCTAGTAGCTAAGACATGATTGGAACCCTCTTTTTCACTCCATAGCAGTCGATCTCCCACAAAAATTGTTTCAAAGTCTTGTTGAGTTCTTTTGTTTGATGCTTTTGAACTCTATTATGATGTTTGCTTTGGGAACAATGTGACGGTATGGTAATTTTGCAGGCATAAACAACTTTAGTAGTTCCAATTGAGAATGTGGTAGCTCTGTGTTATTCTCTGTTTGATCTAACCTTTTGATGATGCCAAAAGGGGGAAGTTAGGAAAATTGCAGAGATGAGCTTACACAAGGAGATGCAGGTTTATGCTTATGCCAAGGGGGAACGTCCTGCCTAACATGATTGGTAAGGATCAATGTTCCATTCAGGGGGAACAACAACAAAAGAAGCTATTGGTTTGAGGGGGAACAACAACTCTCTCTACTTAGTGTGTGCATGTGCATGTTTCATGTTTCTTAACTTGATATAATATGCATTTTTGATGTATGGGTTTGTCATCATCAAAAAGGGGGAAATTGTTGGATTGATGTTCCCTCGGGATCAGTCAGACAATCAAGTGATCTCTCGGGATCAGTCCCATGAGTTTTGATGATGATAAACGCCATAAGGTTTAATGGTTTGAGTTTTGCAAAGTGTTTCAGGAGAAAACAGGTGCAAAGGGAACAAGAGAACCAGAGAACAAGAGCAGAAAGAGAGATTGGTCCCAGAGGGATCAATGTGCCAGCCAGCCACGTGATAGAGGTTTATTTATGGAAGGAGCGTGTTTCCTTCATTAAGGACGTGTATCTACAGCCGGAAAGAGTTGTTATTATCTTTAAAAGGATAATAATAATTATGGGAAGCATATCTCATTGATTTGGTCATTACTTGGAGCCCAAGGAGTCAAGAAGATATGATAGAAGATCTTGTTGAAGATTTTATTGTGTGAATTCGTTTATGGATGATTGTGAGGTGGAAAGATATTATTTTATGGCAAGAAAATAATATCATATCAGACCTATTCGTCTATAATAAATAGGAATAGAGTTTAGGTTTTTTACTTGTTCGAAAGGAACCCTTTGGAGTGCTTCTACTAGAGAGAAAAGGAGACTTCATCGAAGAGAAGAAAGGTGGCGACTTTAAGGAGCTTTGGATGCTTCTTAACCGGCCATTGAAGCTTAAGAGAAGAAGCTTCACCATCGTTGGTCAGAGGATCAACAATCAGCACAGTCTCAGGGATCAGTAACAACAGACGCACTTGTTGATACTGGTGAAGGACTCGAACCATTGAAGCTTGGTGAGATGTCAGGTTTTAGAGGTATAGTTGGATTTTGTTGTACTTGAGTTAATAATACGTTCTTTAGGCTAGGAAGTTAGGAGAGTACTAGAAAGAGTCTAGGTACGTTGGTATCCTTGCTTGCCTTGTGTAGTTCGTGATTATTAATAACAGGAGTACGTGATTCAAAATCCTTCTAACGAAGGTAGAGGTTTTACTAAAGTGACTAGTTGGTTGCTTTGGGTTTCCTCTCTAAATATTGTGTCCTTTGCATGTGTTGTTTTCGTTTCGTGATAGATTGATCCCTGCTAAGGATCAGTAATCTGTTTGCTACTTGTTTCTTGTTGCTTCCGCTGTCCAGTTCTTTGATCCCCTAAGGATCAGGGTCTGTATTCTAACACGTCGATCCTACACTTAATTATGGTTAATATTAAGATGATGTTAAATAGAACACTTTTTACATTATTTTATATCGACTTACCTAGTCCAGATAGAGATCTGGTGAGGCCATTCAAACTCAAATCTAGCACCTCCAGCTTCTTTAAATGTGCTAGCTCTGAACGATAAAGACATACAGTATATAAGAAAGAACGTACCTCGACCAAAAAATATAGGGAAATTCCGTTTTGTAGCCTAGAGTTTTTGGTTTGTTAAGTCCAAGTAAAAAATTTATTCCGGAAAATATCCTCGAACTCTTACAAAAGTTTGGCTCATTCCCTTACTTATAACTTTTCTCTTATATCTCACTATATTTCGTTTATTTTCTATAAAAAATATATACTTTTGTTTTTATTAGGTTAACACTCAATTATAAGATAAAAAATAATTTAATTAAGTTTAAAAATATACTCTATAAAAATATTATATAACTTATGTTTTCAATTGAATTCTTGTTATTTTTATCGAATCAAAACCAAACATATTTAAATATATACTTATATTAAAACAGTATACTATATAGTTGAAATTCATCATGAAAATTGTACATAGTAAGTTTTGACAATTTTTAATATCAATTCAGACTCTATATATAAATATGTATATATGTTGATAGAACATATGAATTTTCATTTCTTAAATAATAGGAGAAAATAAAAAATATTGTTCACAATATAAAGAAATTTTAAATATAAGTATGAAAATATTTTTGGTTTTAGTTTGATAAATGTAACATAAATTAACTTAAAATCATAGGCTATATAATATTTTATAGATCAAATTCTAAAACTTATTTAAATTATATTATATATCATAATTAATTTTTAAACTTAGTAAATATAAAAATATATTTTATTGTAAAAAATAAACGAAATATAGTGAAATATAAGAGAAAAATTGCAAGTGAGGACACGAGCCGAACTTTTACAAGATCTCGAGGGTATTTTCCGGAATAAGTTTTTTACTTAGGCACCATCCCGAAAAGGCAAAAACTCAAGATTACAATTTCCCAAAAATATGAGAGGGCCACTTATTGACACCGATAAGCTATAGCTTGAACAAATTAATCTGTTGACCACAAAGTAATTAAATCGATAACATGCCTTGTCCCGGAAGGTTTCCAGTCAAATCGTTGCCTAACAAAAGCAACTTCTTAAGGGACGTGAGTGATCCCACAATATCTCCAACATCTTGCACTTGAACCAAATTTCCATCCAAATTTAAGATCTCCAACTTTCTCAAAGTGTGCCCTACGAATGATATAAGCGCTGTTAATTCTATGTATTGAAATAATGACCATATAAGCATTTTTAATTAATAACTGCCTTCGGGCATCTAGTCAAGCGGTTAAGCCTTCAAAGGTAGTACGCAGAGGTCACCGTTTCGACTCTCGTGAGCAGTGCCCTCAACCCAAAAAAATAAATTAATAACTAAGCAGGCATGTGCCAACGCATATATATATGTACCTTCATTTCCTACGAAGCCTCCGATGTTGTTTAATACCAAGCTAAGGTTTCTCAACCCTCCAAAAGGTTGAAACAAACTGACATTCAAAGACCTTTTACTATCAAAAGCAAAAACACCATCATAGGCAGTCCCCATAAGCTTATCTAGAGCTGAGTCACATGTTGCATGGACTTGTGACACACAACTCTGTTCCATAGGCAACAGTTTCTTTCTCCGTCGTTGGTGTCCCATGAGCGCAGCTCATCGGACACATACTTGGTCACATAGGCTGAAGTCGAGTGTGCCATAAAATACGACTTAAGTGTAAGCAAAGCCGCCGCCTCGTGCTCCAAGCAGGATCTTGTTGTATAGCCCTGCAACAGCAGTGAAACCATGAACACCAAAACTGAATGTTTGATGCTAGAAGATGGGTCCATGTTTGATGAAGCTAATTAAGAGGACTCCAAACACAACTTGATTAGCACCAACTATATATATCCTGCAAGTTAAAACAACTTTTTTTTCACTAGCTATTATGACTTTGAATATTAGTATTATTCATTGACTCTTGCCTTCGTCGTTGGTGTCCACTTAGGCCTTCGAATTTTCCAACCATTTAGTGGGATGACCGGTGATTAGGACACCAGAGAAAATGTGGACATACATTTGGAATTTATATGCAAATTTTCTCATGTCGAGTAAAGATATAGTAATAGATTTATTTATTTTTTGGTTGAAAGAACATATAGTAATAGATTATATTAGGACTCCCCCATTTTCAAGTTTGATGGGCGAACGTAACCTACTACATCACGTTTATTCAAAAGAAAAGCAATATATATATAGAATAACTCACTGCATATATTACATGTGCATATACGGTTTACTAGGAGCTGGATTTATGACCATTAGCATATTTAGACAGCCTGATTTGAAGTGAAAATAAGGTGAATGTATGTTAGACAGCCTTATTTGAAGTGAAAATAAGGTGGATGTATGTTATAGAGGTGAGAAGTAGGGGATAATTTTGAAATCCCGATATATTTTTTTTCCTTTTCAAATTTACCAAAAACCCCATATCTCGCTCTAAATCTTTCTGTTTAATTTGTAACCCTTCCCTTTTATTTTTTACTCTCACAAGTGCTTCTCCCTTCTCTTTCTGCTCGGACGATTTAGAGTTTTCATTTACTACAGAGGAACAATTGAAGCCTCATTCCTGACTTTCGCTGTTTTGTGACTCTGAAATTGATGTTGTTCTAATCAGTCCACCAAACACAATATCGATCTCTAAAGAACATCGAGATCCAAAATGTACGAAGATTGTACATGTCTTTTAGCCAAGTTATACTTCGATGTAAGTTTAGCCCACCTGTCTTCAAACTTTGTGGTTGTCAATTGATATCTCCATATGAGTTGACTCATTGACTTTCTGAATCCCGGTTCATTCATCTTTGATGCACCCACTTTGATCAATACCTTATCCATTAGGTGTCACATGCATAATCAGTGTCGAGTGTTCTCAAGTACATATATAGTCATGATCAAAGAAGTATAACTTCGGTTGCATATAAATTATTATGAATATTAGCATAACTATTTTCGTAAACTAATTAATCAAATCTGCAATCAACACGATAAAAATTTAGGATGATTAACATAGAAGCATAACTACTTGTTTTTTTTGATCAAATAACTACTTGTTGATATATGAATAAGTATTGTTAATTACAAAGGAAAATAATATTGAAAGTAGCATAATTTGGTTTATATGTAATAAGAATAAATTCCAATTAATAAGTAGTATTTCGAATTGAATTATACAAACATCTCTAAAACTAAATATTTGCTATTTTTAAATCTCTAAGTTGCACTATAGAAAACTCAACAGATCGCAATCATACTTCTATCCATTATTTACAACATGTGGAATCGGAGATGACGAGGAGGATGAACTAGAACTTCAATACGGTACTAAAAGAAAAAACTTTTTTTTACTTGGGGCACCAAAAAACATTCTCAAGATCAGAGGGACACTAAAAGGAATTTTCAAAAACGAAAAACAAATATATGTACATATTTATACAAAGTTGTCACCATGTCACTACTTTACCCTATTTTTTTTGTAAGTAGAGCTTAGACTCATTTAATCTATGGACAAGATTCATTTGTTGCTTATATTTTAAGGGTCATTTTCTCCGGAACCAAAATCTATTACTAAATAAAATTCAAAATCTTAACAAAATAATACAAAATTTTTTCCATAAATATTACCTGAAAATTAACCTTACATAATAATGTTTGTTAAGATGTCTTGAATTTGTCGTTGATTGTAACCCGCTGAGGGTTTGGGGCAGAGGACTGACAGGTGGTCTAACTAGGGAGTAGGGACGATGCACCAGAGGGGCCTAATTAAGGGGCAACACTTACCTATCAAGCCTGCAGTTTTCTATCTACATTAGGATCTCTTGAGTCTATATAAATACTCATGAAATACCTCATAAGCTCTAATCTGAATTCAGACTCCATAATAATTTATCGTTTCTCTACGCATGTACATAACTAACACAACGTTAGTGAACCGCGTAGATCGTTGTGTCAGTCTTTACTTTATCGTTCTTGTTTGATCTTGTTACGACAATCCTCATAATCGTTCGCGTTCTAGTTCGATCTTTAATTTATCATTCTGATTCAATCTTATAATTAATTTTAAAAAAATTGATAGTTCTTAAAAATACTTCATCTACTAAGATATTAGACGTGTCAATTGTATTAAGTCGGTTCGAGCTCAATCATAAATTTGAGGTTTGGATATACCGGATCAAATTAGTAGTTAAACTGGATCAAGTTATTATAGATTCTCATACAAGGTCGGTTTGATTAATGGGTCGATAGTGTTTTTTTTTTAATTTTTATATTTATTACTATAAAAAAATTTATGAAATATAAATATTATAATTGAATAAAATTATTTTAAAATTAAAATAACATTAATACAAATACATATATGGGTCAATGGTCTAGGTTTGGACTTAGGTCTATCGTATATGGGTTGTACATTCTTGAGTAAGTATCAGGTTCGGGTCAAAATTCGATCTCAAATTAATTAAGTCAGGTTTATATTCACATAATCCCACGTGATAGGGGATTTGTATCAATTATTACTTACACCTTACCTTTTTAAGTATATGTTTGGATCACATGCATAAATAACTTTGTTTTTTTTAAAGGTAATAATTCGGAGCACCACAAGTTTGCTAGTCCGAGAGGCCGTTTAAAACGGCAGCCGTAAACGGCTAAGAGAATCAACAAAAGAGACACTTAATGCAAGCAAAATCGGCTAGGAAAAGTACAATTCTCTAAAAAGAAAGAACAAAGCGCGAGCAACATCGGGGTGAGTAAAACACTAAAGTTCTTAGCTCCGCAAGCAGCAGATCAACCCATTTAGGGTGTGCGAAATAGACATCTGACGTTCCCTCCACCGAAATGAAGGATCTTTAGAAGCCTTAGAGCACCAAACGACCTGGCCTAATACAACTCGATCCGATGCCAACCACAACTCCGGCTCTTCAAAAGATTAGTACATGATTTAAGAATGAGCGATCCTGCAAAAAAATTCAAACCTTGCACCACAAGTAATTCATACTTGCAGCGTAAGGAAATCAAACTTGCAACACAAGTAGACCATACTTGTATCGCAAGTAAAGCACAACTTTCCCCAAGTAAAATCAAACTTGCCTTGCAAGTAAAAACAAACTTGTCTCACATGTATCATCTCAAGAGGTAGCTTGTCAATGAAGAGCATTGGTGGTTGAAACTCAAAGTGGTCGACAAGCCCAAAAACGAAAGCAACGTTTGACACAATAGATTCGACAAAGAAACAAGCGACCTTCTCAACCATGGGTCGGGTGACCTTCTTGGCCATTTTCGAGCGGACTCTAGGTTGAAGATTGATGAAGAAATAGAGTGAGGTCTATTTGGGTGTTTGTCTTAGTGTTGGGATCTTGAACTTCATTTATGATTTCATTATTTCAATGTGTTTCTCACACTAGAATTTAGAGAGAGGTTAGCGTATTTGGGTTTCTATCTATGTAATGTATGTGTTACAGGGAAAATGACCATGTCTTTAATTGTGCAAATTAGGAAAGTTGGGGGTCATTTGGTTAATTCTGTAACATGTGAGCCTAATTGTAAATAGTGAGAAATAAGTTTGTTACAGGTTAGAAAGAGGGGACGGAGAACTCGTAATTCATTCATTCAGTTGTAATCTGTACAATTTCAATTTCTCTCAATGAAATGGAGTTTGGTGTTTGTTGAAGAACATTAAATTTCCCTCTTCTATCCAATTCTTCTTCTAGATACAAAAACTCTGTATCAAATTGGTATCAGAGCCATTGTCCTCGGCAACACTCGACAATGTCAGAAACGAGAGCGCAGGCGATTCTTCGGGAGGCAGCAGTTAGGGAAATGGAAGAATTGCTCGAAAACAAGATGTCAGCCATGGGAGAGCAAGTGAATGGCAAACTGACCAAGGTGGATGAGATTGAAGAAAAGCTGTCTAAGATTGACGAAAAACTTGATGCAAAGATTGGGGAGATGTTCGAAGCTATTCGTCGGCTTTCCTTGCTAGGGGGACCATTGCCATCAAATGTAGCTGGTGATCGCATCATTTTACCCATTCGGGGTGCGGAATTTCCAAAGTCATTTCCGATCACGCTGAATTCACAAAATCCGACGGCGGCACCACCCCAATTTCAAGAAGGAGGCAGATGTCGACAAGGGAATTTCAATGGAAACCCTAACACTGGTGGCTATTCGGGAATCACAAGATTGCCAAGGCTAGACTTTCCTCGCTTCAATGGAGACATGGTTAAAGAATGGTTGTTCAAGTGTGAACAATTCTTTCTTATTGATAGAACACCTGAAGAAATCAAGGTTAACATAGCTGCAATCCATCTAGATGATCAGGCAGTAAGATGGCATCAATCTGCGGTTCAAGCTGAAGAAACTCGAGGTATGATTCTTGATTGGAAGTTGTATAGAACTTTGTTGTTGGAAAGATTTGGAGAGGTTATTGATGACCCCATTGCTGAGCTTAAAAATTTGCGTGAAGAGGATGGAATTATGGATTACCATAATAAGTTTGAGATGATCAGAACTAGGGTGAATCTTTCTGAAGAATACCTTGTTAGTGCCTATTTGCCGGGTTGAGAAACGACACTCAGATGCATGTACGCATGTTTCAACCTCATACTGTTAGATAGTGTTTGACCTTGGCTAAGTTGTATGAATCTGCTCATCCTAACTCAAATTCGAATGGAGGAGGATTCTTGAGTGGTAAAGGTGTTGCAGGATTCAAGTCCACAAATCATGGTAGGAAGGAATCCTATGTAGTACAGAGCACACCTAACTTTCAAAAATATAGTGAATTACAAAAAAATATTAAAAGTAAAGGGGCTACTAGTAAATTCTTATCAACCGAGGAGATGAATGAAAGAAGGGCAAAGGGCCTTGTGTTACTTTTGTGATGAACCCTATACACCAGGTCACAGCGCCAAGCATAAAAAGGGGTAACTGTTTATGATGGAATTAGACGAAGGTTCTGAGGAGAGTGAAGAGGAAGCTATTCAGATTGATGAGGAGCCTGCTCAGATATCTGTGAATGTTGTAGCTGGGCTATCCAACTACAAAACTATGAGGGTAAGAGGTATGTGTGGTAAGAGATCCTTGTTCATATTGGTTGATTCAGGAAGCACGCATAACTTCATTGATAAGGCAGTTGCAGAGAAATTGGGCTGTAAATTGAATCCTTCAGGAGTTACTAAGGTGGCAGTTGCTGATGGTAGTACATTGGATGTTTTTGCTAAGGTAGAAGATTTTAAATGGGAATTTCAGAATGTTGCTTTTCAGGCAGAGCTTATGGTCATTCCCTTGGGCTGTTGTGATATGGTTTTGGGTATAGAATGGCTTGAAACGTTGGGACCAGTCATTTGGGATTTTAAGAAGCTCATTATGGAGTTTCAAGTAGCCGGCAGAAAGCTAGTATTAGAAGGCATTAATCAGGGGTCAGTAAGGGAGCTTAAGGCCAAACAGTTGAATAAGATACTTGGCCATGAAGTACAATTAGCTATGGTCTGTGTGAAGGAAGTAGGGAACTCGGTTGCATTAGGTTCTATTGAAGGCAAAGTTGAGCCTGAAAAGGTACCAAGACAGATTGAGCAGTTATTGGTGGAATATACAGACATTTTCAAAGAGCCTGATAAACTTCCACCATTCAGGAAGAATCATGACCATAAGATTCCAATGTTGGAAGGTTCGAATCCGTTCAAATCAGAGGCCGTACAGATATGCAGTACAACAGAAGAACGAAATTGATAAAATTGTGCAGGATATGCTACAATCTGGAACTATACAAGCTAGCTCAAGTTCTTATGCTTCTCCAGTGGTATTAGTGAAGAAGAAAGATGGCACATGGAGGCTTTGTGTTGATTATAGAGGGCTGAATAATATGACAGTGAAGGACAGATTTCCAATTCCTTTGATTGAGGATTTAATGGATGAGTTATGTGGCTCTAAAATCTATTCCAAGATAGATCTTCGAGCAGGTTATCATCAAGTTCGAATGAGCCTTGAAGATGTCCACAAAACTGCATTCAAAACTCACAGTGGACATTTCGAGCACTTAGTAATGCCCTTTGGGCTAACCAATGCACCAGCCACTTTTCAGAACTTGATGAATTCAGTATTCCAAGCTTTTTTAAGGAAATTTGTGCTCATCTTTTTTGATGATATTCTGATATACAGTTCTTCTATGAAGGAGCATGCTCATCATCTCTCTGAAGTGTTTAAGCTCATGAAAAGTAACCAGTTATTTGCAAAAAAAAGTAAGTGTGCCTTTACTGTTAACAGAGTAGAGTATTTGGGTCATTACATTTCAGAGAAAGGGGTAGCTACAGATCCTCAGAAGGTTCTAGGTGTTGCTCAGTGGCCTACGCCAAAGAATCTGAAGCAATTGAGAGGATTCCTTGGTTTAGCTGGATACTATAGAAGATTTGTGCGGGGTTATGGAATCATTGCCAGACCTTTAAATGCTTTGTTGAAGAAAGAAGGATTTCAGTGGTCAGGAGAAGCAACAACAGCCTTTGAGGCATTGAAATCAGCTCTGTGCAATGCTCCAGTTTTAGCTCTTCCTAACTTCACCAAAGAATTTGTTGTAGAGACAGATGCGTGTGGCTATGGTATAGGGGCAATACTGATGCAATCAGGCCCATTAGCTTACATTAGTAGGCACCTCAAGGGCAGGCAGTTACACCTCTCCATTTATGAGAAAGAGTTACTGGCTGTAGTGTTTGCTTTGCAAAAGTGGCGCCATTATCTGCTAAATGGTCACTTTATTATCAAAACAGATTAAAGAAGTTTGAAGTACCTTTTAGAGCAGAGGTTGAATACGCCTGTACAGCAACAGTGGCTACCTAAATTGCTAGAGTTTGACTATGAAATTCAATATAAACAGGGCAAGGAGAACCTAGTTGCAAATGCTTTATCAAGGGTTGAAGGGTCAGAGGTGTTGAGTATGGCTTTGACTGTTCTTGAGTCTGATTTGCTCAAAGAAATTCAGAGTTGTTATGATACTGATGAAAAGCTGAAACAAATTATTGAGGAATTGAAGAAGAATCCGAATGCCAAGAAGCACTATACTTGGTTTCATGAGCAGTTGACAAGAAGAGGTAGACTGGTTATTGGTGATGATGTTAAGCTGAAAGATAAGATACTTATGTGGCTACATAGTTCAGGAGCAAGTGGACATTCAGTCAGAGATGTAACTGTACAACGAGTAAAAGGGTTATTTTACTGGAAGGGATTAGCCAAAGACATTCAACAATTTATAAGAAGTTGTGTTGTTTGCCAACGGAGCAAATATGATCCAACAGCGTATCCAGGTCTGTTAAATCCTTTACCGATTCCTAATGCTATTTGGTCTGATATATCCATGGATTTTGTGGAAGGAATGCCACTGTCATTTGGTAAATCAGTCATTTTTGTGGTGGTAGATAGACTGAGTAAAGCAGCTCATTTTATGGACCTTTCGCATCCATATTCAGCTATGTCTGTAGCACAATGTTTCCTGGATAATGTGCTCAGATTACATGGGTTTCCAGCATCTATAACTAGTGACAGAGATGCAGTGTTTTTGAGTGAGTCTTGGAAGGAATTGTTTTCTCTTCAAGGGGTTGCTTTGAATCTATCGTCAGCCTACCATCCACAAACTGATGGACAGACTGAGGTTGTCAATAGGTGTTTGGAGACCTATTTAAGGTGTATGTGCAGCGACAAAGCTTATATGTGGAGTAAATGGCTTCCCTTAGGTGAGTATTGGTACAACACTACATACAATACTTCAACTCAGCTCACTCCTTGTGAAAATGTCTATGGGCAACCTCCCCCTGTACATTTGCCTTACTTACCTGGAGAATCAAAAGTTGATGTGGTTTCCAGAAATTTACAAGACAGAGAAGATATGATTCAGCTGCTGAAGTTTCACCTCACTAGGGCACATCATAGAATGGAACAATTAGCCAACAAGCATCGCAGTGATAGAGAATTTGGTGTTGGTGACCTTGTCTATGTCAAATTACAGCCATACAGACAGCAAAGTGTGGTGCTAAGATCAAATCACAAACTGTCACCAAAATACTTTGGTCCATACAAAGTATTAGATAAGTATGGTAAGGTAGCCTACAAGTTAGAGCTTCCTTTAACTTCCAAGATTCATCCAGTCTTTCATGTTTCCCAACTCAAAAAGCACATTAGAGCAGCTGTAAGCTCTACAGACCTGCCTTCTGTTATGCCTGATGTTCATGCTAAGGAGCCGGAAGAAATTCTAGAAAGGAAGATGGTAAATCGTCAAGGTCGAGCTGCCACAAAGGTGCTAGTTAAATGGTTTAACAAACCAATTGAAGAAGCTACATGGGAGTATTTCTATGATTTACTGCAGCAGTTTCCTGAATTCAAACCTTGAGGTCAAGGTTTTTTGCGGCAGGGAGGAATTTGTTACAGGGAAAATGACCATGTCTTTAATTGTGCAAATTAGGAAAGTTGGGGGTCATTTGGTTAATTCTGTAACATGTGAGCCTAATTGTAAATAGTGAGAAATAAGTTTGTTACAGGTTAGAAAGAGGGGACGGAGAACTCGCAATTCATTCATTCAGTTTTTATCTGTACAATTTCAATTTCTCTCAATGAAATGGAGTTTGGTCTTTGTTGAAGAACATTAGATTTCCCTCTTCTATCCAATTCTTCTTCTAGATACAAAAACTCTATATCAGTATGTTATAATTAACTTTGGTTATAGTTACATTAAAATAATCTTGCATTGTGCTCAAAAATAATAATAATAATAATCTTGCATTAAATAAAATGATGAGGTAATTGTTTTTGAATAGGTAAGAATTAGGAGATCTTCAACGAGATCAACCTAAAGCAACCTTTCATATGAGAATAATAAGCTATGAGTGATTCACAATGTGTTCGATAGGGTGATTATAACTCAACTTTGCAATTTTATCGGCCATAAAATTATAAATCCTACCCACGTGTTTAATCGTAACCTTCTTAAATCATTGGGCAAAATCTAAGACATTTGAGACGATTTTGGGCAAAAGCCAAAACATTTGATAGGCTCTTATTATTCCATCTCTTAGTGTAAGGGCTCAGCCTGTCGAATTGAACTATGGAGAATTAAACCCAACAAAAAAAAGCCCAATACTCGGCCCACCTTCTTCTCAGCTCACTAGTCACAAATCACAATGCACACCTCATCCCTCTACTAATATCTCAAAACTAATCTTGTTTCCCCATCTTCGTGTGTGCTCAGACTCATCCGATCTAGGGTTCCATCTCTCCCCCTATCTATTCGGATCAGGTATCCTTCTTTTCTGTTTACTCCCTTCAAATCCATCCATACGATCTTCTATTTCAACAGATCCCCAATCCATAATCACGTATTCTTCCCTGTTCCATCCGCTGTGCACAAATCTCTCCCTTTCGGTTTCAATTCTTCTTCAGTAAGACCTCATCGGAGTCCCTCTCTTTCAGATCTTGTAGTTGATTTCTTCGATTGTTTTCTTCGATTTCTGTTGATTTTTTCCATTGACGATATGGTTCGCCCAAGGCCGAGCGCTTCCTCCTTTAGAGAGGGGTGGCGTGGTATTTCACGGGAAAAGGTTATAATCGTGGCGCATGTTTTGCGTTGGGCACAAATCAACAGTCTTTTCTGGGGATATGGCTCCTTTAGCTTCGCTGTTTTGGTTATGCAGTCTGAGCGAAGGGCTTCCTACACGTGTGATCTCTTTACGTGATTCAGATCTATGATTTGTGTTGAAGAACGTTTTGTTTTACCAAATAAAGATTCTTTCTTGGTAGTCAATGTCAATGTTCATATGTTCAAAATGTTCAGACTTGTTACTTATGTCCTGTTTCTGAATGCTGTGATATGTGGATTTGTTATACTTGTGTGTTTGTATATCAGATCCAGTACTGTTATCAATACTATGTTGTGATTGATATGAAAACATGATATTGCAGGTCTGAGCATCTTCAAAAACAAGACATTAACTTGGTTACTTGCTCTTGCCCATCCTATCTACCAAATTTCATGTCTGAGCTTGACACCCAAGTTCCCGCTACCTTTGGTGAGCCTACTAATAACTTACTAAACTAAATGGATGCTATTGTCTTGTACTTTCTTATCTGGTTGTTCTATCTTATTATGATGTTCGCTTATTCGTGTGCAAGAACTTTTTTTGTTCGGATGGTATTGTCTTGTACCTGTACTTTCTTATCTGATTGGAATCTAGTTCATATGAACAGAATGTTATCTGAATTAGAGTAATTATTGAACAAAAGAACTTTCGGCCATTTCAAACTTAGTCTACTACCATGATAAGACATATAATAGCTGTTCATTTCGGGTAGATCAGGATTTTGTGCGATACTGACCTCTATTTTGTGTTTCTGCGTAATTATACTCATACCCAGTTGCTCTTTGTGGTTCATTGTATCTTGTACCTGTTATATGACTTTGTGTGTGTCAAAATTAGATCCATTTGCTGACGCAAATGCTGAGGATTCCAGTGCTGGAGGAAAAGAGTACATACACATACGCGTACAGCAGCGAAATGGTAGAAAAAGCTTGACGACTGTTCAAGGACTAAAGAAAGAATTCAGCTACAATAAAATTCTCAAGGATCTCAAGAAGGAATTCTGCTGCAATGGTACAGTTGTTCAGGACCCCGAACTAGGACAGGTGTGTCTCAAATCTTATAGTCCTTTCCTCATTCATGCACTCCCTTTAAATCTGTGTAATGATCTTTACGGTATTGAACTTGTTCAGGTCATCCAGCTTCAAGGCGATCAGAGGAAAAACGTCTCCACCTTCCTTGTTACGGTAATTACTCGTTCAGATACGGGGTAGTGCTAGCTTTTTAAAATGTCATCATTGATCCTGTTAACCTTAATCAAACCTATGTAAAACAGGCTGGCATTGTGAAGAAGGATAATATCAAGATTCATGGTTTCTGAGGTGATCTGTCAATAGAACTGCTTTCTCAGCACTTCTGCACTTTGGTTCAGTATCAGCGTGAAACTTGGTGTGTGACATATATATATTTTTAAGTTATGGTCAGGCAATAATAGGACCCATATGCTGTTCTAGTATCAAACCCAGTTGAATCTGTGTGATTTTTGTGGGTGTTTTCTCTAGTTACCTTGTGATGTGGACAACGCATGGACTGTGAAGTGTTGTTTTTCAGCCTAAACGATAAAAACGTTGTATGCAATGGTGATGTTGATTTCAATAACGATATGTTATTTGCTTGGTTCATCTCTGTTTCACTCGTTTTTCTTCCGCACAACTAGAATTGCTCGTTTGAATGCGTTGATTTCATGTCTTCCTTCGTTGAATGGAGTCTGATAAGATGAACATGGATTTCCTTTTATTTTTTCGGTTAATAAAAAATAGTTTTTCCCTAGGAAGAGGGTAATGAAACTTGGCTACGCAATATCTGTTTGGGAAGTTTGTATTGTAAAATGGCACCAATAGTTCATATAGGCAAAGGAAAAATCTTGATTGCAGAGTATGACCACAAACTTGGGTCTAAAAGTCATAATAGATATAAATTCTAGGAATCTCATCAAGCTGTTGTATGCGACTTGTACTTAAATGATGTTAGTCATAAAACGTATAGATCCATGAAAGTGACCAAACCCCAAATGTTAAGTACGAGAAAAGGTATGTCATCACTCAAACAGGCAGAAACAATAACAACCTCCTTTGACTCCTAACATGCAAGTATGCGAAGCTGGCTCGATTCGTTAATTCAGTTGGATTCGCTATTTTACTAAGCACACCTCTACCAAATGCTCTGCATTAGACTACATAAGCTCTAGTTTTCTCTAATTCCCCTTTTTAGCTGGCATAAGTAATCCTGTCCAATTTTACCTTCGGTGATTAAATTAGCTAGCAAATGCTTCATGTGTGATACGTACCAAATAATGAATGTATCCAAGATCCGCATTTCTAATGAAGTTGTACATAAAAAACTTAGAATGTCACAATAGTACACAAGAATAGAATCACATGGGAAAAGGACACCTTCTCTCTTCCTAGAATTAGCCTCATCAAGCCCAATGGAGCCGGTCAGTAACGAGCAAGAGCCCGACCACCCAGGCTAAAAGAACCGTTACGAGCCCGACCCGAGGCCCGCGGGCCCCATCGCTAGGAATCTGCCAAGGAATGGCACACTCCTCCCCATTAAAGATCACCTTCCTAGGAAACCCATCACCACCCACAATGTCCAAATCCCACTTCATCTTCTTCTTAAAGGAAATAACCGTCTGCTGCTTCCCGGGCACTCTCGGGTCCGCCTCAGTCGACCCGTTCCTCTCCGCTATCAGGTAGTTCATCCCCTCGAGCCCCTGAAGGAAGATCGTCTGAGCCTTATCGTCGAGCTGAGTCCCGTTAAACGAGTAGGCCTTCTCGAACCCGGGGGCGGCGTTTCCCATCTGGAGGGCGGCGAACCAGTTCTCGAAGGGTATGTCGCCCCAGTTGAAGAGCGTGATGCGAGCCGTCCACGAGTCTTTGTAGTTCCCCATGAGGTGCCAGTTGATGCTGACGCCACAGTTGTCGGGGCAGGGGAGCGGGTTCGGGATCGAGTGGTGCTTCATCCGGGCCCATATCATGGCTTTCTTGGTGCGGTTCGTGAACGGCACGAGGAGGGCTTCGGGCGGGAGGAGCATGGCCCGGCTTTTGGTGCTGCATTTGTGCGGGTCCTTGCACCCGCACGCGCACGTGTCGCAGGGTACCGCCGACGCGTTGTAGTAGCTCGAGAAGCTGACACAGCATCTCGATGTTCTTGCTTTTGGCTTGACTATGTTGCATATCACCTGATCATAAATCGGTCATGTTCAGAATCCCACATCCATTATATATAACGAGCACAAAACATGACATTGCATAGGTCATCATGTTCGTCAGTCATAACCAGTGTTCTAAACAACGCTAGGCGGCCTCTAGGCGGAAAAAGACCGCCTAGCGCCTAGGCAGCCAATACGGTTGTCTAGGTGGCCCAGACGGACACCTAGGCACCGCTTAGGCGGGTTAAAAGGCTAGGCGGACAAGGACCAACTAGCGCATAGACGGCGCCTGGACAGGATTTTTAGAACATTGGTCATGACCAAAATGGAGTGATGATGTCTTGTGAGACATTCTATAGCCTTATGCATTGTCTCAACATTTAGCTCTTCATGATAACTGATTTTATCATGTCATAAGATTTCTAACAGTCAGAAGTGGAGTTTTCAAACCTGCCAACTCGCCACAGCCGAGGACTTGGCGTTGAGACCACCGGGATCAGGGAACTCAGTAGGAGAAACCCGAATGGGAGACCCACATACGTAATGAGGGTTCACAACCCCTGCAATCCTCCAATTCTGAGGCGGGTTGATCGCCGTTCGTTTCAAGTCCGGGGGAAGCTTGTACACTAGCACCTGGAAGATGGTTCGTGCCTCGCTCTCGTTCATAAGCTTCGGCAATAGTGTCCCGTTCCTGCAGCAATAGGGCAGCTTCCCCAGCTTCTCGTTGTTCTTCATCTCTCGAGGAAGGTCCTGGATGATCGGGCTCGGGTTACAACTTGCTACCTACACACAAAAACAAACATAGGATAAAGAATGACAATTGTGTAAGATTTTGCACACTTAAATCGAACCTGTTTGGATTACTGAGAAAATTATAGTGTAGGATTTGATTTCATTATAATGCAAGGTAATGTGATTTTCGCGTAATCCAAACAGACTCCTTTTGGTTGTGAATGAAACTGATTTGATGCAAGTTATGTATGACTTTGTAGAAAAAACTTGTGAATGAAACTGAGAAAATTACTGAGAAAATTATAGTGTAGGATTTGATCTCATTATAATGCAAGGTAATGTGATTTTCGCGTAATCCAAACAGACTCCTCTTGGTTTTGAATGAAACTGATTTGATGCAAGTTATGTAAGACTTTGTAGAAAAAACTTGTACTTGGGTGAAGTCCATTTCGCCGTAGTACTGGCCGGCGGGGCCATAGATGCAAGAAGAAGGGTCCTTCTTGCTAACATGGGCTCCCTTCAAGCTGTAGATGAACTCGCTTCGCTTCCAGTCCCACGTGATGTTCCAGTGGTCCAGCCTCCCGAGCGGGTTGTTGTTGTCGATTGTCACCTGCGCCAAGTAGTTGTTCCCGAACGCCTGAAGCACGTCGTATGCTATGGTGAGGTCTCCGGTTCGACGTTTGTTTATCTTCGTTGGCTTGATCTTGAACTTCTTGTCCTTCTTGCAACACATCTGCAGATTGTTCTCTACACCAAAAAACGTCGTCGGTTTAGGAATCATAACGAGCTCTTACAACAATGTACTACATTTGTGAAAAGAGTAACAACATTGATGATGAGATGAGACTCACTATGCCTGGTAGGCTTAGGGCACTTGAACCCTTCGTTAACCAGCTTAATCGTCTTAGGCATGGGGACGGCATTCTTCGCGAGCCCAAACTGCGTGCCCTTGATCTTAACTTGAGCCGACATCTGAGTTATATCATTAGCCGTTTCGATAGCCGTCCTAAGATCCGTTCCGACTATTGTGGTCCCATTGTGGACTTCAGCAGGGAAGTCGTCGGCGTCCAACAACTGGCCACCATCCATGGAGACGATAAGCTCGTGGTGATTGAACCCAACGAACACCTGCCATGCCCTGAGCTCGGTGTTCCCCATGTTCAGCACCTGGAGTTGTGACTTGAACGACCACGATTGCCCTGTCACGTTTTTTGTTATCGGGTACGACTTTTCCCGTCCCATGAAGTTGTACGCGACGTAGATCCCATCACAGGAGCTCATGGACTTCGGGACGGTTATTGTGGTTGAGTCCGATGACCCGCTTCCATCAACCGACCCGAATATCGATTTGGAGGAACCTCCGGGGGTTGCCGGGTCCCCGAACTCGTCGTATTTTTGTTGTGCATTGGAGAGCATGCTGACGTAGAGAAGATACATGATCAAATGCCATGGTATCTTCATGGAGGAAGCTGAAAGCGGCTTCATGGATGGGTTCGGTATCGTGTTGAGACGAAGGCGATGGTGGTTCCTATGGTGTCTGATGAGGGGCTCTCGAAGGGAGGAGGAAACCCAGAGACGAAGAACAAAGATGAGGGGATAAAATGGAGGGTTTCTTTTTCTGTGTGTTTTCCCCTTTTCCTTTTTGGAGAGAATGAAAGGTGATCTAAGTTGGGTTTACAAAACCGATGATTTGGAGGGAATCTTGTTGATTAATGATGGAGCTGTAATTAATTACAACGCTATATTCGGAGGAAATTTTGTTGAAAGAAGAATCTAAAAATATAGAAAAAAGGGAGGAAATTTTGTTAACTCGTGTTCTCATTACAAAGAATCTAAAAATAAATATCAATCCTACAAAAAAATTTGTTTTAGAACATTATACTTGCCATTCAATTGAACGGATTAATATCGCTGGTTTTTTGGGTACAAAGGAAAGGATGATCATTCATTTGAACGGCCAAGAAACTTACTGTATTAGAATATGGACTGAGTTGAATCAGTACAGCCAACAAAGCTATTAACTAAAAACTTATTTGTTATGCAGTCCAAATTTCTTATATTTAGAAAGTTCCCTAAATTCTCTACAATTACACGAACCAAAAACTTGTTGCTAAGACATGTTCCTGACCAAAGACAACAACCTGGTCTCAGACTCCATTTTTCAACTAAACTCAGAGAAAGTCAGTGTGACAAAACATACTTGAGCTTCTGCTGATCTACAAAAAGTGACAGAATTTATGCAGCTTCAATCTCCTCTGCGCCAGTGGTTTCGGCCACCAACTGGGTTTTAGGTTCCAAGTCAATGAACTGGTTCGATTTGCTAGCCAGATGTGAAATGCTTACTCTTCCTTGACGCTTAATATAGTCCGCCACAGCTTTCATTTCTTCCTGTGAAATGTATATATACTTTCCTCTATCATCCATGACCCCAGAAAGCCTCCCTGAAGAGATTTGAGAATTACATGCGCACATTAGTTGGCTTCTATTGATTCTATTGAAACTGCTCTTGAATTTAAAGCAAGAATATATACATTATGAAAGTGGAAAGTACAAAGCAACAGCCATAAGGAATAGAAAGATGCATATGATACATACCTATGCTTTCAAGTGAGGTGATGCGGTTGATACACTCCTACAAGACGACACGCATCAACGAAGATATCATGAATCATAGCAAGAAAAATCATAAAATCTGAAAAAAAGGAAAGACATCATCACTTGCCTGTGTCCTCAACCTAAATTCTGCAGCAAGGTCCTCAAGAGGAACACACTTCTGATTCTGCAACAATGGAGAAAAGACATGGTGATTGAAAATTAATATATTAAGTTGCCAGCAAAAATGTTGGGAAAGCAGATCATACCTTAATATAGTCCACAAAATTTGAAAGCAAATCCTGGCTTTCTTGGACTTCATTTTCGGTTGTGCCTTCAGCATCAATTGAAATTTCCCCTTTCCACTTCTCAAATTCTAATGCAGCAGCTTCCTCTTCTTTGGCTTGACGAGCCTTGGCTTCTTCTTCCTAAAGCATTCAAACCTCTCAAACATGAGTAAAACATAAGTGTGGTGTCAAGTAAGGAATAAAATCTTTGCAAGCTGATGAGATAGGTGTTTAGACATACAATTCGTCGCTCTTCTGCTTCGCGTTCCTCGTCTTTCTTCCTTCGCATGTCTGAATACCAATCTTGCTTTGCTTGTTTTGATTCACGTGCAGCTTGTTCAGCCTTCACAAGTAATACATTTGTCAACGTAAAACAAAAAGAAAATGAAGTGGTTCATTGTAAATAGCAAATTTTCAGTGAATGTGGATAGAAAAATAGAAAAGTGTGACCAAAATAGCCATCAATGGCATGCAATCATGTTTGATGTATCAATTTCAGCACAATATATGACACAGAGCTTATGCACAGGCCAGCTATATAGAAATTGAACATATACCTGTCGTGCTTCACGTTCTTGCCTTTTCTTTTCCTTTTTCTTTGATGCTCTATTCCCACCAGCTTCAGCTTCATCATCACTTCCCTCGTCATCATCTGCATCCAGAACAAAAAAAAATCTTACTCTGATTTCCTAGATATCCAACTAAGAAAATAAGTCCATTTTCAACCCTGCCCTAGAGTAGATTCTACTTGGGATACATTGAAAAGCTAACATTTTACCCTGAGTGGGGAATAAATCGGGTCTAGCTTCCCTTTAGAAATATCCACTTAACAGTCAGAGTGAGCCTGCAATCTCTTTCATCAAAAGTTAACCTCATAATAATGACTACAGACTTATGGCCATGGTCTCACTAAAAAAGTCACTGAAGTTTTACGAGTTCATCACTTCATCATAAAGTTCATAAACTTAGGCCTTAGCCCATGATAAGATGGAGCACAGCAAAGTACTAGCACAGACTTTACAACTTCTTTCCAGAGTCTGAATAGCAAATGAACCTTTCATAACATCTTCTCATCTTAATTTTTTGTGAAATTGCACTTTGGTACCTCCAAAATAACAACTGTAATCTCATGGTTCCTCTACACAATGTACCATGCAAGCTGAACTGATGGAAGGGTCAAGATAGCGAAAACAAATTACCAAGATCATCAACAGCAGAAGCAGCAGCCGCCGCCGACGAAGTGCTAGCACCAGCAGCTGGCCTCCTCCTCATACGACGAGCAGCGCCCGTTGCACGCGCAACATTTTCCCTACGAGGAGCCTATATATTCGTTTACAAAACAACACAAGAAATGATGAGAAGAATAATCAAAACTAAGTATCAGAAAAAGAGTCCAGATCTAATTCTCTGCAAGGATTGATCAGTAAAACAGCAACAGAAACCTGAGGCTCCTCATCGTGTTCATCCGATTTCGAAACTTGGCGGCGCTTCCAGAGAAACAACGGGACCATGGCAAAAACCAACAGCATTGAAAGGATCGCTACAACGATTCCCTCCATCTTTGAAACCGAACTGAAACAGCAATGATGGAAGAATTTAACACGAAACAAGGGAGGAGTTCAAGGTCAGACTGCCCTAAACAAAAACCCTAAAAACTGAACTTGCCAATTTTTGTAGATTTAAGGCCTCAATCGGAACCCCTAGCATCAAATTGGACATCCAAAACTATAAATTGGAGACCTTAGGATCAAATTTGCTAAAATTATGCACAAAAACAAAACGTGAAACCTATCAACGTACCTGATTCAACGTTTGTAATATGTGCAAGATCAAATCTAACAGTGCTTCGATCAAAAAAAAAAATCTAACAGTGCTTTCAGTCAAAATCTGAAGCGATTGCGATTTCGATGAGGACGGAGTAAGCTCGGGACTAAGGGTAATGTACTGCTCGCGTTTGGAAGGATAGTATACCGGTCGACGATCGGAAAACGGGCTTCTTCTTCACAGGGGATTAACAAGTTCGCATGGGGGTGGAATCAGCCTGTGTCATCCCAATTTGACATTTTGACGGCTAACGGTAACGTCGTTTTAACAGAGTTATGAGTTAGGGGTGGGGCGGTTTATTGTAAACCTGTTATGAATACCGGTGTTTTTGTGTAATATCACCCTTTGTAGGATGTTTTGTGGAAAATAGGCCACTTTATATAAGGTTTTGAGTAATTTCCCCAAAAACAAACAATAAAGGAAAAGGAAATTTACTCAATAAAGGAAATTTACTCAATTAAAAGAATTGCAATTACCTAGCATAAATTCTCTTATAGTTTATAGGTGAAAAGTAAGAAGTTAAAATGAGTTATATAAAGTGAAAATCTAAATTATACATAGACCTGGATTTATTTTTGTCTTACACGTCCGCTGTTCATGCATTTTTTTCAAACAAAATAACGATAAGTTATATGGAACTCGCATATGCGCTAAAAACTAAAAAATGACCATCTGTTACACAACTGTATATGTCATTAAGTTACTTGAGCTAAGAGAAACTACGGAGATTATAGAATGATCCTCAAAACTTTTTGCAGTTCATCTTTCCATATCAAAAAATTCCACGAGTAGTGGTAAATACAACAACAAATTATACTCATGTCATATAGAAGTATTTTCCTACGATTTTCCGTTTTGTAATATACACCCAAGTCCAATTTTTACAAAGAATGTCATCAAACTGTATATTGCCTTCTCTTCCGGGGCAATTGCTATGTGCAGAAAGAAATCCTTGAATTATGCCCTTCACTTGACCAAAATCTTGAGTTCTTCTTACTTCTTAGGCTATGTTTGCTTGGCCTGCCATACAAAACACATGGGAGCAATCAAAATTCATGCTATAACCAATTCGAGCAAAATGGACCAAAGTAGCAAAATGAAAAGATACCTTCTTCAAATACACCTTGTGAAGCTTCATCGCAGCGACACAAGCTTTCTTGGCGTCTAAATTTCCACTTGTGTCGTTCAAGATCTGCAAGAAATTGGAGAAGCATAATAGTAAACAAGGGCTGAAAAATTACATCAACAGCAAATTGAAGAGACAGTATGTACCTTAACGACATCATCGATCCCGCGAGCTCCTGTAAGCTGCGGGCCCTTTTCCTTAAGAACACTGGCAATGAGGAAGAGTGAGATTGGAAGCGGACCGTCTTTAGCACCGTTCTTCATATTTTCTCTCTCAAATCTCCCGTATTGGCGCAATGATTTCGCTTTTCTTGTAGTAGATCCTTCTGTCTTCTCACTGTAGGCATCAGGCTCTTCATACATCCAGAAGAGGCCCGGGTCGTATTCTAAGGCCCACATCATCTGTCAGAGATTTTTCCAACATGATATAAAAGTCTCTGAAAGGTAATAACTTGATATTTAAGAATTACAAAATGGACAACTTGTCATTAAATGCATGCAGTGGGCATACCTCCCAAAGGTACAGAGAATCAAGAAATGAGAATTCGCGACGAAATAGAACCATAAGCATCCGAATTGCAAACAGGTAATCTCCAGCACCAAGTTTATCTGCTCCCATGAAATACAATAGCACCATCATTTATGAGCAAGCAATTTCCACAGAAATACGAGCACTTTAGCAAAATAACAGGAGTCGCGATTCCCAAAAGATAATTCTGGCTTTCATCTTAAATATCCAAAATTTAAAATCTTCAGGAGGTAGATTTAAAATGCAGTGGATTTACCTAAATGCTTATGAAGTTTTGGGTCAATAGTTTGAGTAACAGATGCTAAATTTGTAAGCTGAGCCTCAACTCCAACCATGCCTCCAGTGCATCTGAAGTTTCCTCGCTTCAAAATTTAAACCATTAAACATAAGGGGAAAAAAAGCAATATGAATTATCATAGATAGAAAAGAGATATAATCGATATGTAATTCAGATAGATATTATACCAATCTTCGCATCATGCGTTCAAAGCACCAAAAAGCATCTGCTTCATTTTCAATGAGAATTATCATGGGGGAGCAAAGATCACTCATTCCTGCAAGGTTTTTGTATATAGCATGTCAACAGATCAAATAATCAGTCACAGTTAGAGCAAGGTAATTTACTTGTAACCCAAGGTAAACAGTAACTTTATTGCTATATGATTAGAAATGCCATTAGGGTCAAATTCTAGGTTGGGTTTCCGAGTCAAACCATTTCAAGAACTTTGATAAGTTGACCCAGTGTCCATAAGTTTTATAACCAGAAAATTCATCCGACCTCCATACAGTACAGAAGCTTTTATAAATTAAATTCCTTACTGGATTTTTCAAAAAATCCAAGAAAGTTCAATAAGCTATGAGAAACTAGATTATTCAATTGACTATGATATGATATCTCTTGTTAAGAATTACAGCAACCCAAAATCTACAAAAACACTCAAAAAGAGCATACCCTGACAATAGCCAACATCTTCATCTATCCAAGCATAAACAGCTAAGATATCCCAAAGTTTGGCCAAGTTTTCTTGCTTCTGATAAAAGACCATAGTCCTGTCAGTGCGGCGCACATCAAGACCTACCAATAATAATTACAGAGGTCAAAAAATGCCCACAAAAAATATGGAAGAAAACAGCATGCTGAAGTTATTAGCATGTGTGAATCAAATAGAAAAATAGTGTTCAATAAAACCGTGAAGCATTAGTACTTCTCACAGAAAATCTTAACAGGGCTTGTTCTTAAAATGCCCACTGCAATATCTTCAAAGGAGGATCATTTTGGGTAACATATTAAGGAACGGACAAGCTGCCAATCTGTGTAGCCTATGCTAGCCACATGTATAATTCAAGCATTAAACTGACCTATTTGATGTAGTGTAAGCTTCCACCGTATTATTTTCTTATCTGTTTCTTTCTCCATTCCTAATATAGATCCAGAAGGCAGCATAGAAACATCTTCATCCGGAGCATTTATCACCCCGAGTTCTTGGAGTACCAAGGGGTCGTTAGTAGGATCGCCATTTTCTGATATTATTGGGGCTGTTACGAATTTACCACTTCCAACAAGGGGAAACATCTGATGACAAAGCTCTTTCCATCGAGCATACTGAACTCTGCAAGTTTTTTGTATTGTATCAGTAATTGGCTATGACAATCATTACCCCAAAAAGACGAACCTTTCCTATTTCCAGAAATAATATGAAGCCATTCATTTCAGCAAGTGGGCATCAAAATAATTTTGTATTATGGTGACAAAAGGCTGTATGGAACAATCCATTTAAGGTTAAGGATTTTAGATGTTAGAGCACCAAAAGAGAGTGATCAGCAGGTAAGCTAGTCTGGCTTCAAAAGGAGATATAATGCTATCTAGACAATATTAATAAAAATATGCAATTGCTCTTGCATTAATTGCTTCAAGGCCAAAGCAATCTGCTTGATTAAAATACCTGTGCAGCCAAACAGTTGTTCAGCAATGTGATAAATCATGAATCTGTATGAGCAACCTTTTGAGGTTTAATGAGCCACAGAGAAAATATATATGCACACACAAAGTCACAGGCTAGAAAATCATGGGCACAAAAGTATCTGTAAGAAGACTTGTCACCTTCTGGATTCCCTTATTTCTGCCCGCTCCTCATATGTACTATGGGGTTCATAACATCCAAGAAGAAATTCCCAAACTTCGGCTCTAATTTCTGGATGGATTCCCTGAGAAGTGAAACATATGTGGTTTAGTTGCAACTCCAAAGAATATTTTCAATGGAAACTTCATTTCCAGGTTCAGCTAATAATGTAGCGAACCATAATACAAAGGCAGCAGAAGATATATTCCTGAGCTAAAGGCACTTAGGTTCTTCTGCTAGTGGATGATGAGATCAGGGACAGCTAATAACGGAACAAAGGACAAATAGTGGTTCAGTCTGCACCCTTCAACCCATCTTTAACCCTCAAGAGCTAGATAAAAATTTAGGACTCCAGGTTCTATGTATAGGAAACTTTACACGTGAGACTTTTTTCCTTCATAAAAGAAGGCTGCAGATTACAACAGTTGATGATTTCGACAAAATGAAGAGGCTTGTAAAGAGAAAGATAGAACTTACCCCACGACGAATACGACCAAGGGTCTTGCCTATATCGAGATAGCCTTCAGGTGAAAATGCTGATTTCCACTTTCTTACACTTAACGTTTTACCAGCCTATGAAGCAAATCAAGAGAAGATATACTATTGAGATATGCAAAGAGTGAATATATGAGATGGCATTCATGGATAGCATATTTTCTGTTTATATCCAACTGAATCATATCCAGAGCAACTCAATGGGCACAAAATAGAATCCATAAATCTACAATTTCTATCAGCATTGATGGTAAAGCCAGAATCTCAATAAGACAAATTAGTGAAATAAGTCAAAGGAGCATCATGAGCATTTCAATCATCCAATCAGAAAGAACTCCAACCACAGGGGGAAAAGAAGAGATTCAGCTACACATTAGTATTGGCTAAGAAGGACCCACATACCCTGATCTTGAACTTGCTTTTAGGAACTTCATCAGTATATTCTGGCCTGATCTCATAGTATGAGTCTGCAGATTGACCTGCACTATACCACAGCATCATGGTGACCCCAATTGGATTTCACCCAAAAAATCAAATAAGTTCCCAAGACCACCAGAAAGCAAAAGAAAATGGTCAAATGTGTAATCCTAAGCTAGAATCCCCTCAGCTGCAAAAAAAAAAGTCCTCCAAAAAATTTCAGAAAGTAATGAAAAAAGAAATGGGAACCATATCAAGTGATGAAGGAAAAGACCAAGTCCAAGACGCGGATTCAGTTCAAAGAGAAGAAAGGTTGAAAAAAATACTTTTTTTTAAAATGGATTTTTTTTTGTGTATGTTGAATAATATTCAGCAATGTTTTCTTTTCCTATGATTTTTCTTCTGGATTTATGTGATCTTCTTCAAGATGAGGTTTTTGGAGCCAAGGTGGTGGTGGAGGCCTAGTCCCTATCAAAGATGGGGCACAAAAATGAAGGTGGGTGCTTGCTCTGATCTCTGACTTGTTCACCTGACTTCAATAATTTCTCTATCTCCTGTTATGCTCTGTCTAAAAATACTTATTTTATTACTCTTATCTAATTTTCTATTCTCTTTCCCCTGAATTATTCGATTGCTCAGATGAGAGAGATAGAGGGCCGATCATCAACGAACAAGACTCTAAATTATTCTCTTCGCGAATCCGCGATTGATAGTGTGCTAAATGGAATGTAAAACCCTAACACCAACGAAATCATTGCAAAACGCGCTAAATTTTAGGGTTCCGTTGAAGCTAGGGTTTACAATCCAACATCAATCCTCAATTTCGAAATCATCAGAACGAGCAAGAACGAACGGAATACAGCATACGCTTACCATTAAAGCAGTTGAAAACCATAGCTTTTGGCGGATATAGGTAGGAATTTGAATGAATGAGGCTTTGCTAGGGTGACAGATAGAGTGGCGGCGTTGTTTGGACGGAGAAGGCGTATTGGTCACGGGTGGCGGGGATGGAATCTTGGTCTTCTGCCATGGTCAATGGCAGGCTTGACCAAAGCCTTGGTCGCAGTTTTGTTTTGGACGGGTGTGAGATACGTGAAGAAGAAGACAACGCAGAGTGATCGCAGAGAGCGAGAACATGACACGTTAGACGGAGAATACAATACTGTAAACTTTCGGTGAATTACACAAAACCACCCACAAAATCACAAATTATGAGTTTTATATCATAGACTCGTTAGTAATGAGAAAATTTAGCTAAGGAAAAATGACTTAAAATAATTCTTAGTATCAACTTTCAATTAAAAATAATTTTGAAGTTTAAAAATCATCACCCATAATATGAATTATCGTAAAATTAACCAAAAACGATTCGAAAGTTTTTTCTAATGTGTTTTCCGGTGGAATTGTTGCTATGGTGGTCAAAAATATTTCAATCAAGTGTAAAATATCAAGTTGTTATGTCTGATTTTCAATCCCGTATCATCGATTCCACCGGAAAACTCGTCGAAAAACGTTTACAAATCATTTTTGGTTAATTTCATGATAGTTTGAATCGTTGGTGATGATTTTTAAACTTAAAATTATTTTTGGTTGAAAGTTGATATTGAGATTATTTTCGGTCAGTTTTTCCTTTATCAAAATTTTTATTCGGCTGTTCTTGGACTATGGCTAAAATTGTTTAATTATCACTTTATTATGGTTAATTTACTTGATACCGGAGATCAGGTTGAATTTGATGAAGAAGTGATGGTTTATTTATCTGAAGATTTAAAAGAATTTTGCTTGACTCTCTAATTAAAGGAAAATCCGACGTTACGTGGTTTAACAATTTCCTTGTTTTTTTAGCGGTTTGGTAAATGACAATGTTTACTTGAATTAAATGATGTGAACTCAATTCTACGCCAAAAAAAAAAGTGCTATATATGATCCAGTGTTTGTTGGTGAAATGGTGAAGCTATGAATATGCCTCCTCTGTTACTGATCAAGCAAAGCATAACCCTTCTTCCAAAGCCACTCAAAAGTGATTCTTCAACAGACAAAAAAGCTCCAAAAACTACACCAAATTCCCAGCAAATTTCTATTCCATATACTTTGCACCAGATGCCAAGAAACCCCAAAGCTAAAGCTTCTCTGCCACAGCTTGTAAAGTGCGTGTGCATTGCAACTTTGCACTACAAAAGCCCTTCTGCCCTTCATCATACTTCTTGTCACCAAGAGCTTCTCCAACCTCAAGACGTCCCGTTGCTCTCTCGATATTGAACCGATTAAGACCGATATGGGTTCGATTCGCGCTCTCGGGTTATTGGGCGTTGTGCTTCTAGTGCAAAACGTGGCTGCAACGCAGTTCACGGTCGGCGGTTCGTCCGGGTGGGCTGTTCCTTCCGGTAACAATGCAGCCTACAACCAGTGGGCTGAGCGAATGCGGTTCCAAATCGGCGACTCCTTGCGTAAGTCAATCGATCATCTCGATACATTTATATGACATGATGTAGAAATTAATGAAACTGTATATGATAGATCATAAGATGCAATCTGCTATGTTACACGGAAACGGAAATAGGAACGAAACGGAAACGGGAAAACACAAGATTTTGATATTTTTAGTGTAAAACGAGTTTCCGAGTTTCCGTATTTCCATCCGAAACGGGAAACGCCACCTCGTTGGAGTTTCCGGGTAACATATATAGCAATCTGTTACATGAATTACTTGTTGAACACGGTAACTGATGACTACGTTCTTGTGTAGTGTTCAACTACCCTTCGGGCAGCGACTCGGTGCTACGAGTCACGAAAGACGACTTCGACAGCTGCAACACCGCGTCGCCCCTGGAGAAGCACACCGACGGGCACACGGTGTTCACGTTTTCGCAGTCAGGCCCACACTACTTCATAAGTGGGAACAAGAACAATTGCCAGAAGAATGAGAAGATGGTGGTGGTTGTGTTAGCTGACCGGACCAAGAGCAGCAGCCCCGCGCCGGCTCCTTTGACTGCTTCTCCGCCTTCGCCATCCACCGAAAGGTCCGACACACTGACGCCTTCCCCGGCCCCAACCATGGCCACCACCGACCAAACGCCGCCTTCCCCGCCGCCCGAAGCCCCTTCGACCCCTGCTCCTACTCAACAGGCTACACCAAGCGGGGCGTCTTCGGTCGCCAGCTGGCGCGTTGTGGTTGGTTCGGTTGGAGCATTTGCTGGCTCGGGTGTCCTTCTTGCTGCCCTTTGAGGTGCCCGGATTTAGTCCACTTTGTTGTGGAATTGTTTGATGGTGTTTTTTATTTTTTTCGGATTGCTTCTTGTTTACGTTCGTGGACATAAAATGCAGGGTCTTGGAAGGAATGTGCTGTTCATTTCTTGAGGATTTGTTGATTGTTTGTTTGTACTTATTGTAAAAGGACACCGTATTACAGTACTTATGAAAAATAAAATGAGTGTTGTTGCTCTATTATTTATCGGTACTAGATACAAATAACATTTACTAGAGAAATCCCGCAAATGCATGATATGGGGTCAAGGTGAGGCACTCTCGATGTGTCCAATACAATCCAAGAAACCTGAACCTCACTACTTAGCTAACTGTATCGAAAAGTCTAAATTAAAACACAAGGAATAGAGCTAAAACTACGACGAAAGCTAAAAGAGAGGAAAAGGAAGGAAGACTAAAACAAAAACTAATCACTCCTCCTCCCCTCCTTGATGCGTCCTTGCCCATCATGACGGCTCTAGAGGAGGAGGATGTCTGTCAACTTCACTCAATGGGACCCGTCACTCGAAGTTGTGCCAAGCAAGTGGGTCGAGCCACTCAATCTCTAGTACTTCAAGCTATAACTTGCATTGGGTCAAGATAAGTCCCAAAGTTGGTCTCATTTTCCATTTTAGGTGAAGAACCTCAAGATAGCATCTTAAGAGCTCTATCTAGTCCTACTGAGGCCATTGAGTCCACCTACGAGTTCTCAGATGAGTCACGACCCCTAGCAAGGGGAGGATCAACTATCACAAGGGCTAGCGCACATAGAAATGGAGGTTCGGCTACGGAAATGGAGTGCACGCCCGAGGAGTGAAGTCGCCCACACGCTACTGCTCACGGACGAGTCCTTACCTTCGCCCAAGTCTGTGTGCATATCCTCTAGCGCCGAGGCCCATGCAGTCAACCTAGTCTTGCCTTTGTACGTCTTCTTTGCCTTGCAAGCTCTTCCTAGAATAAATCAATCTAATTTTTCTTTACACCTTTTTTCATAGATTTCTTTTTATCTATTTGATGCGTGTAATTAGCTAGACCCTTTAGAATAAGTGGTTTCCCTTTAATTGTTCTTTTAATCTAATTTATATATGGATGTTGATATATATCTTATACTTAAGATATCTAACCTATCTAGAGTGAAATTAGCCTAGAGCTTTTCTATTTAAACGAGTTGTAACCTTACTACTTGCGCATAATACAATTGAAGTTTTCCTTTGTAAAGTCGAGTCTTATTCTCTTTACTTGAGATCGTACGTCATAATCAATCATCAGTATCTATACTACCTATAGTATAAAGCGGAGATAATGTCTTCACAAAAATTTGCGCCACGTGTCATTTCTACAATAGACTAATCAACCGGGTCCATATTTATACAAATTAGGTAGTTAAAATCTTATATAATCTTATCCCGTAAAAATTGCTTAAAATTTACCAAAAATTATGAATTATCCCGAAAATTATGAATTATCACTTACCAAGAATTAGTTATAATCTTCTGATAAGTATTATTATTTAATAAAACATGATATATATTGTAAAGCAATTTTTAAACAAATCCAACTGATTTACATTCTGAGTTGATTTACTAATGGTAAAAAACATTAATCACAATACGAAGATAAATATATATAATCCTATAATTTTAACATGATTATTGACATTACATATCTATTTTAAATTGGATTTATAATCACATTACCCGTACATGATACGGGGGTTAAACTAGTGTATTATAAAAGCCGACCGTTTTCGAGTCACCACGTTGATTCTGGCCCCACTGCATATTTGATAAAAATATCTTTTATTTATGTTATTTCAATTAATCTAATTATATTTCTTATTATCTATTGATGTGAAAGATATGATCAAATTTTCAAATTTTGGTAAGATATTCTATCTTTTTAATATCTCGCTTATATTTTCTAAAATTGATTTTGAACCCACCTTATTTTTGATAAAAAAAATAGTTTTAATTTGTGGTATTTCAATTAAGTTGATAAAATTATATTATCTTTTTATGTAAAAGATATATTCAAATCTTCGAATTTTGGTAAGATATTCCATCTTTTTTACTATATCACTTAATTGAAAAACATGATTCTAATATATAAATTGAATTTTCGAAATATAATTACTATGAACTAATTATATTTGATTTACTTAATTAAATTTTGAATTTTTAAGATAAAATTTAAAATTATTTTTTAATAGAAAGACTAATTTTGTTACTTTATTATTTGCCTTACTTGAATAAATTTAGCATTTTTATAGCTTAAGTTAATTATTTTCTATATTTACATGATCTACTATGTTTTTTTACCCATTATATTTGATTTTTTTATCTTGATAAAAAAAAATTATTTTTTAGCCAAACAATAATTTCGATTTATATCTTGATAACGCACATCTTTTTCATAATTTTTACTTATTTACAAAATAATCCCATAATTTTTCCCAAATTATACAAACACCCCTTATTTTCCTAATACAAAGATACAAGTGGTCGTTTTTGAACCACCACATTAATTTTGACCCTACCTCATATATAAAAAAAAACTATTTTTTATTATTTGCATTATATAGGGTTTCCTATTAAATTTCTTCTTATCTACTTATAAGAAAAAGCTTTTGTCAATTATTAATTTTTAAAGCATTACAGGGAAAAATCTTTCACAAACAAATTAAGAAAAATCTATGAATATTGGATTCAACTTATTTATTTAATACAAGTAAATTTGTGGTTTTCGACAATTTCTATTAAATTTTTATAAACTTTATCAATTTATCAATTGATGAATTTTTTTAATTATATTTACATTTATGATAGTCGTTATTAATGTATGATAAAAATTGTAAGGAAAATATCAATTTATAATCTTATAATTAGGTTTTAAAAAAGTATACTAATGAGGGAAAAAATTATGTCTTATATATATTTTTTGGGTTATATGAACCTCAAAAAAAAATCACTCTTTTTAAAAGATAAAAAACATGTTCATATAATAAAACTTATATAACATTTTCCATATAAATATATAATTTTATTTTAATATTTTTAAGTGAAATAGTCGTGCATGGCACGACAGGTTAAGCTAGTTGTTCTAAGAGCCAAAGCTCTCACCTAGAAGATCATCATATTCTTCAACCCTTGCCATCACGTTGACCAGGGCCAGGCACTAGCCATCACGTTGTTCTAGTCTTTTACACACGTTCTACGCACAGAACGCTCATACCTAACACATTGGTCACACCTATCAAACCTCACAACATCGCTTACGCTACATCAAGAGACTTCCTACCATGATCTAGATCAAACTCTAGCAAGTTTTGGCCTACATCGAGGACAAGGACACATCACTCCATAACCCTCCCATATTCCGATGTAGGATATCCAACTTTATCCTCTTTTCTTTGACCTTCTTGCAATATCTTCACTTCGTGCTAGCTCCTCTTGCTCAGAACCTTCGCCAACTTCAGCATCTAATAAATATTACTCTGCAACAAGTATCCCATTGATATTCTTTAGTGAAGTACACACTTGTTTCCTTGGAATCACCATGAAACCTTGGACGAATTTTCATTTCTTACCATCATTCAAGTTCTTATACCCCTCTTGGTAGAAAGCATTTAGAAAATTAGATTTGTCTTTAGATCTAATATGTGTGGCACATTCTTCAAGGTAATCGTGCTAACATCACCATTTATCTTTGCATGATTAACATTTCCTAATCCCTATTTTACATTCTTAAAGACTCATGCTTTATATATGGTAGACAAAATTTTCATCCACACAAGAATGAGAATAGATCCTATGATCATAAGCACAAGAGAGAACAACCATACCATCATCATCATCCTACATAGTTGCAATGACTTTTCTTTTCATCCTTGTATTGCTGATTCTTCTTTATTTCAATGTTTACAAATTTTCTTGATGTTCCCTTCTTTGCTACAGAAGTAACAAGCTAAGCCCCCTAGTTCGTGATATCCCACTAGACATGCTTCATAAAATCTTCACCAAAGCATGCGAGGTAAAATACGAGGTTTTAAGAATAAATGAATGGTTTCATAGAAAACATGCTCTACATGACTCGTTATCCGGACTGACCATACATATAGTTTATGGGTCGAGCCATAGGTAAAACTTTCATACTACGTTTTACAAGCATGGTCATGGATCTACCGGCCAGGTTACAAGGTCAACCCATAAGACTAGTACTCATTTAGTAGAAATAGATTATATATTTAATAAAAGTAAAAAAACAAAGAAGAGTGTGTTTTCTTTCGACCCTATATTTCCCTCAACCTTCCATTGAGACACATATTGATGTTGACTCTCTTTACTTTGAGTGACATACTCCTCTCTCACCATTCTCATCCCTGACTCCTTCTAGCACACTCCTTTGATACGATTCCAACAGCATGTCCTCATTGTCTCGCCTGCTTGAGATCCCCATCCTCTTCGGTCTCACTTTCACCTAAACATGTCGTTGCTGACTAGTTGTCATTGTTTCATTGCAGGTCGCCGACATCACCTACTTCTCTTCTCAAACTTCCCCCGCCCCCTTGTGGTCATCGACATTGGTCTATCATGTCACTACTTCGTTTTTGCTCTTCCAAGGTTACTTGTTATAGAAATTTTAGATATTGTTTTGGTTTACTTATGTTGACAACTTGAAAGATTAAAATTTTTAACTAATAGAATTTGAGGCATCATGTAAGATAAATTTTGGGACGTCTTTTTTCATTTTTAGAATGTCTTGCTGTAGCACTCCCGTTCCATTTATTAAAATATTGTTGCAACAATAATATATATTGTAATGAAATGAAAGATTTAATTAGTCTTTGTATATATATATATTATATAATTCTTTTAAATGCATGACTTGAATGTCTTGCTATAACACTCATGTTCCTTTCAAACTTCCATCATTGAACAAACCAATTAGAATTACATCATTCATGTCACTAAAACTAACCAATTAACTGATTTAAAGTGTTCAAACTTTCACAATACTTATCGGATTCAAATAAATTATGTATTTAATTTGTAATAGATATCCTTTGTAAATTAATATATCATGAAAATTTTATTTGAAAAATTCTCGAGTCTTATGTTACAACTTTCACAATACTTATCGGATTCAAATAAATTATGTATTTAATTTGTAATAACTTTATCCTTTGTAAATTAATATGTTTTGAATTTTATTTGAAAACCACCCGGTATTCCTTCTTAAGAGGACATTAAACCTCTCTCTGCATCTTTTTTCCACTTCACTTCCATGGACAACCTCCAATTGAAGCAGGCTCCCTCCAAATCAGAGGATGATGACCATCACATCTGGGCCAACATCCAATCTCAAGCGGTTCGTAACTCCGAGCAAGAACCCACTTTATCAGAGTACTACCAAACTCTCATTCTTAGCTTCGACTTGCTCGAGCTATCCCTAGCCCACCAACTAGCCATCAAACTTTCCCTCCCTAAAGCTCTTTCGGGTGAAGCCTCAACCGACGTTTGCTCATTGGCGTTCAAAGACGTCGAGATCAAATCGGCAATCGAGGCCGATCTCCAAGTGGCACGTGATCGGGACCCCGCCTGTAAGGGATACCTCGAGTGCCTGCTCAACTTCAAGGGATTCTTGGCGCTTCAATTGCACCGGGCTGCAAACTCATGTTGGAAGAGTGGAAGGTCTCAATTGGCCCTCGTCATCCAAAAAAGGGCGTCGGAGGTGTTCAGGGTCGACATTCATCCCGCCACCAAGTTCGGGAAGGAGATACTGATCGATCACAGGACTGGGGTGGTGGTCGGAGAGACGGTGGTCGTCGGCGACGGGGTTACCATCCTACACGGCGCAACGTTGGGAGGTACGGGGAAGGAGGAGAATGGAGAGCGCAGGCATCCTGGGTTGGAGAATGATGTGTTTGTTGGGGCCGGGGTTTGTATTCTTGATTGGGAGACTCGCCAAAATCGGTGGCGGGGCGGTTGTTGTGAAAGATGTTCCGGCGGAGGTCACTGTGGTGGGGAATCCGACGAGAGTGATTCAAAGGAAATCTCCATAGTTAGAGAAGGAATGGAAGCTTATAGCGGGTCTGCTTGCCTTGTGAATCTGACCTTGATCCAGATTGCACCTTTATCTCTAATCCCGATTACTCTGTTTTTACCAGTTAGAAGCTTAGAGCATCTCCAAGAGTTTCCCCATATTCTTGAAAAATGTGAATATGGAGAATATGATACAAGTTTTCACTCCAATAATTTCCCCATCACAATCTCCATTATAGGGATTTCTCCAGAAATGAGTTACTTTCCCTATATTTGGAGAATTCTCCAAAATAATTTGGAGAAGACATTAATTGTAAGTTCTATCATGACAACTTTTGATTGGCTGGTTTATCTTTTGTAATTTTTTTTAGGATATTTTTGTATATAATAAATATAAAAATATTTAAGATAGGAAAGTTGTTGGAGTTAGACTAAAATAATTTTGGAGAATATGTCTTTTGGTTCTTCATTTTAAAGAAAGTTATGGGGAAACTCTTGAAGATGCCCTTATGATCTCTGTTTTAATTCCCCTCTAATCCAGATTGTACTTATGATCTCTAATGATTATGAATAAAGTGGGCTAAGTTATAAGCTTTGATCTCACTGGTTAGAAGTTTTCTTCAATACAATTAAGAAGCTAAAATGACCAATTATGATTTTTTTTGGTCGAAAAAATGACCAATTATATATATCATGTACTTATATGAAAATTTTATATAACAATCGCCAATAACGCCGTTGATTTATTCAAATGGTACGTAGAAGTACACAATGGCTCTTGAAAACAAACTTAACTTTAGAGACATAATTAATCAATATATACTTCTAAACCTGAAGAAGTTAAGGGCAGTTTTGTTAACTAGTATTTTCTAAACCATATACCTTATTTATAATAATCGATTCTTATATTAGGTTCACACGTTGATGCTATCTCTCACACTCGGTCCATATATATGCATGCAATTGTGTAGTGGTCTGTCATATTAATGGGTTTGGTTTTGTAATTCTTGTAAATGCATGACCTGAATGTCTTGCTGCAACACTCCCGTTCCATTTATCAAAATATTGTTGCGACAACAATATATATTGTAATAAAATGAAAGATTTAATTAGTCTTTGTATATATATTATAGAGAAAGAGTCATGTAAGAAGGTATCTTAGCAGGCCCGTCCATTGGGTTGTGCAAAGAGTCCAATGGAACAGGGCCCCCATATTTTAAGGGCCCAAATTTTTTAACAATGTATATATTTAAAAGTATAGCATATATAGGATTGTTGACTAGTTAACGCAGATGGTTTTGAAGTTTATTAAATGTATCAGAGGTTTAGTGTGAGTTCGATTCTCATAAATAACAATTTTTTCCCTTCTTGCAACATAGGCTCTTGGATGGTTGAGCTTGAAATTATCTGTATCATACTTATCATTGTAAGATCTTATTTCCATTAAAAAATGTAAATCAATAAATTAATTAATTTCAACATTATAATTAGATTACTAATACATGCAAATTTTGTAAATATCTACATTTTCACAATATGATTTATCATTCAATAATAAATATATAATTAAATATTATCTTCTACCTAATTTTTGAGATTTATCAACCCATATGCGCCCTCCGGCCTCCGATTATCCTCCAAGTTGGAATTGAACCATATATAATTAAATACTATCTAAATAAACTTGTAGTAGTCTATACTTATTTTGAAAGAAGTTACTCATTTTATTTGTACAATCTAGTATATATTTATTTCCCTTTTTTGCAAGTTATCTTTAGAAAAATTTCCAACAACTATATTACTTACCAATAATAAAACTTTATAATTCAACAAATGTACTAATGATAACATTCAATTAAGCAAAAATTTACTCAATATCTTTTATATAAGGCTACGGTGCCATCTCAACAAAAATCTCCTAAACCTATAGCTGTTAAAAGGAAGGATGAGGTTGAAAAGGCTTTTACATCCACTGCTCCCAAAAAAAGAATCAAAACTCTTGCTCGGAGGCAAAGGTAAATTGTTCATCTGTTTAACATGTGTAACCATGTTAGACATTTGTACAACTATGTGTTCACATTTGTTCAACTCTGTTATGTCTCTGTTCAACCATATTGCTTGTTGTTCAATTCTGGTTCATGTTTGTTCAACTGAACTGCACATTTATGCAACTCTGACGCATACTTGTGCAATCTGTTTTTTTATTTCAGGCCCGTTAAAGATCCAGAGCTGACTTTTGATGAGCTTTCTCAGCTCGTTACAAGATGCTCCATTTCAATGCTTTGTGAGGTTATGAAGTATTGTAAGTCGCATGAATCCAAGAAGAAATCCATCATTGAGATGGGATTTGAGCATCTCTTGGAATGGGAGTTTACAGAGTTTCCAAGCCGCCTGTGTTATCATGTCATCGACAACTTCAACCCTTGCACTAGAATGTTGAAGGTTGCCAATACTTATGTTCATATTACTCCAGAACTTGTGCATTCGTATCTTGGTTTGCCTCGTGGCACCAAGAAGGTTAAAGTTTTGAAGGTTCAAACAAAGTCTAGTTTGTTCAATCCTTTTATGGGTCAGTTTGTTGGTGCTAATAATCTTCCTGTACATATTGCTTCCCTTAAACCCCAAGATGTATTTGACATGGTCAAGGACTATAAGACCGGCGGGCTTTGGTTCCGTCGTAATTTCATTGTTTTGTTTTATACGCTGTTTGTCGAGAGTCTCCAGAACGGTGGTGTGAACACAAAGGTTCTGGATGCGCTCGTTGATGAAAATGATATTTGTAATCTTGACTGGTGTGCTCTTCTGCTGGAGAAGACGATTGAAAATGTAGAGGCGTGGAGGAAGGCGACGAATGGCCTTTTCAGAGGCTCTCCATTGTTTTTCCTGATATGATTCACCTCTTTTTTCACTTTTAACTAGTAACAGTGCCCGTGCCCGGGAGGGCACGACTTGAATTAAATAAATTATCCATGTTTCATTAATTGTTATGATGGAGTATCTTTTTTTAATTATTTATTTTTAGTAGTTTTGCACATATCTAATTTCATTTAGATATTTCTAATAAAATTATTTGTATTTTAAAAGAATTAAGAACTTTCGGTTATTTATCTATAAACTTAATGTTTTATATCTTATAAATTTCATATTTGAATTGGATATATTAGTTAGATAGATTTGGTAAGCTTTATAGATTTTTTTTTCGTGAGATTAGTTAGATAGATTTTTTTTTTGTTAGATTTTTTTGTGCAACACATACTGTTTTATTTCAAGCAATATATTAGATTGGGTTTTTTTTAATTGGTTAGATAAGAAGATATCTAATGTGGGGTCTACAATAAAATTTCAACCAATCAAATAAATTGTATTGTTTTAATAAAGATGGGTGACGTGGTCCAATGAGAAAGTACTACGTGTCGGGCTAAATATTAAATCTAACCTCCATTTTAGTATATAGTTATGATTTGTACTGCTGTGTTGCATATTTGTTCCATTGTGTTTTATCATTTGTTCAAATGAATATATAATTGTGTTGTAATCCTATTGCATTTGTTCAACTCTATTTTATACTTGTTCAATCCTTCGGTATTATTGTGCAACTATAATTTTGTAACTCAATTGCACATCTGTTATACTGTTTGACGTGTTTGTGCAACTTTGATTTATATTTGTTCGATTGTAACTCACATTTGTTCAACTGTAACTCACATTTGTTCAACTGTAGTATACATGTTGTTAATTTCATTTCATATGGTTTCTATTACAGCTTATATACTGTGACTGTCTCTCCTCCTACACCAAAGTCTTTGCACCAAGGGCTTTTCCTGTTGTCTCCTGCTACATCTCATCTATTTTCTCTAGCTGCCAGAAATATGAAATGGACAAGGGCTCGTTTGGAGTTGGTTTCTGTAGTCCGGCGTTTATGATGTCAGAGGGCTCATCTTCTGTTCATGCAACTCATGCTCAACCTGGACCTTCTGCTGCTGCTGCTCAGGAAGCTGGCCCTACTCCTCCTGCCGATGATGTGCTCCCTCCATGTTTTGAAGGCGATGTAAGCACATTTTTTCGTTGTTTTTGTTTTTGATATTTTCATGTGTTTTTACCCCTTCATTTTTGGGTTTTTCCTGATTTTTGTATTGTCCATCTATCTCAGTCATTCGTCAAGGAGCATTTGAGGAGGGGATGATTCTCGTTTCTGGCATGAAGAGCTTCTTGGAGCACATGAAGCAAGTGCCCTCTGATATCGCCTCGAACGGCCTCTTCCTCAAGGTCAATTGTGCGTTAGATAAGCTTGTTGGAATGAAGGATTCTTCCATTCATGAGGAGGATGAGGAGACACTGAGCCAGCAGAGCTTCTGGGCTGAGGCATCAAAGCTATTGGACGAGATCGAAGCTGCGGCGAAGGAAAAAGCTTCCGGTTTAAGGTGCCTTCATTCTCGTTATTTTCCCCGTCCCCACCATCAGATTTCGATAAAGTGGCTAAGATTGCCAGACAGACTAGGATGGCATGCGAAAGGGAGATTGAGTCGAACAAGGAGGATAGAGGGAAATCCATGGCTGATGTTGATATGTATTTGTGCAACCCTTACTAGTGTTTGTTCAACTGGTTTCTACATTTGTGCAACCATATGTAGTATTTGTTGAATTCTGTTCTACACTTGATCAACCTTCTGCCTTACTTGTTCAACGCTTTTTGATATTTGTTCAACCGTGTTTAACATTTGTTCAACTACATATCTTTTTTGTGCAGAGGTTGAAGCATTGCCTTTGAATAGGAAATTAATGTTAAAGATTAATCTCAAGTAGAAGAGAATGGAGGAGGAGGGGGCTGCAAAGATGGCTCACCAGCAAGAACAACAACAAGCACCACCACAACAACAAGAACAACAACCACCACCACAAGAACAACAAGAACATGACAAACAACCACCACCACCACCAGCTACAAGAACAACACCACCACCTGCAAAAAATCAAGAGGAGGAAGAAGAACAACACCACCACCACCACCAGCTATGAGAACAACCACAAATGGAGCAACAAGAAGGACTTCAGCTGCATGAAGGAAAAGAACAGAAAGCTGACCTACAACAACAAGAAGTTCAAGCTGGGGAAGTTCGAGATGAAGCTGTGAAGGAAATTATTGATCTTGATACTGGGAGCATATCTTCCCAGGTTTAAAAGTTGTTTTGTTTTTATTTTGTAATTTTGTTGTCATGGATATTTATGTCGGCATGCATACTCTTAATGACACTTTATGTGCAACCTGGAAACCTGTTTGTGCAACTTTAGTTGTAGTTTGTTCAACCTACAATCATGTTTGTGTAACTCGTGTGTGTATGCAGTTTCTGCTTTGTTCATCTCTTAATGACATTTTGTGTACAACCTGAAATCATGTTTGTACAACTGTAGTTGCAGTTTGTTCAACCTAAAATCATGTTTGTTTAACTTATATGTGGTTGAAGGTTTCTGTTTTGTTCAACCTGAAATCATGTTTGTGTAACTGTGGTTGCAATTTGTTCAACTTGAAATCATATTTGTTTAATTCATATGTGGTTGCATTTTCTGTTTAGTTCAACTCTGATCTATTTTTTTTAATTCTAGAGCACATTTGATGAAGATTATATGTTATTTGAACACAACCCTGAACTGAACAAAGAGATACCAATTGATTCTCGAATGGGTGATGTCGGTATTGGTGTGGCTGTGATGGACAAGAGGATATCAAAGCCATCCGATTACTTCAAGTCACCATACCTCGACAGGCGCGTTGTTATGTCAGAGAAGCCGTCATGCAATGTCGAAAAACTTTTCTCTTGGTTAACACGTGATATTACTGATGTTTAGAGGTAACGAGACATTTTTCTAAGTTTCTTTTTTTTAATTTTGTTTTAATTCTGTGGTCTCTTGTGTTTTGTAGCTCTATTGTGCTCAAGATGGGCAAAATCAAAGAAACATGATTTTAAAACAATGACCATAGGTTGTGAACTCAGTACGAATATCATTGACATGTGGAGCACTTTCTTACACATTGCTGACGAGTTGCTAAAGAGCGATGAAAAGCCGCTGAGGTTTTTCTAGTCATCCGAGGACACGGTATGTATATGTTCATTTGAATGTTCTATTTGTTCAATCACCATACTGATTTGTGCAACTTCTATATTTGTAGACAAATGTGCTATCTCCATGGTGGATGGAGAAGAAGCCAATACATTTTTTGTTGCAATGGTTGATGATGCTATGAAGGAATTTAAGGTGTTTGAGCCTCATACCATTGGTCTTGTAAGTGTCATTTATTTAGAACTAATATCACTGTTTTTTTTACTATGATCATGTGTTAATTTCAATTCGATAATTTACTTGATTTAATTTTAATCGTTCAGGTCTTCTTCCCCATGTGCTTTCATGCGCATTTTTACTGTATTGTAATGAACTTAAGAAATTTAGGATTGCACATTCTTGATAACTCAACTTCAGAATCTGGTGTGGAAGGAAAGTATGACAATGTGCCTTCTAAAGTGGTTAGTTCAATCATGTCTCCTATTTGTACAACCTGGTTCCATATTTGTGCAACCCAGTGTGACATTTATTCAAATATATTGTCTTTACAAATTTAAGGGTTTTTTATTTCACAGAAAATTGATGGCTCATTATCTGAAGCACCACAAAATGTATCACAAGGCTTCAGCTCTGTTGGATGAAACTAAGGTTCATGTGGAACGCTTAGAAATGAGTTGAAGGGACACATCCAACAAAGTTGATTGTGGTATCTTCCTTATGCGCCACATGCAGACATACTTTGGTAATGGCTTAGTTGGGTGGGATTGTGTTCTGAGGAAAGAGGATCAACAATAGCTGGATGATTTGAGGAAGAAGTATTGCCATGAAATGTTGATCACTCCTTGGAACCTGTGCAGAGCCGAAGTAGAGGAACACATAAAAAACTATGTTATTCCAATGTCATTACCTCCACTCTCTCCAGCTGCAGTAAAGGGGAAGGGAAGGAGGGGTAGGGGTAGGGGTAAGAAGTGAACCATGAATATGCTAGATGTAATTGATACTTTTAGATACTTTTGCTACTATTTTTGTTTATATACTTTTTAAACAAAATGTCAACTTCATTTAAACAGATCAACAATAGTAACTGTTGTGCAACTAGGAAATTTGTTTGTGCAACCACAAACCATGTTTGTGCAACTATCAATAGAATTTAGTTCAAGCATACATGCAAAACAAACAAAATGTCAATTTCATTAAAACAGATCAATAGTAGTAACTGTTTGTGCAACTAGGAAATCCATTTGTGCAACCTAAAACCATGTTTGTGCAACTAGTATCAATAGTATTTTGTTCAAGCATACACGTAAAACAGATCAAATAGTAGTAACTGTTGTGCAACTAGGAAACCGGTTTGTGCAAGCCAAAATCATATTTGTGCAACTACGTGTTAGAAGCTTTTGTGCATGTCTTGCTATTGTGTCCAACCTTCTTGCACTTTTTACAAGCCCTTTGTTCCTTTGTTGCTTTCTTCATTGATGTCTCTTTCTCTCCTTATATTCTACCTTTTTTCTTCCTCCCCTTGGTTACCGTATGCTCAGGTGGATGCACATGCACATCCTTGGGCTTGCTTCCCTGGAAGTTCTGAATTGTGTCATTCTTTGTTGATGTGGATGCTTCTTCTACGTTTTTGCTAGTATACAATTTGGTTTGTCCCTTTAGAACCTGTATTAACTCCTTGAGTTGCTCCGTGTTTCCTCCTATGGCATCGATGGTTGAATGTAGTTCACTTAATACCTTAGTCAACAAGATTTTTTTCTCATCCATCTCCTCGGATTTTTCAACAATTGCATCATCAATCTCAAAGGTTAGGGTCAGAATTGTTTTCTTTGTCCATCTGTTCTTTACGTATCGAGAAGGCACCTTCTTCAAGCCAATGTTTTTGAAAACAAGAAACATATGTGAGCATGAGATCCCCATATTGAGAAACTTGTTACACGTGCAAACAAACTCTTCGGTGGACAGTATGTGTTGCATAATGTACACCTTGTTAAAGTGACTCACATGATACGTATGGATGTGATCCTCCCTCGCCAGATTTGTTAGGCCACATTCAAACACCGAAGCAACAATTTTCGTCTGAACATCATAGAAGACGTTAATGGTGTAAACAGAAGCACAATACCTTTCCAACTCAAGCGGTGTCTTCAGATTCGCAGAGCAAGTAGACGTTTCAAAGTCAAGCCTTCCCTGTTCATGTCTTTGCGAATCAATCACACTCCCAAACTGCATCATGAAAATAACCAGAGACGATGTCTCCCCAATGAAATGTGAGAAGAAGTAGTTCTGGCTTTCAGAGCGTGATGTGGTTCTCAGGAGTCCACCCATTTCAACGTGATTGAAGAACGCAGGTATCCACAATTGACGTAGTTGATACATGGCCTGCAACTAGTTGTTTGATTCAAGCTCGAACTCAGATATAATTGATTGCCACGTCCCCTCGAACTCTTCACAACTAATATCATTGCTCCATACAAGCTTGTTGAACTTGCTTCTAAACCGTTCGTCGTTAGCTATATCACTTGTGACCTGTGCCGGTATTTTGAACATTCTGTGCCACATGCAGAAGCGATGCACAGTAGTCTGAAACAGCCTCTCAATTGCTTGTTTTACGGCAGGGTCTTGGTCGGTTAAGATGATAAACGGTTCATGCCCCATAACTTTCTTGAAGTTCTGAAATAGCCACACATACGCCTCCACATCTTCTTTCAGAAGCAATCCAAATGCAAATGTGATGCTTTTCTTGTTGTTATCGACTCTAGTAAATGGTACAAATACCATATCGTACTTGAAATGCAAAATTATGAATTTGTGCAACTCCAAAACGTATTTGTGCAACTAATATATGTGTTTGTGCAAACATGATATATATTTGTTCGACTATGATAGAATGTTTGTTAAGCTAGGTTAAGCATTTGACCAATTTGTTCAACTATTATATGCGTATATGCAACTATGAGCAAGATTTGTGCAACTAGACAATTGTCCGTTGAACCACAGAATGCAACAGATATTAGAGCATGCTTTTCGTTCAAATGCTATAACATATTGTTCAACTGCGATATCGGTTTGTACAACTAGAACAGATACTTGTTCAACCATGTTACGAATTTGTTCAACTTGGTTAGGAAAACAGTACATACCTATTTGACTTGTATGTTGCATCAGCAGAGACGACATCCCCAAAATAGGAAAAGCTCTTTCTTGCAATAGGATCACACCAGAACAATTTTGTTAATTGTTGTTGTTCATCAACATCGTATTCAAAGCAAAAGGCATCACACCTCTCATTTTTCTTGAATAGGTTGTCAATCACCATCTGAGCATCACATCCAATCATGAAGGGGTTCAAATCTCTTTTGAAGTTCTTGAAGTCTATTATAGTTGCACTAATTTTGTTGTATGATCCAACAAACTCTTTGTAGATCTTGTACGACTTGCTTGCGCCAATGTTTGCTTTGATGCAATTCATAATGAACTCTTTATAGAAAGCACTGAGCTTCCTATACTTCTTGGCGAAGTGTTTTTGTGTATCATCCAACATTATATGGTTGTGACGCTCTTCAAAGTTTTTGACAATATATCCATCCTTTCTAACATTCCTCATAGCAATATTAGCAATACAGCCATATCTACTGTTTAGTATCTTTCTCTTGAGTACTTTCTAGCCTTCTTCTCCTCCTCCCGCTTCTTCTTCTTCTTCATCTTCATCTTCGTCTTCTTCCTCATCTTTTTTTTTCTCTCTTTTTGCAACAATCTGTTTAGTTGTACATGTTGTTTTAGTTTGTGCAATCTGCTTAGTTGATTCCTTTCTAAAGCCTTCCTTGTTGCACAACATGTACTTCCAAAGTATACTCCCATCACGAGATCGTGTGACAGTCTCGCTACGTGGCTAGAATCCACATGCACGTGCGTATTCTTTATAGAAGTTTGCTCCTTGATACCAAGTTTGGAACACCATCCCCACATGAGGTCTGAGTTTATCATCACAAAACGGTATGTAATACGTAGTGTTTTCAGGAGAGATGGAGATCTTCAACCCCTTCTCTTCTTCATCTTTACCTTCATTAATGTGAAAAAACATCAACAATAAGTTATTGAAGCCCCAACAATGAAATAAACTATTATGTTCAACTCTATGCTAAACTTTTGTACATCTAGAAAGCTTGTTTGTGCAACTATGTCCGTGTTTTTGTTCATGTGCAACCATGTTTGTGCAAACATTCATAAATTGTTCAACCATATATCATAATTGTGCAACTAGTATATGCATTTGTTCAACTCTGTTATAAACACGTTATAACATCATCGTAATCTGATACGTGTTTTGTACTTGTTCAACTATTCATTTAATTTGTGCAACTGAAATATGTAATTGTTCAACTATAGTCATTTTTGTATATGTGATGCTCAATTTGTTCAACTATGATGCCAACTAGGATGCACAATTACAATTTGTGCAGTTGATATATGTAATTGTGCATCTCTAATAACTATTTTGAGCACAACAATCGGTTTCAACGACAGGCAAAACTGTTTTATCGAGCACCTTTATGAATTTGTTCAAGAGAATCGAAGAAAGTTTTAAATACCTGGTTCCATTGCTTTTGTAGTTGATGGAGTTCGAATCGAAACAAGATCTGAGATCTGTTTGAAGTTTGTTCTATTCAAACTGAGATTTGTTCGCAAAATCAGATCTGAAAACCAGATCTAGTAGAAGAGAAGGCGAAAACGAGATCTGAGCTACGGATTTCTGAGGCGATTGAATTTGTTGCAGTCGGTTCTTAGATTTGATCTACAAATTTCGGAGGTGAAAATCGATTTCGGAGGCGAGCTGGGCGATTTTCGCGTTTGGGTGTGGGGGGGGGGGGGGAGAGATTTCGCCCGTGAACAGTAGCGCGTGAACAGTAACGCGTTTTTGGGGGTGAATTTTTGCTCTTTTTTTCCTCCGTGATCAACGGCCCAGATTCATTCCTATTTCCTACCATAATAATCATTCCTACCGGATCCGGACCCTATATTATATATAATTCTTGTAAATGTATGACCTAAAGGTCTTGCTATAACACTCATGTTCCTTTCAAACTTCCATGCATCATTGAACAAACCAATTAGAATTACATCATTCATGTCACTAAAACTAACCAATTAACCGATTCAAAGTGTTACAACTTTTACAGTACTTATCGGATTCAAATAAATTATGTATTTAATTTGTAATAGATATCCTTTGTAAATTAATACGTTTTGAAAATTTTATTTGAAAAATTCTTGAGTCTTATGTTACAACTTTCACAATACTTATCGGATTCAAATAAATTATGTATTTAATTTGTAATAACTTTATCCTTTGTAAATTAATATGTTTTAAATTTTATTTGAAAAGCTCCCGGGTAAGGCCCAGGGTCATAGCTAGTTTTTGAATTAAACCAAAACAAGTGCAGACTTGGTCGTAAAATCCAAGTGCAGACCAGGTCACGAGTCAAGTTTATTTTTTTATATTTTCATATGGATCATTGAATTGGTCTATAATCCTTGGTATCAAGCCGGATCTTCACGTTAGACTAGGGATGTTCAACGGGTCGAGTTAAGGGCAACCCGCGTTGACTTGACCCGCAAATAATGGGTTGGGTTGGGTTAAACTCACGGGTTTGCGGGTCGATCTGCGACCCGTTACATCAAATATATATGTATATTTTTATTATTATTAAAATGTATTTTTTTTTAACTTTGTTGTTAAATTCGTTTTGGAAAATACTCACTTTAATTATTTGGATTCGATTCACAATTTATTTTCATATTTCATAAAACACATTTGTTCGACTAAGTCAAACAGACTAACGGATCAACCCGCAAACAAACAAGTTGGGTCACAGGTTAGGTCATGGGTCACTCTATTTTTTTACGCCACATTACGGATCGCGGGTTGACCCGACCCGACCCAACCCAACTCGTTGAACATCCCTGTAGTGGACAGCCCTAGAATACTTTTTTTTGTTTTTGTTTTTTTAGACCGCCCTAGAACCACTCAAACTGAATAACTGGGCTGATCACGAGCCTGTCCTTTCCCATTTCTGTCCATCGGCCGTCAATATTAAACAAGCCCAAGCTGATCCAACGGATCAACAGCCCTAGCAAGCAACGGAGAGAGAATCAGGACGGAACGAAGGACTCGGGGTAGAGATTTCTTCACCGGCATCGGCAAATCCCTTCTACCCCGTCAAACTCTACAAATTCGTCTCCCAAAATTGATAGGTTTGAACTTGTCCCTCTCAATTGAATTCTCTTTGTCTCCTAATGTCACCGTCGTTCATATTTCTCAATTGAGAAAAAAGACCCAAATTTTCACTTGTTCTGTGCCGCTGGCGCCTGGCTGAGAACCCCCGGCCGCCCCCACCTGCCTCCGCCATTGTATGCTGGTATGGTTATTGACATGTAGTAACTCAATTCCTTCAAAATGATGGTTAACTGAAGACTCTCTTTGGGGAAGAATTGGGTGCTCTTGTTTAAATTAGTTCTTTTTAGTTTTTAGTTTTGTTTTGTTTCCCCCTAGTTGCTTAGAGTGCACCAAATTGTGATCAGAGGCTGGAGACAGAGAAGGATGGAGGGAGGCGACATTCATGCTTCAAACAAGGACATCCCATCTTGTTGTTTGAAGGCTAGAGCTGCAGCTGCTAAATCTGAAGGCAAATGCCATCCAACTGTGGTTTCTGGGTGGTTCTCTGAACAGCATTCTGGTTGGTTGTTATTTCTGCACCATAGTTTCCAGCTTAAAGCTCCTTACAAAGTTCTGTGCATTGATGGGTTTACTAGTTTATCTTTCATGGCTTTTTGATGACAGGTAAGGATGGGAATCAGCTTTATTTCAACAACCCTATGTGGCCGGGTATGACTACTTTGATGTCTCTACTATGGGTCTTAAGTTTGTATGACTGAAGTAGTTCAATCTTGTTGGTTTCGCATAATTTGTATGACTGAAGTAGTTCAATCCTGTTTTCTTAGATGAAGCACATTCCTTGCGAGTTGAGAAGATCTTGTTCAAGGAAAGATCAGAGTATCAAGAAGTCATTGTATTTGAGGTTTTCAACTGTTACATTTCTTTTGTAATAATAGTGAATACCTAAAGAGTCTTCTCTTTTACATGTTAAAACAAGTGTGAGAAAAGTTACTTTCTAACTGTTTTTTTAAGAAATAAAACTATTCCTATTTTATAGATTGGTGTCTCTTGTGTCTGCAGTCATCTAGCTATGGCAAGGTGCTTGTGCTTGATGGGATTCTTCAGTTAACTGCAAAAGATGAGTGTGCTTACCAGGAGATGATTGCTCATCTTCCCCTTTGCTCGATTAAATCTCCTAAAAAGGTATTATTATTCAGTCACACTCTGTTTATCTAATTATGTGCATCTTCGGCGTAGTTTTTTAGCTTTCTTCATGAAGCATCTTTTTTGAAGTCTGTGGTGCTGGTTTTTATGGTCTTTTAGCAATTGCTTCATAAAACAGATACAAGTGTGTTTTTTTTTCTTTTCGGTTGGTGTTGTAAATATATGATGAATAAATTCATGGTTAATATTATATGATATGAGGAATGATGTTAGCGTTCATGCCTATATCTCCCTGAAAAGTGACTTACATTCTTTCCATCTGTCACAGATTTGCCTTTAGTTGGGAAATTATCTACTTATATCCTAAGGGTTAGAGCTTCCCTTGTGACTTATGTCCTTTCAGAACTCTTTATCATTTCTTTTGCGCCCATTTCTATCAGTACTAGAATTATCCTTTCAAAATTAATAGTGTCTTATATATATTTTTTTGATAGGCATTATATTCAGTTGAGCTGCTTTCGTGAGAACGATGTCTACTTGTGGACACCCAATTTTTATATTGACGTTTCTCCGATGTTAAAATAGTTAGTTGTAAGTTTGGGTCTCGTTTGTCTTTCCTCTTCCTTTTCTGAGAATGGTGTTGATATGGGTCATTATTTTGCAACTGCTCCCGTTTAGCCTAGTGTAAATATAAGATGGTGATGAACACAATATTGTTATGTTATCAATGTGATCCACTCTCTTCATTTTAGTTGTATAGTGCAAGTTGTTTGTCATGATTAAGTTTGATATCTTGTTGCAGGTACTGGTTGTAGGCGGTGGGGATGGAGGAGTTCTTAGAGAGATTTGTCGCCACAACTCTGTAGAGGTGATAGACATATGTGAGATTGATAAGATGGTCATTGATGTAAGACACACGCATATGCTCTATTTTGTTTTTCTTTTTAAGCGTGTAGATACAGCTAAGAACGATTTTGCTTTTTTTTTGTCAGGTTTCCAGAAAGTTTTTTCCTGAGCTTGCTGCAGGGTTTGATGATTCTCGTGTCCAACTACATTTGGGTGATGGTATGAGTAACCATTCCTATGCTGATATATATTCCTTATTTAAAAAAACCATGGCAACTCCTTGCTTATCATTCTGATGATATGCCAAGGTTGCAACGATGAAGGGTGATCTGAAAGGTTCTCTAAGATAGATTTTCTTTTGATGTTTGGCAGCGGTTGAATACCTAAAGAATGCGCCTGAGGGAAAGTATGATGCTATAATAGTGGATTCTTCTGACCCTGTTGGTATGTTTGTTTGTGTAAAACATTATGAACCTGCTTGAGTGAATTGTAGATTAGTGTAATATATTTGTACTATGAAGGTAGATTACATACTAAAGTGTGGATTCATCAAATGAATAAAAATAAACTTTGAAAGCAATATTTAGTGCCTTACATTTTCTGAGCTATAATTCTCTCAGGTCCAGCACAAGAACTGGTTGAAAAGCCATTTTTTGAAACTTTAGCAAAAGCTTTGAGGCCTGGTGGTGTCCTTTGTAACATGGCTGAAAGTATGTGGCTGCACACCCATTTAATTGAGGATATGCTATCCATTTGCCGTGAAACTTTCAAAGGATCTGTGCATTATGCATGGACTAGTGTACCCACTTATCCAAGGTACATTGTTCTTGTGTAATGTTATTACTGGTCTATTATTTCTCCTTGGGTGTTGGTTTTTATTCTTATCCCAAACTGAAAGTGTCATGGGCTAATGTATGTTTTGCTGAATTCACTTCCTAAATATGTCTAATTTTGCTTTATAACTATTCTTTAAGGAAACCGTTTTTGATATATCTATAGATATATGTATTTAAATTTTGTTGTCTTTAGCCTCTTTGTTACCCTACTTACCTCCATTGCAATTTGGGAAACTGAGATGTATTTACTGCTTTGTTGTTGTACAAGGATGAGAGTGGATGGAAGAAATACGGAAGCATGAGTACCAATAACCCTGAAAATGTAGGGATAAAAAAATAGTGTTTTTTCTAACCTATGCCCTTAGGTTAAGTATACTAGGTGCTGAACCTAAAACCTTAAAGGACACTAATAATCCCTTTAGTGTAAATATCCTTGCATAATTTAAACCAACAATTTCTATTCTAAGCTTCCTAAACTATGTCTTTAGGCAGAGGTTAGAACAATCGAAAGGATAAATACTCTAGAACAAAAGCAGGAAAAAGGTGTACATATCTGAGAAGGGCTGAAGGTGCAAAAGTATTTCAGTTGTGATAATTGCATGTATAGCAATTCTAACATGAATTAATAATGACTGGAGAGGGATTTGACTTCTTGAGAGGCCTCGAGAGTCAGTTCCCTGTATCTTGATTACTCTTTCCCTTGCACCACCACCCAAATATAGAGATGCTATCCTAAAGATCTTTGAAAAAGTTGACTATTTTACAAATGGTGGGGACTGGGTTAATGAACTGTTCAATCTATTCTGTTATATTGCTTCATTCTTGAGGTGTGCAAACCTTGGTAATCATCTACTCATCTATATTGATTCAAGTAGTTTCTTATCCCTATGTTTATTAGTGGTGCAATTGGCTTTCTGCTTTGTGCGAAGGAGGGACCACCAGTCGATTTTCTGAATCCTGTCAATCCAATTGAGAAGATAGATGGTGCCCTCAAGCATCGAAGAGAACTCAAGTTTTATAACTCAGAGGTGAGAAAATGAGTTTCATATTCAAGCCTGTTTACTTGAAGTAGCAAGTCTTACTCATCACCGCAAATGATTTCATACTCAACTGAACAACTAGCGGAGCTCTTAGAATGGAGATGACTAAACTGCGTTGCTTTTGCATTGGTCAGGTCCATACAGCTGCTTTTGCATTGCCGTCGTTCCTGAGGAGGGAGGTGAAATCCCTTTATGCTGCGTAGGATTCTTACCCCTCGTAAAAAAAGAAAGAATTTTACCCTCCAATGACGGGAACCATGGCTCCTCTGGCTCTCTACCATTACTAATGGATATTCTTACCAGCTTTCTAATTGTTATCGCGTGTCGGTATTTTAAATGCCCTAAATATGAAGACTCCCTGGGTCAGCCAGCTATCTAATTCTAGCTATGAGTATATTGTGCTAGTTATGAGTGTGATTAGGTACTTGCGAGTTGGCTCTATATTGTGCCTACTTAAACATGCACATAAAGATTTTAAAAGGCTAGGTTGCCTAAGATTTCGCACTGTATACTCAGCTGCTCGTTACCCACTTGGTTATATTGGGTAAATTGTATGTTTGGTATTTAAGCTATATGTATGTCTTGGTTTTTATATGTTTGGAACAAACAAGCCCCTAACGGGACAGTTTGGAGAGCAAACGTATTAATGCTGATTTTGATTGACAATCCGTTATCTGGTTGAATGACTGGGTTTTTACCCTCTTCTGTCAAACGATTTATCTGGCTCGATGAATTGTGTTGCTGCCAAAAAACCTTGTAAATGAGAGTGCGATATATAAAAATGATACAATACACCAATTTAAACAGCCTTTAAGGTATCATTTGATGAAATTTTATCCAATCGAAGTTGAGTATCCTTAAAAAATGTCATGGATCCGGATCTAGTGAGAATGAATGTTTAGGTAACAAATGAGAATAAATAAGAGTTGTTGGACAAGCACCCTAAAAAAGGAAAAAAAAAAAAAAAAAAAAAAAAAAAAACGACATGATTGAATTTTTGACGAGTTATTTGCATATTTTTGGATACGGTGAGATTGAATGCTTAAGAAGTCTGATGAATTTTGTTAAATATCTTTCACTTATCATTTTATATTTACATAATTATTTTTAAGTGGTGAAGATAATATCAAAAAAATATTGATAAAAAATGTTGAATACACGTATTATTAATAAGAAAGAATTAACCTAAAATGACAAATATACTTTATGGAGAGAGTAATCATAATACTTTTTGCTAATTAATTATATTATATTTAATTAAAAATTAATTTTTTTTAAACAGACCCCCCAAAACCCATTGGACGGCCCTGCCTAAGTACATTCCACACAATCGGATTTTGAGTGCTATTATATGTTTTTATGCTAGATTTTTTTGTTCAAAATTAAATTAATAATACTGAGAATATATTTTCTTGGCTATGATTATATTACAAGTCAAGATTTATAACGCTTGGCGTTTCAGCTCACTAGTTGAGTATTCATGGGCGTACTTTGAGGTCTCAGGTTTGAAACTTCAGACAGATGCTTTAGACGAATACAAGTAGTACTTCTGACGACCCTAACGCTGAATGCCGTTCCTGGTAAAAAAAGTCAATCATCTCTAACATATAGGCAGGAACTCGTTGACTTTGAACAGGATTGGAAGAATAAAAAAGCCGAAAATGATAAATAATTAAGAAACCTGAGTCTGACATCAGTGCAAATGTCATCGGGACATTTCCTTCACAAAAACTCGGTCTATACTCTATACGATGAACAAAAGCATAAAAAACCTCAGTCTAATCAAACCTTCGTACTAGCTTACCAAATCAATATTTAATGAGCAATATGATCTCACACGAAATAGTTAAACAATAACACCACAACCTAATCTTAATCTTCTCGCTCAAGAAACTAACCAAAGGAGCACTATAAATTTCGACCCAAACAAACCCATATTATTCATCTCTTCAGAGCTAAGACTAGAGCCAACAAAAGTCAAGCCATTTTGATCAAGTGAGAAAAACACCAAGAGCAGACTAAGCTAAAATGGCAGGTGAAGATGAAGTGAAGCTGCTGGGGACGTGGATGAGCCCTTACGCTCGGAGGGTAGAGATAGCCCTCAAGTTTAAGGGCATCCCTTATGAATACGTCGAGATTGATCTGAGGAACAAGAGCCCTTTGCTCCTTGAATCGAACCCGGTTCACAAGAAAGTCCCCGTCCTCATACACAATGGCAACGCCATAGCCGAGTCGATGGTCATCCTCGAGTACATCGACGAGACATGGAAGTCCAACCCCATCTTCCCTCAGGATCCTCATGACCGTGCCTTGGTGCGTTTTTGGTGCAAGTTCATTGACGACAAGGTATTCAGTTAGTTACTAGTTTCATCATATACCTTGTGCAATTTCCATAGTAGTCGATTTCCAATTCAAGATATAGAAGAAAATGGTGTTTTTTTTTGTACAAAAAGGGGTGGGTATTTTGATGATTTCTTGTTAATGTGACTTGCTTAAGCAAGACAGTCACTCATTTTACCTCGTGTGGATATATATCATATATATTACCCTATGTGATTTTGTTTTTCTATTAATTATATACTCCGTATTTATTATTATAAAAGTATGTTATATTCAAGAGTTCAACATGAAGTCCACTCAAAATTGAGAACGAACCTGACTAATATATAAGTTTGTGAGTCACATTTAGTCCTTACATTAAATGTGAAATTGTTTTTATTCTAAACAATTATGGTGACTAACCAGATATTAGGCCCGGGGAGAAGATCGATGCTCGGGGATGAGAAGGAGCGAGAGGCAGCACATAAAGAAGCGTATGAAGCCATGATGGTCTTGGAGAACGAGTTGAAGGACAAGAAATTCTTTGGGGGCGAAGAGTTTGGGGCGGTAGACATGGCAGCTACCGCGGTGGCCTTGTGGATTCCGGCAGCTGAGCAAGCAGTGGGGATCTTCTCTTTTACAAGGGATGCATTCCCTCTGCTATGGGGTTGGATAGATGAGATCCTCGACTGCCCTGTTTTTAAGGACAATCTTCCTTCTCTTGACAAATTGTCTGCCGCCATGAAGTTTCGTATTCAAGCCATGGCTATGAATCGTACTACTTAAATTAATTATCATATAAATAGTACCCTATATGATTATCATGTATTAATGTTGTCATATCATCATTCTACACTTTTTAAAATATATTTGTGTTAAGTGGGTTAGTGGATTAAAGTCATGTTTATACGTACTTATTATGAATAATACGTTGTTGTACTAATAAAATATATTAATGTATCGTTTCCTTGGTCCCATTTGACCCGTTTGACCCGATTATATAATTGTGCCTAACGATATCATTTTTAACACTTTAAAAAAAATTGGGCTGTAGAATATTATTTTACTAATATCCAATGTAATAAAACTATCAAAATGTGTCTCACAAAACAAAATAAAAAAAAATATAAAATCCGTAATCCAAATAATAAAGAATATAAAATTAAACATGTTTTTTTTTTAATTTTACGGGTTTTACGGATCGACCCGTAACCCGTAAATGAAAATTTTATGACCCGTGACCCAACCCATAATTTGCGGGTCGGATCGGTCAGGGTCAGAGGCGATCCGGACGTACCGTTGGACAACCTTAGTTTGTCCTTCTCTACTAGCAAAAAACAGTACGTAAGAAATTTCCTATTACCCGAATAAAATAAGATTAATAATGCATAGGCTATTTTAATTAGTTTTATCACTTATCAGTTTCATATGTACCTAATAAGTACATGTACATGAGTACATGCATCCCAACGATATAGAATAACTTTCAAAACCAATCTTGGTAAGCAGCCGGATCCAAGTAGTTAGCCTGGGATAAGGAGCTCAAGTAATATCTGAACTATTCTAAATCTTACCAAATAAAAAAAAAAACCGCAATATGTACATGTTATCTTTAGACCTTTCAAATACACTGATTGAGTCAGGTAGTATCGGATTTGAGTCATTCCAAATCACAGATAGAGAAATATTTAAGTCTAACATACATTCCATGAGTTCGAATTAATCAATCGGATTTTGAGCGCTATTATATATCTTATGCTAGATATATTTTGCACATAATTAATATAATATTATTATACTAGTCAAATCATTATACGAAAAATCGAATATAATTTGTTGAATTATATTGAGAATAGATTTTTCTTGGTTATGAAAGTCTTACTATATTATAAGTCAATCATATATATAGGTGTTCGACCAAGAAACAAAATATACAGTATAACATATACTCGTACTAGGTACGTAGGAAGCCGTGAACTTGAATAGGATTAGAAGAATTAAAAAAAACAGAAAATGACAAATAAGAAACCTCAAGTGACATCAGTGCAAATGTCATGGGGACAATGGGACATGTGCTACCCAAAAACTCGGTTTCATGATGAACAAGAGCACAAAAAACCTCAGTCCAATCAAACCTTTGTGGCTTCGTACTAGCTTACAATATCAATATTTAATGACTAATGAGCAATATGAGCTCACACGAAATAGCTAAACAAAAGCAGCACAGCCTAGCTAATCTAATCTTCTCGCTCAAGAAACTAACCAAAGGAGCAATATAAATCTCGACCAAAACAAACCCATATTATTCATCTCTTCAGAGCTAAGACTAGAGCAAAAAAAAAGTCAAACCATTTTGATCAAGTGAGAAAAACACCAAGACTAGACTAAAGCTAAAATGGCAGGTGAAGATGAAGTGAAGCTGCTAGGGACGTGGATGAGCCCTTACAGTCGGAGGGTAGAGATAGCCCTCAAGTTTAAGGGCATCCCTTACGAATACGTCGAGATTGATCTGAGGAACAAGAGCCCTTTGCTCCTTGAATCGAACCCGGTTCACAAGAAAGTCCCCGTCCTCATACACAATGGCAACGCCATAGCCGAGTCAATGGTCATCCTCGAGTACATCGACGAGACATGGAAGTCCAACCCCATCTTCCCTCAGGATCCTCATGACCGTGCCTTGGTGCGTTTTTGGTGCAAGTTCATTGACGACAAGGTATTCTGTTAGTTACTAGTTCCATCATATATCTTGTGCAATTTCCATAGTTAGGCGAATAACTACAATATCTTACTTATATATTGGGCATCGTGCGTCTATAAGCCCAACGATATTAAAATTAGATGGTGATAGGAGTGACTCAAAACTTATGTGCTAGTCACATTTAATCCTTACATTAAATGTGAAATTGTTTTTATTCTAAACAATTATGGTGACGAACCAGATATTACCTCCGGTGAGAAAATCGATATTCGGGGATGAGAAGGAGCGAGTGGCAGCACATAAAGAAGCGTATGAAGCCATGATGATCTTGGAGAACGAGTTGAGGGACAAGAAGTTCTTTGGGGGTGAAAAGTTTGGGGCAGTGGACATGGCCGCTACCGCGGTGGTCTTGTGGATTCCGGCAACCGAGCAAGCAGTGGGGACCTTCTCCTTTACAAGGGATGCCTTCCCTATGCTATGGGGTTGGGCAGATGAGATCCTCGATTGCCCTGTTTATAAGGACAATCTTCCTTCCCTCGACAAATTGTCTGCTACCATGAAGTCTCGTATTCAAGCTATGGCTATGAATCGTACTACTTAAACTAAGTACTATATAAATAATACACTATATGCTTATCATGTATTAATGTTGTGATATCATCATTCTACGCTTTATAAAATATACTTGTGTTAAGTGGGTCAGTCGAGTAAAGTCATGTTTATACGTACTTATTATGAATAATACGCTGTTATGATGTTGTACTAATAAAATAATACAATGTATGTTTTTTTTGGGTCCATAAAAGGCTTTTATAATCATTCATACATATTTTATAAGGAAATGAATTATCCTTATGAATGAGATCCTTCACTGAATCCAAAGTTCACGTGAAAAGGAGATACCACAAAACCATTCAAATCAAGATTCAGTTTGCAACTAATAATAGTAGGAACTAATCGTTCTTGAGGAGTTCTTCTCGAGATTATTTAGAAGCAAAAACCTTATTAATTAACGATATTACAAGCTTTCTTTGCATAGATCAATGACTTCTCGACATCAAAATCCTTATACGTGGGAATTATACTTTACCGGACTTCTCCTAATCCGAGCCGATTTAAGAGAAGATATTATGACCGAATCGGAATTTACTTTAAGTTTCATCGAGTGAGGAGGCATTTAGCCATTCAAATTAACATTTTGGTCTCCTCCTTGATCCGCGACAACTCCAAATACTACTTGTTAGGGTACTATCACGAACTCTCTACCGCCGAACCAAATGTAACACACACATTTACAAAACGTGATTCGCTCATTTTCAAATTAAAAAAAAAGTCCAATACCAAGTTACAACTAAATTATACCAAGAGAAAGATACAACTAAATTTTTTTGAGTCCAATACAACTAAATTTTTAATCAAGAGAAAACATAGAAAAAAAATTATACCAAGTTTCAAAAAATGACTCAAATGGTTTGAAACAAGCTCTATTTGATCACTCGAACTAAATAACCGGGCTGACCACGACCTTGTCTTTCTCATTTCCTTTCTTGTCTAGCGGGCCTGTCCTTAAACAGGCCCAAGTTCATTCAACTGTAAAACAGTCGTAAGAAAGAACGGAGAGAGAATCAGGACGGAACGAAGAACTCGGGAGAAACAATTCTTCACCAGCATCGGCAGATCTTCTCTGCCTCGTCAAACTCTACTACTTCGTCTCCAAAATTGATCGGTTTGAACTCGTCCTTCTGAATTGAATTGCTTGTGTGCTAATGTCTTTTTTGGCAACCGTGGAATTTTCACTTGATTTCGCGATCCAATTCAGCTTTTCTATTTGCGTAGCAGATAAACAAAGGTGCTAGAGAGGCACAAGCAGGCATAGTGGTGATAAAGATGTCAAAGATCTCAACTGGAAATGCACCTCCGGTTATGCTCAATATTGATAGCTTCAAGGTAATTGGCTTGTATCGTTTTGGCTAGTAAGAAAGTTCCGTTTTGTGCTTGTAAAAGAGTTGAGAATTGGCATATGAAGCAAGCATCATCAGAAAATGAGATCCTTAATGACACATTGATGATAATTAGGAATTCATGTTGTTGCGGTGTGCTATTACCAATTGTTGTCAGTATTGGTCTAATAGGAATGGTATAGCGTATGAATTTGGCAGTTTCAAGGTAATTAAGCTTGTAGCGTTTTGGCTAGTAAGAAAGTTCCGTTTTGTGCTTGTACAAGACTTGAAAATCGGCATATGAAGCAAGCATCATCAGAAAATGAGATCCTTAATGACACATTGATGACAATTAGGAATTCATGTTGTTGCGGTGTGCTATTACCAATTGTTGTCAGTATTGGTCTAATAGGAATGGTATAGCATATGAATTTATGTGTATCTATTGAATCCGAAGGCATTATCTGTCAGCAAGGTTTAAGGCGTAGTGACTCTCTGCAGGGGGATTTTTCATTTGATGCATTGTTTGGGAACTTGGTGAATGAGCTATTGCCGTCTTTTCAAGAAGAAGATGCGGAGGCATCTGATGGTCATGGTCTCAATGATTTAGCAGCTCAAGGGCTTTCAATACCTTTATTTCCTGAAGTTGATGCTCTGTTGGGACTATTCCAGGATTCTTCTAAGGAATTAATCGATCTCCAACAGCAGGTATATGGGTTGGATTTCTAGATTGGCCGGTAACATAGTGTGCAATTTGGTAAGCTAACTATATTAACTTTTAATTATTTTCATTCTCACCTGTCTCTTGCGGTTTTGCCATGAAGGTTGATACAAAACTTCAAGATCTCAAAATGGACGTTTCAACCCAAGATTCTAAGCATCGAAAGACTCTGGCAGAGGTTGGTTTCTCTCAAGATTTGTTGTGATGCGCACTAAATCCTGCTCATTGGTTTTATAAGTTTCCTGTTTTGTTTGGTGTAATTTGCGTATACTATTTTCTCATGATCAGCTGTCAGATTTGTCGATTCTGAACCAATTCAATCTTCCAATGAGAAAAAAACTATTTGTTCGTAAATTCTTGGTTAGATACTTCTACTTTCTTATGATTGTGGTTCATGCTCCTTGGCTGTTGGCCCCTTTCTCGTGAAATAGCAACACCTTGGGAGATATCTTTCTTTGCTTTGTGATAGCTTTGATTAAACAATCTTCATGGCTCATCCTAACCATGGTTGGTTTTGACTGCTGTATTCAGAGAAAATTCGAGGATGAAATTGCTTAGGGAGGGAAATGAGGTTTTAGCTTATCCTTAACACTTTGTTTTGCAGTTGGAAAAGGGTGTAGATGGCTTGTTTGATAGCTTTGCTAGGCTGGATTCACGTATTTCAAGTGTTGGACAGACTGCAGCAAAAATTGGAGATCATCTGCAGGTAGTATCTTGTTATTTATTTTATTACTGTACTTCTCACAGACTCACAATTTAAAAACTGAATTCACTGCTTCAGATTATTCTGGTTTAGTACTTGGCCTGGATGGTGCCAATTAGTTTATTTTTGATTCATTTTCCTAAATATTGATCTTTTATTATTATTATTATTATTATCATTTCTCAGAGCGCTGATTCCCAACGAGATACTGCTAGCCAGACAATAGATCTAATAAAGGTACTCCTGATTCACTGAAAATGGGGTAAGTTGTTGCTTCTTAATGGCTAAGATTGTTTGATCACATTGAAACTATACAGTACTTGATGGAGTTCAATAGCAGTCCTGGAGACCTCATGGAACTTTCACCTCTGTTTTCTGATGACAGTCGTGTTGCAGAGGCTGCTTCAATTGCACAAAAGTTGCGTAAGTTATTCTGTCTTCTGCACAGCTTTTTAAGGCTATTTTTTTTTTTACCTCTTTTAAGGTTCACACTTTTACTCCTTCATATTGTTTCTAAGGTTGTTAAATATGATATATGAGTATTGATTTCTATTTGATAGTACTAGTATTTTTTTTATGGTTAGGAGTGATCATTTCAGATATACTGTTGTGCTTTATCAAGAAGCTTGCTTGAAGTGTACACCCTTATCCTTTCTTATTTTATTATCTGGAAATCACTTATTTTAATCATGAAGTTTAACCTTCTGAAATGTATCGGCTAGACCTATTTCGGTTAAATGGTAATGAGTGGGAACTTGTAATTTTTGGTAGCTTACGAGTTTTATACTTAGTGTGTTGAGAATAGATGTAAACCGGGCTGATAAGAGAATGTAAAACATGGTTTATTTTTGTCCTGATTCCCTCACCTATTTGCCCTCCTCTCAAACCTTGCCATTTTTTTTTTCAAATTTCAATTTTTTGTGCTTATTAATTGTTCATAGTCACAATATGGACTCTTTCTGAGGAAGCTATGACCTTTTGGTAACTAATGTTTAAATCGTCATGATCCTGTTGAGCAGTTTGCTTGGCTTGTATTGTTGACCTTTTAATTTTCTGTTGTTGCTTGTTACAGGAATGTTTGCTGAGGAAGATGTTGGAAAACAAGGTATAGGAGCTCCTTCAGATGCAGGAAATGCTACTGCCAGCAGGGGATTGGAAGTTGCAGTTGCTAATCTTCAGGATTACTGCAATGGTGAGTGAAGTTGATACAATCATTGAAAAATTTTGTATTGAAAACTCCTTTTCACTTATATTTAATTTACTTAGTTAAACACCCCCGATTAGTAAACAAATAAATATTACATATAGTAACATATGAATGTTAGGAAAATAAAAAAATAGTCTCTAATAACCAATCACACCTCTTGTCCTCTATATTCCTTCCAAAGAAAAAAATTCAAATTTAAGTAACATATAAATTCCCCCCCTGCTATATGCATATGAGGGCAATTGAATGCACAAAAGCGTGTCATCTTTTACATAATCAAAATTCTTTTAAATGTCAATGGGTGATGGAACCTCCTCAAGGGTTATTTATATCTTTTTGACTCTACAATGCTCTTATTTCTTTGAGGTGTTGAATGTAACTGTATGTTATTTCTGGTGTTGTCTTCAGAATTGGAGAATAGATTGTTGTCTAGGTTTGACGCTGCCTCACAAAAAAGAGAACTTTCTACAATGTCAGAATGTGCAAAGATATTGTCTCAGGTAAACATTGAGATATTTTCTTTTGTGAATATATAATTGTTTTGTTTTCAAATCCTGAATCTATATTGTATCTTCTTTGTTATTAGTACTTCTAAAAAGTTTGAAGTTCAGTTGTATAGTTGCATATGTTGGCTATCTTATCCCTTCTATGTTTTCTTTTTCCAATATTAACTGATTCATAGTTGTAATAGTAGTGTCAAAATCTGTGTTCATTTAAGAAAACAGGTAAAAGTTATGATGCTTGCATCTGGATATTTATTTTTGAAATTTCACATAGTGCTTTCACCTTTCTAAATAGATAGTATATTTTTTATTTGAAAAGAAATCCTTGATGGCACTTGTCAACCATAGTGCCAAATTTGAACTCATTTGAAGACCTTCTTTAATCTAATGGTGCAAACGCATCAGAGAATTCTCATTTACAATTTGCATGCAATTTACATTGAATATCATAAATAGTCTGTTGCACTTACTTTTGTGTTCTACAAGACAGTTTAACAGGGGAAGCAGTGCCATGCAACATTATGTGGCAACTCGCCCAATGTTTATCGATGTGGAAATAATGAACGCAGACACCAGGTTGGTGCTTGGTGATCAGGGTGCACAAGCTAGTCCCAGTGATGTTGCACGTGGACTTTCTTCTTTATACAAAGAAATCACAGGTCAGAATCAATCTTCTATGCTTAGCAGAATGGGATGATATTATGCTCTCATGTTTTAATTTGTATAAGATGGTCATATGGATGAGGGTTTTATATCCCTATAGAAAAATGTGGTAAAACATATTTCATGCCTTGTACCCTCAATGTTTCACTAGTTGTGAATGTGGACACATTTAGTTGCAGCAGGTTGACTGGGTTAGATAAGAACCATGAAATATTTTTATTAATTAGGGTGAATCTTATTTCTGAATGCTTCTTGCTTCATATTTCAGATACTGTGAAGAAAGAATCTTCCACAATAATGGCTGTATTCCCATCTCCAAATGAGGTTATGTCAATTCTTGTCCAGGTAATGCTGTAAAGTTCAGTCATTTCCCAGTGTCCTTTCGGTAGAAGCCATTAGATACCAAAATGTAGTCGCATCCTAACTTGTATCTTCTTGGTGCAGAGGGTTTTAGAGCAGAGAGTTTCTGCACTTCTTGATAAACTTCTACAGAAGCCATCTCTTTCAAATCCTCCTCCATTGGAAGAAGGCGGACTTTTATTAGTCAGTTTGCCAACTTGCCTATCCTTATTATGGATTCTATTTTACTTTGCTGTAGGTTGTAACTCTTCTCTCCTAAATCATGGCTACAGTACCTCAGAATGTTGGCCGTGGCTTATGAGAAGACTCAGGAACTTGCTAAAGACCTCCATAAAGTGGGCTGTGGTGATTTGGATGTTGAGGGTAATTTCCTTATTCTGATAAATATTTTTTTCCCTTACTGCTGCCCTTTCCTCGTCAGATATTAAAGATGCTACTACAAGTTAATTCACCAAGAGATATGTTCTTGTAACAGAATGCAGCATTGTGAAACCTGAATTATTTCTAGCTTAGAGTGTGCAGGTGCAAATTAATAACTTACTTTTTTTAGGGGAATTGAATTAACATAGTAAGAATTTGCTATTTTTAGCAAGTAGTGAATCTAGTGATTTCTGGTCAATGGTATAGCTTTCTGTTTATGATACTTCCTCTTTGAACCGTGATGTGTATCCTTATTCCGGTGATTTCACATAGAAGTAAATGTATGGTTATTACAATTGTGAGCAATGGCTGGACATATGTCGATGACATTCTGGCCAATTATAAATGCTATAATGTGTTTCTTGATTTCTCAGGACTGACAGAATCTCTACTTTCTACCCACAAGGACGAGTATCCTGAACATGAACAAGCATCACTAAAACAATTATATAAAGCTAAGGTGTGTAGTTATTGCTTCTTTCTTTCATTGGCATTACTTGTAACAAGTATATAACTTGACATTGAACTGACTATCCAGTTGGAAGAATTGCGTGCGGAGGGCCAGTCTGAGATATCTGGGACTGGAAGTATTGGAAGATCAAAAGGAGCTTCAATTGCTTCTTCTCACCAGCAGATATCTGTAACTGTTGTCACAGAGTTTGTACGGTGGAACGAGGAAGCAGTATCTAGATGCACTCTGTTTTCTTCTCAGGTGAAATTTGGACTTTGTTTGGTTCAAATAGCTTATCCATTTATAAGCTCTTGTTTTATGGATTAGCTCTTTGCTCCAAGTGAACACTTTGTTTTACATTTAGCTCCATTATCTTTTCTATGTTGATAATTAAAATTTCTTAACTCAATCATTGGTGTTATGCTGCCAAATCACAGAGCTGTTCTCTCTTATTCATTTGAGTAGTGAAAAGTTGTGTTCTGTTTTCCCCGTTTTTACATTGTGTGGCTTGCCAATGTGGTTAGTGCTGCTTTGATGGACATAACAGATTAGGGACCATGAATCATATGAAGGGACTCACCTTTTTGGATTGACTACTTGAATATAGATTTGTGTTCTTAGAAACTTTTTTGAGTTGGGTCATGTTTAGCATGAAGCTTAGCTTCAGCATTGGGAGTTCACTGTCTTCTGGAAAAAAAATCCCTTACTGATGCACTAAAACTTCCATTTCAGCTTGTTGTCCAAACAAAGCCTTACTTGTGTAAAAGAAATAACTTGCAAGAATTTGATTACTTTGTGTTTGATTGGTTTCTCTTGTATCTGCTAGAAAAAGTACATTGTGTGTAGTGTTTATCGCTTTTGCAACCTTGGTATGTGGGATTATACACGATTGCAATAGCTTGGTGAGATTTATAATTTTAAATGTTTGCTTGAAACTTTAAAAATCATCTTTGACCCACATATAACATCTTTTTTATCTTTTGACAGCCTGCTGTTCTTGCATCCAATGTAAAAGCTGTCTTTACTTGCCTCCTTGATCAAGTAAGTGTCCACTCTTTGTGTGCTCTTGGTTTCATTCATTTGAATATGATGATGAAGATCGTTTTTGATGATGATTGTTTTTGCCCTATCTGCAGGTAAGCCAGTACATAACTGAGGGGCTAGAGCGAGCTAGGGATGGCCTAACAGAAGCTGCTGCTTTAAGGGAAAGATTTGTGCTGGGCACTAGTGTTAGTAGAAGAGTGGCAGCCGCTGCTGCTTCTGCGGTATTACCTCTAACCATTACTTTTACATAATCCACATTGAGAACACGTATGATTTTGTGTTTTGTCTTGTGATACTCAATCAAGATTATTTGGTCACATGTAGGCAGAAGCTGCTGCAGCAGCTGGTGAAAGTAGTTTCAGATCCTTCATGGTGGCTGTTCAACGTTGTGCTAGTAGTGTGGCTATTGTACAACAGGTATGTATAGACATTGTTATTGATTGCATATTTGAATCAAATTTTATTTTGAGGCTTATGAATCAAATTGGTTCTTTGTTGCAGTATTTTGCCAACAGCATATCTCGACTTTTACTACCTGTCGATGGTGCACATGCTTCATCTTGTGAAGAAATGGCAACAGCAATGTCTACTGCAGAGTCTGCTGCTTATAGGGGACTCCAACAATGCATTGATACAGTTATGGCTGAGGTTTGTGGAAGAATGAACATTTCGTGACCTGCTAGCTATATTAATTCGAGATTTGATCAATTGGATTAGATTAAACTACTTAGATGCTTCCCCCAAGGTTCAATAATGGAATTTTTCTGTTCTGCTAATTGTCATCTGTTTACATGATTAAGTTGTATTTGATCTATAGAGAAATCTTATACACAGGTGGAGAGATTACTGTCAGCTGAGCAAAAGCAGACTGATTACCGGTCCCCAGATGATAATCTTGTTCCTGACCATAGACCAACTAATGCTTGCACGAGGTACATAGTGCTTGTCTGTTATGAAGTACACTGCCAGATTATGAGTGCTTGTTATGTCTTGATATTTTTTGAATTCCTCGGAGGACTAAACACTTTTTTTGTTTCCAGCTTCAAAGTTATTTTGCCTGTTAGAATATTGAACCGTTAAATTTATTGAATTAACACATTTCCTCTTATTTGCAAATTAACTATAAAATATTGTTGTTTCTTACGGTAAAGAATACAGTTCTCATCTTATAGGGACAAGTAGTATTGATTATTGAATGGATAAATTGCAATAACTGGTAGCTTTGTAGCACTTTACTTCTGTTACTAATATATGACTTCTATTCCTTGGACAGAGTTGTGGCATACCTTTCCCGTGTGCTTGAGTCTGCATTCACTGCTTTAGAAGGTCTTAATAAGCAGGCCTTTCTGACAGAACTGGTATGGGACCTTATTTGTTTTGAATGTTTAGATTGGTTGGAGGGCATGTTTTCCTGAATTTGGTGTATGGATGCACTGTACGTCTATACTTTCTTGTAACACTTGCAACTTTCAGACTAATAATGCTTTTGATATACAATTTTGCATGTGAAATGCTGATCCGCTATGCATCTTACAGTCATAACCCTGCATTAGTTTTAGCATGGAAATAATGTGTGAATTTACAACAAGGGATCCTGAGTTTTGATGCATCCATGGGGTCACATATAATATGTCCATTCCATCAAACGATCTTGGTCTGCTTCATTTTCTGCAAAACGCAGCTAAATGCTTCAGATCCGTGTCACTTGATTTATTCAACCATCTCTTCTTCCAGCACTACATGATTTGACACTTGATACAAGAAATGGTTCGACCAAAGGCAATGCTACCAAGACCTTGCATGTTGCTTTTGTATAAATCACACATTTTTCTTACATATGTGACACATCCAAGTTATTTTATGCAGTGTATTGGGATGTTATATGAGTTTGCATGTGGTTTTTCTTATATTGGTTTAGATGGCTCCTCCATCTCGCTGTAGAGTCTGTATAGAGTAAAATATAGCTGTTTCTTGCTGCAAGATTTTATAATTATCAATTGTGAGATGGCCATCCTACCTTTATTCTTGAGATATCGTCATACAGGTATATAGGTATTTTACTACAATGATTTTTTGTATCAGGGTAACCGTTTGCACAAGTTGCTTCTTAGCCACTGGCAGAAGTTCACATTCAATCCGAGGTAAAACTTTCATTTTTAGTTTTCGAAGTATCTTATCTTTGTAGGCACCTACAAATGCAGTATAGCCAATGCAACCGCATGGTGTGAAGCAGATGTTGGCTATTACTAGCTAAGCTTATCATGGTTGCCTTCATTGTCTCTGATTCTCTTGGTAGCAATTTGAGAAGTATGCTATCATGTAATATGACGACAAATTAGTCCTTTTTGTGCTTTAAACTAACATAACAAGATTGAGAGTTATAATATAGATGTTATGTTGATGTACCTGAATGCAATTAGGATCATGGAGTAAGAGTAAGCAAACACAAAGTCACCTTGCTTGAAAGATCATCCAAATCTAGTTCGTTTCTGTGATGATGTCACCTGTGGCCTGTTTCCGTTGGCACACTTGTGAGTTGTGACCATATAACATATGAATCCGGGGTCACATTTAGCTCCTCCCAAATTCACACATTGCCTCATTGCTTTTCAAGCTCTTGGTAGGATTGCCTTTGGTCCTACACCATGATCCTATTTGAAATTCAGGTACTTGAACAACATTTAGGTTATGCCCCTCTAATTTATGCTAGTTTAAAGCACAAACAGGTCTAATTTGGAATCAAATTTGTTGATAGGATGCACTTACATCCCCACAAAAAGAATCCAAGAGAAAAATATAGAGGGCGACCTTGATAAGTGTGATAGTCGAAAGCATCTTCTACCCCTAATGTGGTTTTGCTGACTATGCTGCATTTTGTGACCAACCAAGCCTTCAAGTTGAACTACTATCCCGTTACTTTAGTTGTCTTGAAACCATTATATCAATCCGGATGTAGGATAAAGGGTTTTGTCAGTATGCGTAATAACCAGTCAATTTTAGTTTTATTTCACGAAAAATCCAAAATTTGTGGTTGCAGTGGAGGACTACGGTTGAAGCGTGACATTACCGAGTATGGGGAATTTGTCCGCACCTTCAATGCTCCTTCTGTTGATGAGAAGTTTGAATTACTGGGAACGTGAGTTCTACACAGATATTTTCAGAACTATGAAATAAATTTCTGTACATTAATGTCTTGACTGATCAATCTTTTTCTTCTCAGCTTGGCGAATGTATTCATTGTTGCTCCCGAAAGTCTTTCCACTTTGTTCGAGGGGACCCCAAGTATCAGAAAAGATGCACAAAGGTACTAAAGATGTTTATTTGTATTGCCTTCCTTTAGCATCTTTTTTGTTCCGGACCAATCCTGACAAAACTATGAGAATCCTGCTTTAGGAAACTGTTACCCTCAATTCAAAAATTAAACCCTTTGAAGTTTTTGCAAAAACCCTGAATAAATAAAATCCAAGCAAATCAGTATTCTAACTGATTATATCAGATGCTGTTAGTGAGTTATGTTTGGCTCATGGTGCACAGATTCATTCAGCTTCGGGATGACTACAAGTCGGCAAAACTGGCTGCCAAGCTTAGTGCCTTGTTTACTTGATTGATGCCTGAGTCCTCCAGTCTCAAGCATGATAATGGCAGAGGTGATTGTGGGCGAATTCTTGCTTTGGAGAATTGTGTTTATGTCTGCAAAACCTTGGTTTTGATATGTAAAAGAAGGTTCTTTTTTAGTTTCTGACTTTTTGTTGTGTTTTAAACTTTATATGGTGTGTATATTCGTGGGTTGCATTGAGAGGAGTAGAGGATGGTAGTTTGTTCAGTCTGGTTGGTACTGCTACAATAGGCTATGTACTTCCCCCGTGGGCGGCCTTTCGTGTGTTGTAATATATGAAGTGACGAATGTGAGAGCAGGTTATTATTGGCTGTGTGACCCAAATTCCATAAGAAGATTATAAGACAAGGGAACCATAAACCATATGGCTAGTAGGGTTTTTGAAAGAAAATTTTTAAAATGTGAAAAATAAATAAAATAAAATGAAATATCAAATTTGAATTGAAAAAAAAAAAACAAAAAACGAACCGGGCGTGACATCCGAACAGAGCCTAACATAATTAGAATCTACTCAATCATGAGCACAAAAAAATCCAAAAAAGAAAGAATCTATTCAATCAGTCGTGACCTTAAGCTGAATACGTAGCTTTCTGCTTCTGGGTCCCTCTTTCCTCAATCGCCGCACTTTTTCGGAGTTGGTAAGTCCCCTTTATTCCCTCGGTTCCTCCGTCGCTCTTCTGGTCGGCGCCGGCGACTCCTTCGTTTCCGATCGCCGGTGGCTATAGAGGGTGGCGAGCATTGGTCCGGGGTGGTAGTTGGTGAATTGGGTAGGCTAGTAGTAGCTGTGCTCGATCGAAGAAGGGATCAAGAGGGCAATCGGGTGTTGGCCGTGATCGGGAAAAAAATGCGTTGACCGGAAAGGTTGGGTTTATTTTGCAAATAGGAGGAGAAAAAGTCAGCGTAGGGTAGAGGGTATGACTTGATTTTATTGATTAGTTCAAGTTTTGAATCAATCTTGGGTATTTGTAGAGATTCCATACTATCTGTGAGGTCAACTACCGAGTAATGCTGTGTCAGTAAGACGAGGGGTTACATACTATCTGTGGTACAATAGATTCAGTATCTCAATCTTAGCTGGCAAATGACTTCTTCTTAATCTTCTAGCTATGTGCTTCATTTCTGTGTATTTCCTAAGCACCTTGTTGATTGTGTAGTCTTGTATCTATTCGTATAGATTATGGATTAGGGATGAGGTAAGACTTAACACTAATTGGAGCATAAACAACTTCTCTGCCTGGATATCAATGCGATTCTCCTTGCATTGAAGAAGCTTTGTGTCATACTCCTGATTTACCTCCAATTTCAGTTGACTTTGCCTAAAAATGTGTTGTTTTGGACTTCATTTAGCATATACAACTCCGCTGCTGTTTTGAGCTATCTTATACAATTGAGATTATGTTTTCTATGCTTAAATTGTTGCTCATTAAGCTTTTGCTTGCTTAGCATAATAAGGGTCTGGTTCAACTTTGGTGAAAATTTTTTGCATGTACTTTGATTTCTTTCATTTCAGCAGTCTGGCTTGAACTTCTGAAATCATTTTGGTGGTTGATAGGTAATTCTGCAATCAGAAAGTAGATAGAAATGAAATTGACTCCCAGAGAAATTGAGAAGCTAGGCCTTCACAATGCTGGTTTTCTTGCTCAAAAGCGCCTTGCTCGTGGATTGAGGCTCAACTACACCGAGGCTGTTGCTCTCATTGCTTCTCAGGTGGGTAATAGTCCTAGTCATTTCTCTCTTTAAGTAATATAACTAGGACCCTTAATTTGGTGATGTCTCCAATTTGGTCAATTTTCTGCTACTCCTGGTTTATATTTCGTGCCTGCTCGTGTTTCGTTGAAGTGTGCATACTTACCAAATGAACTCTGTTACTGTGTTTATAGATCTTGACCTTTATTCGAGATGGTAATAAGTCAGTAGCAGAGTTAATGGACATTGGCAAACAACTTCTGGGAAGGTATGTGCCATTTTGACGACATGTTTTAAGCTCTTATCTGTTAGAGGTTTGTGGGGATCATCCTTGTAGTATTAATAAGGATTCCGGTGTTCCAAGTTTGTTCACAAGGAGGATGCTATAATTGATATGGTTGATTAATATTGACTTGCATGATGAAAAGAGTCTGTATTTCAATGACTCAAAACCTCTATGGTTATAGTTGCTGAATACTCCATAATTGATTTGGATAAAATTCTTAAGAAAGGATTTGAAAACATTATTTTACAAAGAGCTTGTTTTTCTTTCAACATTGCACACATGAAATATCCTTAGAGACATGGCTTTTTCGGTTGGCTGACAGGAATCAGGTGCTCCCTGCTGTTGTTCATCTCCTGCATACTGTCCAGGTAACAGAATTTTGCCAACCCTCCTCTGTCTGTATCAAGTTTAGCTTGAGCCAGTAAGTGTTTTACAAAAATTTCCATCTTATTCAGGAAATGAAATTAGGTTATGGCAAATAACTGTAACTTGATTAGAGATTTTTGAATTTTGAAACCTAATAGGTAAAGTTTCTTATGATAGCAAACTCAGTGCAACTTTCATCTTCTAGGTTGAAGGAACCTTTCGTGACGGGACAAAGTTAGTGACCGTTCATGATCCCATTGCTTGTGAAAATGGAAATCTGGAATGGGCTCTTGATGGATCCTTCCTTCCAGGTAAAAACTATTTCATTGCAACATTTCATATTGTTCTTGCATTGTTGAATTAATACCTTATAATGAATCCACAAACTTAAATATGCTATTGTGTTGTTGATAAATTACTTGAATATTTGACCTTCAAAAAATTATCACTTAGCAGTTCCTTCGGTAGACAAATTTCCCAAGATAAAAGATGATATGATTCCTGGTGAATTGAGGCTTGGAGTTGGTGAGATTTCGCTTAATGTTGGAAGGAGGGCAATAATTCTTAAAGTTGTAAACACCGGAGATAGGCCAATTCAGGTGCATGTTTTTTCTACTGTTATATCATGCTCACGGAGATTTTATACTCAAGTTTATACGAAGTAAGCCACAGGGTTTGGTATATTTTGGAGGTTTTTTGGATCGGTTTCTAATTAGGCCTTTCAATATCATAATTGTTCCATGGCCGTATGAATGCACTAAATGTTGTCTTTCCTCGAATGCAGGTTGGTAGCCACTATCATTTTATTGAGACAAACCCTTACCTGATATTTGATAGAAAAAAATCATATGGGATGCGATTGCATATTCCTGCTGGCACAGCTACTCGATTTGAGGTAGGAATCTGAATAAAACTTTGGATGTGTTGTTTGCTGTTTCATTTGTTGTATCTCAACTATATTTTTCATTTGTATACTATTTGATGTAAAGCTTATAGGATGATTATGTTTTCTGCACGTATATGTCAATTATATTTGTTTCTTGATTGAATATTAGTTTGAGCTAAACCATATGGAAACATGGCTAGTGATGCCTTTATCATACCATACCTGTATTTTTCTTTGTTCTATACTTAACAAGTAAGTTATACATCGCTTCCTTCTTTCAGCCAGGGGAGATGAAAAGTGTGAAACTGGTAAGTATTGGAGGCAAAAGACATATCAACGGTGGAAATGGAATTGCTGACGGCCCTGTTGATGACGCTTGCATCACAACAGTAATAGAAAGAATGGATACTAGAAAGTTTGGGAATTCTGTGGAAGAACATGCGAGGTAATAATCTTCTCTTGTCATATTTATAGTATCCACTTGAAAAGAGTAGGACTTTACAAAAAAGGCATCACTTTATTGTTTTTCCTTAGCGAAGGAGTTACCGGAGAAGATCCAACATTTGCTACAACAATTTCCCGTGAGACATATGCTAGTATGTATGGGCCCACCACAGGTGACAAATTTCGACTTGGAGACACTGAACTCTTTGCTGAAGTTGAGAGAGATCTTGCTGTACACGGGGATGAATGTGTCTTTGGAGGTGGAAAGGTTATAAGAGATGGGCTGGGACAAGCATCTGGCTATGCGTCGGCTGCTTGTCTAGATGTTGTTATTACCAATGCTGTTATAATTGATTATACCGGGATTTATAAGGCCGATGTCGGAATCAAGGGGGGTCATATTGTTGCAATTGGTAAAGCTGGGAATCCAGATATCATGGATGGTGTCTCAGCAAACATGATTGTTGGGGTAATTTATGTTGATTGCTTTTTTTTTTTACGAGCAAAATTCGTTGATTGCTTGATACAGCTGAATTATGTGTATTCAGCTCTAGGTGTGTTTGGATTACCCAGGAAATGCGTTATGTTACATTATAATGCATTATCTTGGTAATCTGAATGCATCCTTTAGATTTTTCTAATTGGCACTTTACACCCTAATTTTTTTTTACCGGATTCATAGGTCAGCACTGAGGTTATTGCTGGAGAGGGGAAGATCATCACTGCAGGAGCTATAGACGCTCATGTGCATTTCATTTGCCCACAATTGGCTTATGAAGCTATATCAAGTGGTAAAAAAGGAATATGCAAATTAAACATTCTGCAACTCTTAAGCATTCAGTACTTATAATAGAGTTACATCTTTATATATATATATATATATATATATATATATATAAATAAACTCAAACTATATGTCCAGGTATCACAACATTAATAGGAGGTGGAACGGGACCGGCTAGTGGAACATGTGCAACTACTTGTACACCATCACCATCACAAATGAAATTTATGTTGCAATCAATTGATGATCTACCACTAAATTTTGGTTTTACTGGAAAGGTACTATATTTCTTGCTAGGCTCATACCATTACGGTGCTATTTCATCATAAGAAATCTTCAGCATTATGGCGTGACAGGGAAACAGTTGCAAACCGGAAGGGCTTCATGAAATAATTCAGGCTGGAGCAATGGGCTTGAAATTGCATGAGGACTGGGGAACTACTCCGGCAGCAATAGATGCTTGTCTCAATGTTGCAGAAGAATATGATGTTCAGGTATCAAAGTTCATGGGGAATTTTTTTCGGTTTATATAGTCTATGAGTTTCTACTTTCAGAACAGGGTTGGATTTGATCTTTGTCCAAATTTTGAGATGTGAGAAGCCTTTGATTTAAGGATCTTGACTTGTGAGCACAATTTTATGGTCTGTTTTACTATTTTATTGTGTTGACAGGTCAACATACACACTGATACCTTGAATGAATCTGGATTTGTGGAGCATACAATTGATGCATTTAAAGGAAGAACTATTCATGCCTATCACAGGTATGGCTAATCGTTTGCCTTCTCTTTTAAATATGTTGGGTTGAGACTTGACACATTCAGTTGGAATGTTCAATAAAAACAAAAAGACATATCATATTGAAGAGTAACAGAAAAGTCAGATTGAAAGGTTCACCGAATCCCTCCCTACAAACAAACAAGTAGAACATTGTCTTTAGGGTATCACAATGTATTATTTTGACTGCATCAAGATCCATGGATTATGAATTCTCAAATGTGTTCTATCTTTGTACCGCAATTGGAGGCGAGAGCTATGATACATTTTGTTTCAGGTGCTATATGAATGTTCTTGGTGTTAATTTTGAACAGTGAAGGCGCCGGTGGCGGTCATGCACCTGACATCATCAAAGTCTGTGGTGTCAGAAATGTCATTCCTTCATCCACAAATCCAACTAGACCATACACTTGCAATACGGTGGATGAGCACCTTGACATGCTGGTATAATAAATATCAAGTCCAGGCCATATAAGTTAAGTTAATCTTAAGCTCCAAGGTTCCGTTGTTCATATTTGTGTTTGCATACAGATGGTCTGCCATCATCTTGATAAGGACATCAAGGAGGATGTAGCTTTTGCCGAATCACGTATACGGTCTGAAACAATTGCAGCAGAGGACATTCTGCATGACATGGGAGCTATTAGCATTATATCTTCTGATTCCCAGGCTATGGGTCGAATTGGAGAGGTTTATCCTTAACTCAAATAGCTCTTAATCTGATTTTGAAATTAGAATTCAGCAGGCCATGTATAATTAAATTATGAATGAGAATCACAAAACCGAAAGGGTGTTTTTGGATTATATATGATTATGCATTATATTGCATTAAATGTATTACAATATAATGTTTACATGACAGGTGATAACTAGGTCTTGGCAAACTGCACACAAGATGAAGGTACAAAGGGGGATACTAGAAGGTGATGCGCCAGATAACGACAATTGCAGAATCAAACGTTATATAGCAAAGTACACTATCAATCCTGCAATAGCTAACGGGGTGTCTAAACACGTTGGGTCTGTGGAGGTATGTTTACATTGCAAATTTGGTAAAATCTCTTGTCAAAATATCAAAATTCTGTTCTTAATCAACTGCTTAGGAAAGCCAACAGACTCTTTGAATCTTTAGAACTAAATTTGTTCTTCAATCAATTGCTTAGGACTACTCTATGTTGAAAACTTGTTACCTTAATAGGTTTTGCTCATTACAGGTGGGAAAGTTGGCTGATTTGGTATTGTGGAACCCGGCTTTCTTTGGGGCGAAACCCGAGATTGTGATCAAAGGTGGTGAAATTGCTTGGGCTAACATGGGTGATCCTAATGCTAGCATACCGACCCCACAGCCGGTATGAGTTAGTTTTAATTAGTCCATTTTGCAGAAATTGTGCAAAATTTTAGTTCAGTAAACTGAAAACATCTTCCATTTTTTTTTTTCCTTAAAATCTGAAACTTCTCTTTGATGGGCATGTGCAGGTGTTTATGAGGCCCATGTTTGGAGCATTTGGAAAAGCTGGAAGTGCATGCTCCATCACATTTGTCAGCAAGGTATGAGATCTTTTCTTGTTACTCAATGAACTAAACAAGGGTGACACTGACATTCTGTTAGATCTTAAGATTGACGCGTTTATTTTTCTATTATGTGCCTAAGGGCACACTATAAGCAGCCACTAATGCAACACGTAGTACATTTCCATGTATAATCCGAACTGATTGCAGACATAATGCATTATTTAGGCTGTCCAAACGCACTCTAAGAGGTCGTATTGGCAGAAGAAGCTTGAAAAAGGCTTTTATTTGATGTTTTCTTTTGTCATGTGGTTCAGGCAGCTGTAGAAAAGGGGATCAAAGAGCAATACAGGCTTGAGAAGAGGCTGGAAGCAGTTAGTAACACAAGAAACCTGTCGAAAGACGACATGAAGCTAAACAACGCCCTCCCAACGATCTCGGTTGATCCCGAGACTTACACGGTCACAGCCAACGGCGTTCCTCTCAAGTGCCAGCCCGCTGAAAGGCTTCCTCTCTCGCGTAACTACTTCCTCTTTTAAACATATGTAAACCGGAAAGCATGCCAGTGTTGATGATAACGTTGCTGTCGTTATAGAGGCTGATTAGGTGAATGTATGTTCGTGAATTTGTAGCCTGTTTTTTGTTTGGACCATGTAGTATATGTATAAGAAATAAAAAATGTCAATTGTCTCTTGTTGTGTCTCTTTTGGTCTTTGGATGCTTTCATGTAACACAAGTTAGGTTTATGAATCATATGCCATGAAAACGAGCAAGAAAAAGAGACGGGTATTGTATTTAGATAATGGCTGTTTTTTTTTGAATTTTTGGGTATTGACAGCCCTTGAATCATACAGTACATCTTATTAGACTAGTCGTCTTAATTTTGTTATATTAAAAAGGTTATGTAACGTTAATTTTCTTGTAACAATGCGAAATACTCTTTTTTGTCTTTCATGGTTGATTGTACGTATCCTTTGATAAAAAAACTATAGTACTCGATGCATATAACACAATTTTTTGGATTCAAAAGTAATAAATTCGGAAAATAATTGTTTACGTTCTTAAGTTGATTCATGGTCCCTATCGTGATGTACGACAAACCAACGGTGCGTTGGCGTAGTGGTCGCGGAGCTACGTTTGGTAGGAGGACCCTTGCATAAGGTGCAAGGTTCGATTCCCCACAACATCGTTGCGAGGGAGGTAAGCCTTAACTCCGCTCTAACCCCTGGTCCAGACGTAGGCCCATGGGCTAGTAGCCCAATGGGGCCGAACTAGGCGGTGGCACAGCCACCATGTGAACCAAAAAAAAAAATTTGTGATGTACGACAAGTCCAGAGGTAAAATATACTACAAGTCTAGAGAGATCAACTTATCAACCCATACTGATTATGTCTAAACAAATTCTCATTATTTTTGTTACAAATAAAGGATGAGGAACGCTCAGGTGAGATACATGTTATGGTACAACATGTAACGTGATGTAGACCGTTAGATTAGGCTAAATGGAGGGTGAGATTTGAGGGTACACAATAGCTAAATTGTTTTTTTGGTCGAGGGTACTACCCATGGGAGTCGAACTGGAGACCTCTAGGTACTACCCAGAAGGCTTAACTATTACGTTGGCTGCAAACATGGTAACAAGCGTGATTTGTGGGATTTTCAAGAGGAAAAATCGGATTTTAATTAGGGGGATTTTGAAAGCCAAGTTTTTTAAAATGAGAAGTTTCTTGATTTTAGGGATCAACAAGAATGAGAATATTTAAAAAAAAATAATTAATTGAGCATAAAATTCAAAAATCGTTCGTGAATCCTAGAAAATCTATTAGTTAGTGTTTGCATAATTCTGTTCGATGGTTTGAAAAATAGAGTTGAACATTCAAATTAACTCTGTACGATGGTTTGAACATTCAAAATAGAGTTGAACATGTGTTATCGCTTTATGAATCTTTTTCTAATTTGGTGTGCTCATATATTACTATAGTTGAATAAGTAATTGTCTTCATATGAAAATCAATTCATTATAAGCTGAAATGAAAATAAGTTTCTTAAAAAGTGATGGAATGAGTTTTTTTCAAAAAGGTAAAATTTAGGAGGGTCTAATTTTTAGTGGGATTGAAATCATTTGATGTTCAGAATTATCCCTAAATTATTAAAATAATCATAATTAAAATAATCAATCAATCAAAATATCATCATTAAAATTTCTTAATTTTTCTTTTTTATCTTGTGGTTTCAAAACTCTTCAAAAAGATGTAAAACCGATACTTTCTAAAAGATATTTATTTCCCCAATTCTATAAGTGTAGGTCTATAGTAATAAACAAAACTTCTATAAAAAATAAAAATCTTTTATAAAAAGTTTCATGATTCAAATCTTTAAAGGCTGTTATCTCCGTTTCATGATTCAAATCATATAAAAATTAAAAATCTTTTATAAAAAGTTTTTCATTGAACACTCATATAAGTGTGTAAAAGTATTAGGAAATCATCCATACCTCACATCATTATAAGATAGTAGGAAAAATTAAAAGTACCAAAAGAATGAGCAACAAAAGAAATCCAGATGGGACTCGAACTGACCTCGAGATTATCAAGTTTCACCACCAGTCAGAGTGGCTTTCGATTGGCTGGCTTATGTGGAAAGTTGTCCGTGTAAGCGGCAAGAGCATTGGCCACGTCGATTTTTTATTTAAATAATTTATTAGACACTTATTTGAAAACTCGAAATGATGTAATTAATCATATATATATATGTGATTAAGTGTGTAATTAATAATTATTTAACAAGTCGATGTGGCAATGCTCTTGTCGCTCACGGATGACTTTCCACATAAGTCAACCGATTGGGAGCCACTCTGCCCAGCGGTGGAACTCTATAGTCCCGAGGTCATTCGGGTCACATCTGGTTTCTTTTGTTGTTCCTCTTTTTTCTCTTAGGTTTTGCACGCCTTTGCCGATTGGTTGCACGTCGATTACGTAGGGCAAGATTTGCATTTCCTACGGATCGAGCTTTCGGGGCAAGAACTTTGAGTTTGACTTGGGCAACAATGTTCTTAGGTGGTTGATTGACACTTTTGGGTGGGAGTCGTATGATTTCCTAGGCAGACTATTGAGGCGCCAATGGTGACATCATGTTTGAGAGAGAGGATCAATAAAAACAAGAACTTGAGCGAGAGGATAGATGGATGAAGAAGAATTATTTCCGGGAGGTGGATTTTATAGGGGGAGGGTAGAGTTTGTACATAAGGGCCAAATGCATGTTTTTGTATGTCATTCATGACATTCCCTTAACCATTGATTCTAAAAAATCTTTTCCCATTGTATTTTGAGATTTTTTACGTATTTTTCTTACGATCTTATCAAGATTTGAGGTACGAATGATTTTCGAAGATTTTTACCCACTTATATGATTGTTCAATAAAATGATTTAAAAAAAAAGATTTTTAGTGTTTATTTGAATCAAAAAATGGGGATAATCTACACTTAAATCTTTGTTTATTATTATAGACCTACGCATAAATGTGTTAAACGGGTCGGGTGGATTCGGGTTGGGATTGAGTGCGGGTTCAGATCAATCGGATTACAGGTCAAGTCGGGTGGGGTCTTGACAAGTTATTGTGCGAGTTCGGGTCCATTTAACATGTCAAGAATTTAAAAATTTAATAACTATTAGAATAATGTTATGATTAAAAAAAATTCAAATAAAAAATATTATTTTTAATAGATTTTTATAAAAATATTTTATTTATAATAGTTTTTGTAATAAAGTATATTATAATATTTAAAAGAAAATATATTTATGGGAAATTCCGTTTGGTGCCCCTGAGTTTTTGGCTTTTCTGGATGGTGCCCTAAAAAAAACTTATTCCAGGTGGTACCCTCGAACTTTTCAAAAAGTTCTCCCCGTACCCATGAACTTTTAAAAAGTTCGCCCTATGCCCTTTATTCTGTTTTTCCTCAATATTTTCGCTTTTTTTTGAGGATTTTTTGTTAAAAACAATTATTTTATTATTTTATTGACTTAAAGTTAATAAAATAGGTGAAACAACTATAAAGGTTTTGTATCCTTTTTTTATTTTTCATTTAAAACTTATTAATTTTGTAATGTAAAAAAATATTATTTGGAATGTTTAATTTAATTTGATTTTAATTAAGTAATATAAAATACTACTTAATTATTTAATTTGTACAAATTTAATTATGATAAAATTTACACTACTTGATTGATATCATATTAAATATTCAATTGGTTGTATTTTTTTCATACACTAAGTTAATAAAACACAATAAATATTTTTTATATCACAAAGTTAATAAGATTTTTAGCTAAAAAATAAAAAGGATACCAACACTTTTTTTATTCATTTATGGTCAGTAAAATAAGGGAAAAATTAATAAGAGTTTTAAATGAAAATTTAAAAAAGGATACAAACTTTTTTAGAGTTGTTTCACTTATTTTATTCATTTATAGTCAATAAAATAATAAGAATTATTTTTTTAACAAAAAAACCGCAAAAAAACGAAATTTTTTGAGGAAAAACAAAAGAAAGGGCATAGCCCGAACTATTTAAAAGTTCAGGGGTACGGGGTGAACTTTTTGAAAAGTTCGAGGGTACCACCTGGAATAAGTTTTTTTTCGGGCACCTTCCGGAAAAGCCAAAAACTTAGGGGCACCAAACGGAATTTCCCTATATTTATTCTACATATATAAAAAAATCGGGTCGGTCGGGTCGGGTTCGGTTTTCCCCCAATCGGCTTCGGGTTAATCGGGTTCGATTTTTTCCTTTGCTCTCTACTATCCAGTCGGGTTTCAACCCTAAAATTTTCGGTTTTGATTCTTCGGATCGGGTCAGGTTTTGACAAGTCTAACTACACTTAACGTATTGGGGAAAAAAATATCTTTTGAAAGTTTAGATTTCACATATTTTTGAAGAGTTTTGAAATCACAAGATAAAAAAGAAAAAATGAGAAATTTTCATAATGATATTTTGATTGATTGATTCTTTTAATAATTTATAACAATTCTTAGCATAAATTGATTTCAACCCTTAAGGTAAAATTAGACCCTCCTATAATTTATCTTTTTTTATAAAAAAAATCCATTTCATGACTTTTTTCAATCGGACCGATCTCATCACATTTGAGTGCATGGAACAAAGAACCTGTCAAATACAGATGAATTACCACAGCTGTATAGGTACATTGAATACGTTGTTGGGGGAATATTCGGTGAAACTGAAATATACATTGAATACATTGTTGAGGAAATATTCTAAGGTTGAGTAAGAACCGACCAAAACCGAAATTTTAGGGCAAACCGAATGAACCGAACCGTAACCACATATTTTCAGTTTGGTTTTCGGTTCCCTAATTTTAAGAAACGCTGTTTCGGTTTCGGTTCGGTTTATTATCAGTTCGGTTCGGTCTAAACCGAATTAAATAAAAAAATCATTTTTAAATTTTTATGTTACTTTTGACAAATGGGATTATTGGGCTTTCTTTGTTTACCCAAAACTGAACCCTAGTGAAACTGTGAAAACCTAACAATGTCTCTTCCGAGTAGAATCACACAGCCGCCACGAATCTGAATCACCCTAGCGAGTAGCGTCTCCTCCAAGTCCTCTCGCTGAATCATCGTCGTTGATGTCGAGTGGCGTTGTTGTTGATGCCAACCGTCGTCAAGGGCCTCGAGGGGCCGGCTGGGCCCATTACGCTGACGCCCCGATCTCTCCGTCGAACTTCACTTCGTCTAAAACCTAAACCTGCAACCGCTCACCCCGTGACCCCATCCACGTTCACTACTCTTACAATTTTCCCTGATATCCCATGGAATTATCTCCATCTTCTCTCCTTGAGGCCTTGGGCCGCCTTTCTTGACTACTTGCTGACACATAAGTAACTATGTGAAGACAGTTAATTACAGAATACAGACTACTCGTGTATTGTATGTGTATGGTCCAAAGTAGTGTGTCCCTCCTCACCCTCAAATCAATGAAACAAAAATCTCCCACTAAAAAACACAAAGTAGGCTCAGTTTCCAGATTTGTTGATATATGTATAATATATATATATGGGGATTTAATATGTTATGCTTAACCCCATGTATGAATTTATGTTAGAACAATAGAGCATTAGAACAACTCTTTGTTGAATAGTTATGTTGTTTAATTTATGGTTTTTCGTAGTGAGGTCATTCTTGTTTGCTTATATGAATTCTGTGTAGTAAATTCCTTTTTTTTTTGTTTTATCTATCTATACTCCGGTGCAATGGTGCATGATACAACTTCACTATGAATTTTGGAATCTCTCAGTTTACTATATATATTTCTTAGTTTGTTGTATATATTTCTCAGTTTGAGTTCATTGTTACTTGCTTTGTAATTGTCAGATATGGATGACTTTAATCAATCACTTTCAACGGAAAGAAGATTAAAATAGATGCATATTGTTTTCACCTTAGTTATAGTGGTGATGATACTGTACACAATTTGGTATATGATGAAAGTGACTATTTATTAGGACTTACAAGAGAAATTCCTGGTGTGATTTGGCTAGCTTTATTTAAGTAATTAGATTTCTTGGGTTGTTGGAGGATTGATCTTGTTGAGTAGAAAATAGGATTTCTAGAATTTCTGCTATGATTTACTATCTAGTGGTCTTTCTAATGCTATATCACTGTTCATGTTTATATGCTTATATGCTATATCACTATTTCATGCTTATATGCCATTTGTATAATATCACTGTTTTTACTTTAACTTAGATGTAGTATCACTATTTTAATTATGTGAATTCAATCAATTTGGGTGAATTCATGGTTAATGCCACTTGCTGATTGCATGTTAGTTAGAAAAATGTTGCCTTTGTTGATTGTTAGTTTAATTATTATAGTAATGTGTACTTTCTTGTTTCTTCAACTTGTTGCCTTTGCTACTTTCTCTAGATTATTTGTGCTAGCTTGTGAATTCATGTTGATTTTTTTTTGAATTTTCAGGTTGCAACTCTTCTAATGGCAGAGGAGCACAAACTCCGTGTATTCTATCAAGCTAGTACATCGATGAAGAAGCAATATGTTTTTGATTTGCTTAGGAAAAAGTAATAGAAATGGATGTCTTTCAACACAATATATGTTGACTTTTGAGTATTGTTAAAAACCTTTATTGGTTGTACTAAATACTTGAAATGATATTTGTCACTATGAAATGGAAGGAGTATTTGACATAAGGCTAAGATTTCATTCATTTGCATGCTTATCCTATACAATTTATGATTCGAATTTAAAATCTTATATTAATATAATGGTTTGTTTGTGTAGTGTTTCCTTTGTTTAAAAATTGCTAACCGAACATTATTAGATAAACCGTTACCTTTCCTGAAAAGTAACCAAACAATATTAGGGATAACCATTTCTCTTGCCTTTCCCTCTCCTTAAGGATTCCCTTTCCCTTTCCATTTCCCTTTCCCTTTCCCTTTCCTTTCCTTAGTTTGGAACCAAACGGCCCCTAAGTTTAACAATATTATTTCAGAGTTAAAATTATCTGTTTATCATATAGGTTTTGGCTCAAGTGAGGAATAGTCTTATGGTAAGGATAACTCTTTGTAGTAAGGAGTAATCTCATCCATTAGATTTACCTCCTTACTATGTAATGGAGTGCGTAAAAAACTCCTTATGGTAAGGAGTAACTCCTTGTGGTAAGGAGTAATCTCATCCATTAGATTTACCTCCTTACTATGTAATGGAGTGCGTAAAAAACTCCTTGTGGTAAGGCTAATTCCTTGTCGTAAGAAATAATTCCTTGTGAAGTACGTAAAAAACTCCTTGTGGTAAGGATAATTCCTTACGACAAGGAGTTATCCTTACCATAAGACTACTCCTCACTTAACTAAAACCTATATATATATATATAACAAACATTAATAAGAACTCGAATTGAGATGAGAAATGGAGTGCATTGATGACTTGATTGATGGTGATCATTTATCAAAGTGATGGGTTTTTATGATGAACCTTTATGATGACTTATTGAATTTTGATGATGACAAAACTCTATTGAAGACAAACTCTCGATGACAAATCAATCAATATGCACATGAACTTTCATGGCGATCTTCACGATGACAAATTAATCAATACAATTGAAGGCAAATTCTCAATGTTCAATATTAATTTTTTGTAGAATGTGAATTGATTAATAACGTCTTCGTTTGTTTGCAATAACTTGTTGACCCTTTAATTTGACAAATTGATGTCAGACAAAGAGAAAAGCAAAAGTGATTCCACTAGACAAAGTGATAAAAGTGAAAGTGATTACATTGATAATCTTTTCGTTAGTCTCTCCTATCCTATGAATGATCGATCGTATCGGAAAAGTGACCTTTAATTTGACAAATAGATTTCATAGGCCGGCCATGTGTTCTCGAATCTGAAACCCGACTTCGTTGTCAAATTTCGTTCAAGATACTGATGCTTTAATTCTACAAATATGATATGGCTACACCCTTCCGGAGAATAGTTTTAACTCTTTTTATTTATCGAGAAGTCGACTCTTTTCACTAGAGAAAGACTTCACTCCTTATAGTGTTGCAAATATGATGCTAATATTATAATAAATGAACTATTGCAGTTAGAGCAATTTCATGAATACAATCTTGTAAATTAATATCTATCCATGGTTTGCATCCTAATCTTGTTTGTAAAAATCTAGATGGATTGATATTAAAAGAAGTGACATATCATATTGGTTTTACAGTTTCACATATAAACTTCAATTAATCTCTACCAAAATAAAATAAAATAAAACTTCAACTAACTTTTCAATCCAAAAATTTAAATCAATCGTGTATTTTTTCTATGCCATGTTGGAAGTGCTGCAAGTAGGGTCGGACGTATGTGGTGTCTAGTGGGGGTTGTAGCTCCCGCTGGGATTTTACAATTATATATATATATACCTATCTCCGTTCCGAAATATTGTCTAAATAAGATTTGTATATATATTAAAAAATAATTGGTTTTTATATACTATTCATATCAATGTAGAATTAATTGTTAGTATAACGAAATACGGAAAAAGCGTACATGATTATTATAAAATTAATTGTTAGGGGTATACATGTAAAGAGATCAGGAAAAATATGAAATAGATTAATTTTGTAAAATAATAAGAAGTGGTGTTATGAACAATTATTTTAAAACGGATGGCGTATTAAAAACACATATATAAACAAACATATTAGTCATACATCTTAATTGAAATGAAGTTATTTTGGTCGTAAAAAAATTATAAGAAAAAGATGGTGAAATACATGTTTAGTTAAAACTATAAAATATTAGCTAAATTTTTAAAAAAGAGATGGATTTTTGTGTATAATATATCCTGAAATTTGGGTTTAATAAAAATTTAAATTTGTTACATTTTCATTACTCAAATTAGGACTAGTTTTATACTTAGATTAAGCTATTTCGGATTTATTCCAAGTTTCAATTATTAAAACATTGATCAAATTTCTAACTTATTTTAATAATTATACATAAACTAAGTTATTTAGCTCCCCTTACAGAATTTCCTACGAGCCTACAACACTGCCCGCAATTGATGCACGACTGAGCAATTAGGATTTGGACGACACCACATTCATAGTTCATTGTAGTTATCCTTTAATGCGACGAAAGAAGACAAAACGCAACGTAGCCCTCCTCTTTTCGCATCAAAACGCAGCGCTTCATTTCCGTCTTCTATTACAAATTCCAATCGGCTTCATTTCCTGCAATATTGCAAACAGAGAAAGATTGGAGCCCGGAATTGAACATCGGAAATGGCTGTGGGCGCGATCATCCTCCGAGCTCTTCACAATCGCTCGTCTTTCTCCACCTTTCGCAGGATCTCTTCACCTAGATTTGTAAGTACATATTCTAGCATCTCCTCCCCTAATTGATTGAGCTTACTCTTACTGTCCAATTGCGCTATTGTTGCGATTTCTCGCCATTGATCATTATTTGGGAATTAGATGAACAAGAGCGTTGTAATTGATTTCTCAAAGTGGTGAAACATCGTTAAGAAGCCAGGCGCTTTATTAGATTTCTGCTAGGTTTATCAGGATGCTGTCTTATAGTCAAATCAGTTCAATTCAGTGGCTGTTGTGATTGCTTCAGGATATATGTTTAATTTCAGTTTTTGATCACTTTGTATGGCAGATTAGCACGCTGATTGTGGCTGAGCATGATGGTGGGACTATAAAGTCGTCTGCTTTGAGTGCTGTTTCTGCCGCTAAGAAACTAGGCCAAGATAATACTATCTCTTTGTTGCTTGCTGGCTCTGGTCCATCACTCCAAGAAGCTGCCTCTCATGCAGCATCATGTCATCCGTCGGTTTCCGAGGCAGGTCTTTTATCGAAATGCTGGTTCATTCTTCTTTAACAGTCTTCTGTTCATCAATTTGGTTGGTTGTCTAGACTTTTAGAGAAGATAGGACATTTGACTTTGACCAAGAAAGTTTTGATCCCTATGGTTGTAACTTGTAACACACTGCCATCGATATTGTTTTTCCCTTGACTATTGCTGGGAAGAAGGAAATGCTAATAGACTGGTTTATTCTTGTAATCTTGTTTAATTCTATACTACTTTTAGACTTTAGTGGCAGGAAGGCCATGAATCTCCTGCCTGATATATCTGACTGCTAATGAAAAAGCATAGTATGTATTGCAACTGTCATTCATAAACTTCACTTGTTTCCCTTAGAACTTGCGGTAAATGATTACTGGCTTCCCGATTATTCTGCTTCCATTGACAAGGGGGGGGGGAAAGGGTGGTGTAGAAAGTTTAATAGACCATAAAACAAGTATTCAATTGGCTTCCTTAAGATATCTGCAAACTGATATGAGCTTTGATTAATACTATCCCCAGGATGAGCCTTTTAGGTATATGCATGCTCTGACAGATATGTTTATTCATGTTAACTTTACATGAAAAATATACTAACACTGGTCTTTACTATTTAGAGGGTGTTTGGATTACCATTTAGCACACTTACTGTGGCAATGCAAATGCACTTGCATTTATCTGCAATCAGAAACTTCCTTGAGACTTGAGAAACACTTGATCTCTATCAAATTTTGTCGAGTCTGCACTACTTTGATATTTCACTGCTACCTTCTGCAGGTGCTTGTGGCTGATTCAGATAAGTTCGCGTATTCTTTAGCAGAACCATGGACGCATCTAATTAATATGGTTCAGCAAAAAGGTGGATACTCGCATGTAATTGCTGCAGCAGGTTCATTTGGAAAGAACATAATACCTCGTGCTGCTGCACTTCTAGATGTTTCTCCCATCACGGATGTAACTGAAGTATCTGGATCTCATGATTTTGTGCGGTATGTCGACTGTTTCCTCTGCGTTGTCTTCCTTTGTTTGCTAATCTGGAATGAAATGTCTACTTTAAAAGTCTACATAAGGGATAGTCTAATACATGAGTCGAGGCTTCTATAAGAGAATGGGTTTATGATTCATCAGCGTATCAAATTAGTCTTCTTCCTTAATACTGGTTTTATTTTTCATTTTTTTGATCCGAATACTGGTTTTATTTATTAAATCAGTGCTACTGCACATAATCTCTTGGGATTCACAGATTTCTGTAGTACTGACTCATTGAAAGCTTGAAGTATCATAGATTTTCATTATTCCGTAATGCTCGTCATGTTTCTTAAATCAATTTTTCTAAATCAGACTCCTATGACTCATTGAAAGCTTAAATGCTTGCTTCCATATTTTCTTTTAACTTTTTATTCTTTCTTGTGACAGCCTGAAAGGTTTTGATCTTTTTGTTATTTGTATCTATCAGGCCAATATATGCAGGGAATGCCCTTAGTACCGTTCGTTATACTGGTCAGTTCCCATGCATGCTGACTATCAGGTCGACTTCTTTTCCTGTCACATCTGAATCAAGATCTGGTGCTGCTCCGATTGCTCAGGTTGATCTCTCAAACTTTGGTGGAGGTCTGTCTATTCTTTCCACCCAACATCCGAATATCATTTTCTTGAGATTTCGTGCTCATTATTCATTTTTTATTCTGCTGAGCAGCTGGGGTGGTTTAGAAGTGTATTATGTTAATCCATTATGTCTTTTGGGTTGCTATTGAGGATGTCTCTGGCTTTCCATTTTGAGTAAAATTACACTAAGAGAAGCAGATGTAATGATGTATATCTCCTTGGTCTGCTGATGTCCTCAAAGTTATCTTGATTTAAGAAGTGTTCGGACTATTACTTTTAAATAAATTTTTCTTAGTGCCCCTTGTATCCTGCATAATGTGTTGTCCATGTTCGCATATATGCAGAAGTGGTTGGTAAATCAAGATATGTAAGTCATAGCTCTCAAGATTCTGAACGCCCAGATCTTGGGAATGCACGGGTTGTGGTCACAGGAGGGCGTGCCTTGAAAAGTGAAGAGAACTTCAAAATGATAGATAAGCTTGCAGAAAAACTTGGTGCAGCTGGTACTTCCTTGCCTCCTTATTGATCATCCTCTGTTGTCTCCTTCACATAACACATCATTCACAAATTGAATTTTTTTTTTTTTTCTAGTTGGTGCTACACGTGCTGCTGTTGATGCAGGCTTTGTTCCGAATGATCTACAGGTGAACTACTAACTCTTATCTGATAAGTATATGTAGTTTTGAGCAGCTTTATGTATCTTCAAAAAGCCTGAGCATTTTTTGGGTATAAAGCAAGTAAAATTGTTAGATCTTATGCAAACTTATGGCTAACACTGTCAGTGAATTCCTTCAAGTGATTATTGAAACTGAAACCTGTTACACTGAACCTCAATCTGGAATTGGCTGAACAAGCAGCGCAAAGTCATTTGAGCAATGCTGTTTTTATTATTTGTTTTTAGATGTTTCCCAATTCCCTTTGTGTGCTTTGTTTTAGGTTGGGCAAACTGGGAAGATTGTAGCTCCAGAGTTGTATATGGCATTTGGCGTATCCGGGGCAATTCAACATTTGGCAGGCATTAGAGATTCCAAAGTCATCGTCGCTGTTAATAAGGATGCAGATGCACCCATCTTCCAGGTAAATAAGAGACCCTGCAATGTGATTGAACTATTTTTGTTTTTCTTTTGCTAGTTTGCTGATTTCGACGTTTTTGTGCGGTTTAGGTGGCTGATTATGGACTAGTGGGAGATCTCTTTGAGGTTATTCCGGAGTTGCTAGAGAAGCTTCCTGACAAGAAATGAAGATTTGAAATGTAGGGAGAGTAAGTTGAAATTGCCATTGCTCATACATGTAACAACTTAGGGAATTTGGGTGGGTTTCCCTGTAATGTTCCATGTGGAACATGTAAATTTCTTATTTCTTATTTCATTGGCTTTCTTATTTGTGGCTTTCTTATTTCCTGTAATCTGTGTTGTTCTTACAACTGCATATTTGCAAATTTCCTTCTATCACAGTGGCAAAAGAAAAAGGAAAAACAAAATCGTTGTGGGAGAATATTGATTTTATTCAAATAATTGTTGACGAGATGATCTCATAAGTGGGAATGATGTGCTACCTATACTTATGTTCGCCTCCACTGAAAACCTTCAGTTTTTGGATGAGCTCTTGGATTTTACTCCTAGCTAAACGATCAAACGTACCTATGAATATAACTTAATTTGAATACTCTCCATTATATAATACTGTATAACATTGCACCTTTTAAATTTTTTATGCATGGTTTCAATGCTTTTTGAATAACTGTACGATACTCAAAACACCATGAATACAGAAGCCCTAGGCCTGTAAGGGTCTCGTTACACCAAAAAGAAAAAATTAAAATATAAAGGTTTCATATTTATGTAAGGTTTGATTGCTATGAATGAAACAAGAAAGCGCATCTAGTGTAGTGGTATCATAGTACCCTCCCACGGTACTGACCGGGGTTCGATTCCCCGGATGCGCATATTACACTTTTTGCTCCTTTCTATTTTGTATAACTGAAATCGAACACTCACGTACCAAGAAGAATTTCCGTGGTTTTATTTAATTTTTTTTTTACACGAAAAATGTTAATTTTGGATGGAAAATTGATTTATAAGCACTTTTGAGTACCGAAAGGAAGATTGATTTATGCTCTTATCATCACTTGGACGAGGCCGGATACAGGTTTTTCCAAAATCAATACTGACGGCGCCGTGAAGGAAGATGGTTCGGCGGCGGCTGGAGGTGTGATTCGTGACGATGAGGGAAGATGGCAGGTTGGCTTCGTCATGAATATTGGTGCGTGTACTGTCCCAATGGCGGAGTTATGGGGCGCACTTTGTGGGCTTCGTTTGGCCTGGGATCGGGGATGCAGGAGTGTTTGTTTGGAGCTTGACTCACAGCTGGTGGTTCTCCTCCTTGACAAGCCTGTGGAGCGTTATCACCCCCTTTTTAGCCTGGTGGCGCAATGCCAGGGCTTCATGCGGAGGGATTGGACTATCCAATTCTGGCACATTTATAGGGAGACTAACTCTGTAGCGGATTCTTAGCTTCTTTTGCTCTTTCGTTTAGTTTAGGATTTCATGTATTGCTTGACTAGAGGAATACACCTGCATTAAAATATTATCTAGCTAGAAGACAAACTGATGTATATTCATATGTGTTGTGCTGGCAAGTCTAGAACCATCTCAATGGTCTATATATACCTTGTACTGAGCATTCATGAATTTGAGCAAATATTTCTCTATTCCACTTTCTCTGTTTTGCCTTTCTAGCATGGTATCAGAGCTCCAAAAAGGACCAACGTCCTGAAAGAATCCAAAACCTGAATTTTCAGAACCATGGATGCAGACCTTCCCCAAGACCCATCTCTCTTCCAAAACAAAAACCCTAACCCTCCACAAAATGAAACCCTAGCCCCGGCGGCGCCCCAACAACCCCAACCACAGCCCTTGCAAGTTGCAACTCATGGCTGCTGCACATCCTCTCCCTTCTTTCTCCAGCTTCATAACCGTGAAGCTAACTCAAACAAATTTTCCCATTTGGAAAACCCAAGTTGTGCCTTATCTTAGAGCTCAAGATCTCTTCTCCCATGTCGATGGAACCAACCCTTGCCCTCCGGCAACTCTCTCCGGCGGATCCATAAATCCTGCATACAACACATGGGTCTCTCGTGATCAGCTTGTCATGGCTGTACTCACATCTAGCCTTACCGAAGAAGTCCTTGTTCAGATAATGGTCTACACCACTGCCTCATCTATATGGTCCAATCTCCACGATCTCTTCGCTGCTCGGTCAAGTGCTCAAGTGGTGCACACTCGCCTTCAACTAGCCTCTCTCAAGAAGACGTCAGAAACTGTTACGGAGTACTTCAATCGAGCCAAAGGACTCGTCACTGCTCTCGCTTCAGCTGGACACCACATCCTTGAAACAGAGAAAGTGGAATAGAGAAATGTTTGCTCATATTCATGAATGCTCAGTATAAGGTATATATAGACCATTGAGATGGTTCTAGACTTGCCAGCACAACACATATGGATATACATCAGTTTGTCTTCTAGCTAGATAATATTTTAATGCAGGTGTATTCCTCTATTGACCCACCGGAGGGTGTTTTACATTTATTGTCCTTAGATGTAAGGGGCCGAGCTATCGCCCGCTTGATTACTACTTAACTCCTTTTCTTTTCAATAAAAGAGTAAACCCTGGAGAGTGATGCCTCTCTTTCGACCAAAAAAAGAAAACACCAAAAGAAATTTTTTTTTTCGTGGACATCAAAAGGAAAAGTCGAGACCACAAGTGCACCAATGGGAATTGCCCTAAATTTTTTAACTTATGCCATAATTAAGAACATAGGTTAATATTGAACGTTGTTTCCCAAAAGTAAAACCATAAATACAAATTAATAAATTCATTAGAATAATTAATACCCTGTAAAATCGTAGATAAATAAAATCCAACAAATGTTTATATGTTGAGGTTCTTAGTTTTATGTCCCCTAGTTAAAGACGTGGTAATACTAAACCAATTCAATGTTAAGTTATCCAATTTTCTTTTCATTACCATCTACTATAATATATATATACAGTATAAAGCAGAACCCAAGTCTTTGTTAAAATTTGCGCCACATCATCAACCCTGAATAAAATAATGATTTTATTTTTTGCACTGATTTTCAAAAAATAACTTATATATCTTCTTGATATCTTATCCAATTTCCTTATGTATACTTAATATCTTACTCAATCATATATCCTTATACGAATAAGGCAATTCAAGTGATTTTCTTTTATATTCTTTAAAAAAATTCTTATTAATTAGTATACATTTTTGTTATTATTGAATCTGGAAGAATAGTGAAAAAAATTCACATGTGTCAATACTATATTCATTAATAGTATAAATTTGAAAATTTGAATAGAACTATTTTAGAATTAAAATTGTATGAAGAAAAGTACATATATAAGTCAATATGTTCGGACTTTGGTCTATCGGATTTGGATTAAAAGTTCCCGAGTTAAAAGCGTATTCGTATCAAAATTCAATCTCAAATCGGTTAATTCGATTTTATATTTACATTACCCGTACATGGTACGGGGTTTATACTAGTTGACAGTTGAAAGGTTGTACTAACACTAATTAACTAGCCTTGATATTTATTTTGTGCATAAAAACTCATTTGTCAGTAAGATTTTCAATCATTTTTCCATATATTTTATACTCACATAAAATAATAATTTCTTATAACATAAGCGAATTAAACTTATGTACCATCAGATCTTGGGTGTATCAGTTTTGTTTACAATAATTCGGGGGAATGATCATGATTCATGAACGCCATAATTGGCAATGATATATCATATATGGGACGTCCTTGAAGATTCCATGCAGTTTGACACTTTGACCTCCCACAACTCAGCTTTGCAATCTTAATTCTTTGATCGAAGAAATTAAAATAACTTATGAGTTTTGACATAATTTACTTGTACATATAAATCTACGCTAATTCTACAACGACACTGATCATTATCGAAATAACTAAGAGTTTTGACAGTACGTGAGAACCCTAATTACATATGTATTTGGTACATAATTAATAATGAAGAAACATGGAAACCGGAACTAAGCAAAGCCCTTTTCTCCTTAGCTCAGCTCTGTTGTCGTCGCTTCCTTTTTCTTCTGCCAAATTAACTCCTCCTAATTCCTGCATATTTATCATATTTGTTAATATTTGATTGTGTAATTGTGTAGCTGATTAATTAATGTAACGTGTGTAAGAAGTACGTTTATATGATTAAAAAAATACTATTATAATAATTACCAGAGAAGAAGCCACACAATAACCTCCATCTTGTTGCTGTTCGTCGACTAAGTCTCGGAACAAATTGGGTTTCTGTTCAATTATAACAAGACAAAATCCAAGAATGAATAAGAAATGTATAATACTATGTAGAATATTTTTTAAAGAAATACCCAAAATATGGAATTTGAATTCTCACCTGGAAAAAACTGAATTTATTCATTTTTGGGGTGTGATCAGGCGAGCTAGCAGTATCCTCCAAGTCATCATCATGATCAACAAAACTAAAATCTGTTCTTCTTCTCCTTTTCTTAGCCCTAGTTGATCTCTCACAAACCCTCTCTTGCAGAGGATCAGTCACAGTAAAAGAGGCGACAGACAAAGAGCCCGAAAAGAACGAGTCGGTTTTGGTTTCGGTTTCAGTTTCGTTACGACGAGGAGGGCAGGAGGACTTAAACCGATCAAGGTAGAAACCCCAGCTGCTCTCTTGTTCATCATCAGAAGAAGAAGAATCTGTTTCATTATAAGAAGAAGAGTTATTAAGAGGCTTGCTCATGTAGTTTGTGGACATCATTGACTCCATCTATCTAAAGTAACAAGTACAAAATGATTTATTTCTATGCGGTTTAGTTTTTGGAGGAAGATAAGAAATAAGGGTATTTTGATTGAAAGGCTAGCTTGAGGGAGTATGTATATGTAAATATTACAATTGTGATCTGTGAAACAAGGCATCAAAGAGCTCTCTTTATATATATAGAAGCTCAAATGGATAAAGGAGAGTAGGTATGGAGACCAGAATTAAATGATTGTCTTCAAGAATCCTGCGTATGTGGGCCACCAAAAGTTGAGGAATCTTTATAGGGAAGATCTCCTTAAACCACTGATTAAAAAATGATTGGTCAAGTCAAGCTCTTTATACATTGAGAAATTGCTTCCCAAAAATATTGTTATAAGAGATGAAATATGCTATATAGTATATGTCGATCTTCGTAACAGTCACACTGTAACACATTTATACCATTATTGTTAGAAAATCTGTGTGTTTTGATAGTTCCAAATAGGTTGCTAACAAGAGTTGTCGACATTGTAAGAAGTCACCCAAGGTCATTGAACGTCAAGAAGTCATTCGGAGGAATTTGGCGGGAAACTATAAAGGGAAATTAGACATTTAGACCCGAATCCGATGGGTATCCGACAAAACCGACCCAACAAAGTGGACAAAAAACCGAAAAAACGTGGGTTGAATCGGGTTGCGGGTTATCGGGTTACGGTTCGGACTCAGTTTGGGGTTATCACTTCTCTGACCCGACCCGACCCGCCAACCCGACCTGCCAACCCGACCCACCAACCCGTTTTATATTAAAAAATATATTATGTATTGATTTTTTACTTAAAAAAATAATTCTACATTGTGTATTTGTGTTTACTGTTTTTGTTTTCTTGTGCACCCCATACCCTAAGTTCCAAATTCCACCAGCCACCTCCCTATTCCCTACCGAGTACCCCTCGACTACCTAGCCTCCATTCATCCATTCTCATCTCCGACGCTAAACTTCAATGATGTAATGACCCCCCTCCACATGAAAGATGTTCTGGTTTTGAACAACTAGATGTACTTTGGGTGGTTTTAATTTGGACTAAATTTCAATTGGATATAGTGTACTCGATAGCAACCCAAAGTATAACCCAATCCGACCCGAAAGTCGATGGATTTCAAGTGGTTTGGTTTAGGGTTGCATCCAACGGTTTCTGGTTCGGGTTGGGTTGGTAGTTTTCAATGTCGGGTCGTGGATCCAACCAAGCCATACCTGATCCGACCCATTGTCATCCCTACGGGAAACTGTGTGTTTTGATGAATCCAAAATATAAGTCGCCGACATCACAAAGATAATATCAGAAGTCGTCGACCTCCTTGCCAACCTCATTGCCCAGAAGTCCGAAGCCGCGCGGAAATCTATAAAAGGCAAAACACGTGAAAGGTTTAAGGAAAGCACGGAAGAAGATTCGGGAGGTTTTATTAAGGCAAGAAGGAGTGCAGAAAGCCGAAAATCTTCATGGATTATTGGGAGATAATTAGGAAGATTTTATTGTGTCTTAAGAAGTATTTTAGGGAAGATTTTGTAAGAATTGTGCGTAATTCATTCCTTAGGCAAAAAGGGTGAACTATGCAGCAATCTCTCTAGGTATAAATATAGTTCGGGTTCTTGAGAGAGTTTGGTGGAATGAGGAAGAGAGTTCTCAAGGAGAAAGTTCTTGAGGACGTCAGGAAGTAAGAGAGCGAGTTTAGAGAACCTAGGGAGTCAAGAGAAAAGCTTTGTATTTGGTGTTTGTGTGGTCCGAGAATCTTGAACGTGGGATTCGTTCATGGTCCTTTAGAAGAGCGTGGGATTCGGTCTTTGAGAGTGTCCTTTAGGAGGTCATGGGATTCGGTCTCTTAGAAGGTGAGTATGAAAGGAGTTGTATTGAGTGAGGGTTGAGTACTTAGGCAAGAGTACTTGCAAGAGGGTGTGGGATTCGCCTAGCGTGGAATTCGCATCTTGGAGCAGGAGAACATTTGTAAGCCCGAGAAATCAATATAACGAGTCGAAGTACTCTTCAAGTCCTACCAAGTGAGAAGCTTGGGAGACAAGTGGTTTTTCTCCTTGCAAGCACATTGGCTACAAGGAGTTTCCACTCTAAATAACCGTCTTCAAATCTGATATCTTTAAGTTCTTTCCTGTGTTTATATTCCGCTGCGTAACATAAGTTATTGACTCTGATTGCCGACATCGTAGGTGTCAACGACTTCTAAGTACTAACAAAGATCCTACAATTATCATACCAATTATAAGACATATAGTATTATCATACCAATTATAAGACATATAGTACTAACAAAGTGCTCATGAGAAGCACAAGATAGGTAGCGAAAATATTGAATTTTGTTCCCTATAACTAGCTAGACCACATAATTGAATGTCTGGTTCTTTATTCAGTCTATTCTCTAGCTAGTTTCCTTCATTGAAACACTTTAATCCATTGTTTCATTCATGATCATCATGGGCATAGATGAGGTGCATCATACAAATTTTATGCAATGTGAGGTGTATTATTAACCCCTGGGATATCTCCATCTACAATCCAGATTAAAAGTGCATTATATATTGTAAAAAATTCTCCTTTCTTGTTTTAAGATGCACTTTAATATTGTATAACGCTCCGTAATATTGTCATTTAGAATTGCACTTTTAGTCCTATACAATGCAATTTAGATGTTTTACGGTATTTTTTTCTTGTTGTGTATTCGCACCTAACTTATATTTGTGATGTACTAATATTCATAAACGATTTTTCTAGAATGCATCCCAAAAGGATACATGATAAGAATCTATAGTTACAAAGACTTGTTTAAATTTAGTATTTAGGATTATCTAAGATTTTCTTAAATGGATTTTAGTTTCTAACTAGGAGTGATTATAAGGTGGCCTTAGGAGATACTATGACAAAACCAATTCATAAATCATAAGATTGAATTAATATAAATTCTCTAAATTTTACATCTTGAAATAGTGTAATTAAGGAAGCAAAATTTTACCGATCCAAATTTGCATTTACAAAAGATAAATAAAATTGCAGCAAGTAATATATTTCAGTGTGAGAGACAATAACCATATCCCTTAATTGCTGCGGATACAGTTCAAACGCGCACAAGACTTTAAAAGTTGAATTAATTAAATATTGAATTCAATTTTGAATGAAATATATACTGTAGACATGATCTGCTGAACATTTTACAATGATGGAAAATATTATATACATTTTGCAATGAGCATTTTTTATTGGTCAAGGATGAGTATGAACAAGACAAGGACATCATAATTGGGAAGCATGTTTTATTAACTGCTATAATGCTACATGATCCATTAAATAATTCAAATAAATGGGTGCAAATTGTAACATATAATTTATGCTAAGAAAACGAACCTTAACTTTAATCTCACTCCAATTGTTGGGGATTTGAAAGTTCTCCTACAAATAAATGACTGGTTTAGTTTATTTCTTGTTTGATAGAGAATTTAAGTCATTATAATAGGAAAAAAGATTCCAATGGTATTGATGTTATTGTCTACTAGCTAGATTGACAATGTTTAGTTTATTTTGATGATTAGGTTGGTACCATCATCATGGTTCTAACAATTTTTTTTAGGCCCTTTTTAGAGAGCCGTCTAGGTATTTGTCTAGGCTACCTAGCTAGGTAATCGTATAAGCCGTTTAGGTATTAGGGCGTCCCTTTCCGCCATTTTTTTTGGAATAAAGACTGATATTTTCTCTATATACAATTTATTTGATGGATGTATGTATCCATAGACGCACACAGGGAGTTATGAGTGGGTCCCTGCTCCCCTCCTGTCGGGTTTATTATTAGTATGTATATAGACTTAAAACATATATAAGCACCTGAACTTGTCTATTTTGGTAATTTGGACACCTAACCTTTAAAATGGACCTAGTGAGCACCCCAACTTGTCAAAGTCTACCTATTAAACACCTCATTCTAGGCGTGACATTGTGCGTGTGATGCAAACTTGATTTGGGAGTGTTTTCATTAAAAAAACATATATTTTTAAGCTTACATGTATAAAGAAATGTGTCCGCCAATGTGGTATAGTGACGGATTTATGTGACAAATAATTAAACGAGGAGGCTTTATCTGGCATTACCTGGCCTTTTTTTCCTTAACCATGTTCATGTAATGGCGCGTGAGTATTACGACACTCTATAATCAGGGACGAGGTGTTTAATAGGTAGGTTTTGACAAGTTAGGGTGTTCAATATGTCCGTTTCAAAGGTCAGGTGTTCAAATGACCAAAATAAACAAATTCAAGTGTCTATATATGTTTTTAGCGTATGTATGTATATTTTAAATTAATTTGTATTAATATGACATAAAAATCAATTAGTCTAGACTGCTTATTGTTCAATTTGGTTTTCATTCCATCCAATGTTCACTTCTCTGTAACATAACTTTGCGTTTTTATTCATGACTTAACTAAAGGCGTCGTGCCAAGATCAAAGATAAATAACCCAAACTACAAACAAAGTATAGTAAGCAAGTAAGGGGTCGAACCCAAGAGAACTAAGGCTTCTAGTATTAATAATTCTATCAACTAAAGAAAGGGGGTTTAAGATAGAGATCTAGACTAATCTAAACTAAGAAAACAAATACTAACAAACAAACAAATATGAAAACAAGTTCATTCAAAAGATCCACTCCGAAATAATCACTCGATCATAGATTCACCCATTAATTTCATTCACACCTGTGGTTAATTCCTATCCTGATCATTAACAATCCCAAGTCCACGGTTCAAGCAATTGTTTAACCCTAGCAAGGACACTTAACCTAGAATTAGCATTGAGAACAAGGATATGCAGGATATAATATCAAACAAATCAAGCTACGAGTCAATTGCAAGATAAAACAATCAATTCTCTTCTTAATCCTAGTTGCATAGATAAGAGGTCTAGGTTAAGTTGTTTGCACAGATTGGTTTTGTCCACGGTCAAAACCCAATCCAACAGTAGAACATCAATCAATTCAATAGGTTAGCTACTCCTAGAGAAACAATCAACATTCATAAGATGAAACACAAGAGAATCAATATCAACCAAAGGATAGAAATCAATTATCAAAACCTCATAAGTTCATACATCAGAGCTTCTCCCTTGAATAAACCCTAGGGGACTAGCTCTCCAAAATAAATAAAGATTTAATTGAATCTAAACTAAGATATGAAATTGGATACCTAAAACCTAAGGAAGCTCCTCTTTATATAGACCTAGAGAACATGCTCCCCTAATCTAATTAGGAAATGACAAAAGATAGAAAAGGAAAGAGCAAAGATAAGAACAAGGAAAGAAGATAGAAATCTCGCCTCCCTCAGATCCGGCATTACCGCGGCCGCGTCGTCTCCACCGCACCCGCACTTTTGCAACAGAATAAACAAGTCGTCTCGGGCAACCACCGCGGGAGCAGATCTTCCAGCGCAGGCGCGGAAATCGGACAGAATCACTAGCGTTACTTTGGAGGCTGTTTTGACTCTCTTTGGCTTGGAATCTGACTTCATTGTAAAAAGATGAATTGAAGTTTTTCGCGTTAGTTTTCCAATGACACCGTAATCAGCTCAATCCAACCACCATAGCTCTAGATACGGCCATCACAAGCAAGAGGTGTCGCGTAGACAACTCAAAATGCCTTAAAAATTCTTGAAACTTGAATCCTTGTGTTTTCGGCCTAGATATTACAATTACGCACAAACTCTAATCTAAACACACACTCAATAACGCCCTAAAATACAAGAGTTAACCCATACAGACTAGAGCGAACCAAATCACATTACTCGTTTGTTATTTGGTAAGTAAGGAAAAGGGTCAAACTCATGTATCTAATTAAGTTTTTAGATTATGGTTCATTCATCACAATTAGGGCTGGGCAAAAAAAACCGTAATCGAATAACCGATAACCGATCACTATTTTCGGTTAACCGTACCGGAAAAAACCGAGAAACCAGTTACGGTTAACCGGCTGAAACATTTTCCGGTTAAACGGTTAGGTTACGGTTACTAGTTTTTAAATATTTGGTTAACCGAATATATAATATATATATATATTTTTTTTTCAAAAAGAGAACAACATAATTAAGCCAATTTAATGATATTAGACATATTTTGATAATAGATAAGGCGATAGGTTCAAGTTATATTAGTTATTTTTTAAGCACTCTATTACATTACAGCCTAATAGACTCAAGCTAAATCCAACCTACTTTGAAAGGCCCAAACTTAAACCTAAATAATTTAGTCCATCTACAAATAAGCCTCCATCCCAAAAACAATTGTCATTGTTCAGTCTTCTCTCTTCACTTCAGTCATCTTCAGTCTTCACGACAATACCAGACCAAGAGGTTCCTAGATCGAGCTTTAGATCGAGGTTTGCATATCTTTTCTTAGTTTTCTCTATACTTGATCTTATATACTATGATATTTTCGTAATTTAATTCCTTAGGCTAGCTAGCCCTCATTGAATTCCTTAGTGCAAGAGGGTTGCAAACCCGAGAAAAAATTGACCTAAAATTTGTACAATCTTGGCCTCATGAGACCACTTTTGAAAAGAATTGATCACTTAGGCATGAATTACGGTTGAATAATTAGAGTTCACGAGTTTATATATAGATTGGAGATCGATAGCTAGTTCCCCATCTATCTCCTGATATCCATAATGATGGTAAAATTTTAATTAGGATTTTCATAAATATATCTTTTAACTTTGGTATCTAGACATGATTTTGGTATCTAGAATAGTAAGGTTTTCTTTTCTGATAATAGGGTTTACAAACTTACAAATAGGGATGCCTTCTTGCAATTTTAATGTCTTTCAGTTGATTGGCTGCCTGTAGTTTCTTGGTGTTGTTGCTTTTGTTATCTAGAATAGTGTTGTACTGTTGTTGATCATGGCTCTATATTGCTAAAAGAAGCTGATGTTGAATTGTACGATGGTGTTAGAGGGTAGTGTCCTGATCAAGTATGTTGACTCGTGCAGTCAGCCATGACAATGGCAATTCGTTCAATTGTTTCTACACAACCATTCCAGATTGGTGGACTCCAAAGTCTTCCTCTAATCATTCCACCTCCTCCATCAGTACCCACACTGCTGCCTGCCCAATCTGAAGCAATGCAACTAAACAAGAGTGGGAATCCGATGCCAAATCTGGATCTCACTGTTCTTCAACACACAGATCCTTTTGTCGAGAAAATTCTCTTATTGCTGCTCATGTCACCCTCTTCAAATTCTCTTCACGGCTGGATCTTTAACCACAAAATGTGAACATCTTTATTTATTCATGAAAATGGCAATTCGTTCAATTGTTTCTACACAGTCATTCCAGATTGGTGGACTCCAAAGTCTTCCTCCAATCATTCCACCTCCTCCATCAGTACCCACACTACTGCCTGCCCAATCTAAAGCAATGCAACTAAACAAGAGTGGGAATCCGATGCCAAATCTGGATCTCACTGTTCTTCAACAAACAGATCCTTTTGTCGAGAAAATTCTCTTATTGCTGCTCATGTCACCCTCTTCAAATTCTCTTCACGGCTGGATCCATAACCACAAAATATGAACATCTTTATTTATTCACTCTCGACTCTTTAGAAACCCTAACCCCTCTCGTCCACCACCGCGCCGTCCCACTCCTACAATATGATCCCAGAAGTCAAAATTATCCGTTATGAAATCATGCCTATGGCGCTTTCTGGCTCTTAGGGGCGGCCTTCGTCTTTGGCATCGGCTACGTTATCCTCGATGCGTGGCGGCGCTACAGCATTATGTTGATAGCACGCCGGATGCGTGGTGGCAAATTGGTATTTTAAGGCAAACGTGTTTGTGTTTTGCGTTCTTTTTGTGATAAGTCTCTATGTGAGATTTTAAAAAAATATCTTTTTTATGTCAAAGGAAATACTCTTGTGCAACATTTGTGTTCCCGACTTGTACTAATGAATTTTTAACAAATTTCAATAAGATAATAAAGCAATATATGTTTTTTGAAACTCACTATGGATATATAAGGTCCCATTAATAAGTTAAATAAAAAATTATGGAATTTATGTAGATATAAATTATATAACTACAACAATTTAGTTAAATATGGGTTTTTTGTTTTTTAATTATTTTTCTTAAAACTTAAGGATACCTAAAGTTCATCTCAAACTTTCTTATTACATCCAACATTTCTAACATCTATATATATATATATATTAAAGAAGGAGTATCGTATGTCGTCATGTGGTTTATTTTACTACGTGTTCAACTGGGATTTAATTCACATACGTGGTGAAATTTGTGGCGCCACCTATTGTCCACATATCCAACCCTTTAAAATAATAATTTGAAGTTATAATTTAGATTTTCAATATAACAAATTGATTTTTGAATTTTTTTTTAAAATGATTTTGTAATCTACTATAATACAGTATAAAGTAGATCAAACCTATGTCTTTGTTAAAATTTGCACCACCTCACACCACGTAATCAATGTTGAATAAAATAATAATTATAATTTTAACAATGGTAAGTGGTAACTAACACTTATATCTACTTAATATCTTATCAAATTTTGATAAGTTAATTTATTTTCTTAATATAAATCTATAACAAATCTTGATATAATCAATAGAAAAAGTGATTTTTGATATCTTTGATATAAATATATAATTTTCATTTAAATGATTTTTATTTTAGGTAAAAGTGATTTTTTCATTTTTATTAAGATATTAAATAATCAATTATAATAATACAGTAGAATTCATAATGGAAATTATAAAAAATAATACATATATATAGGTTAATAGGTTGAAACTTGGGTCTATCTGACTTGAATTTTACATTCTCGAACAAAAAGCAAGTTCGAGTTGAAATTCGATCTCTAATCGATTAAGTCAAGTTTACATTTATATTACTCGTACATGGTACGAGATTTGTACTAGTATAAGAAAAGGACAGAGATTGGTCTTCGAGTGCAAAGGCAAAATGGAGCTTTAATGGAAGACCCGCCTGTCGAGCAAGCACGAAAGTCGACAGAGGTCCCAAATGAATTCGCCTTTAAAAGAAAGACTTCTTCTTTGGAAGTTCTATTTCGTTTCGGGTACTTCATGGTTTCCCTATTTCAGAATTCATTAGAACCATATAACCCGATACGCAAAGCCTGGTAGGGTTAGAAACTGGATTGGAAGAAATTCAAAAAAGCCTCCACCCCTTAATACATCCTCCAACACTTGTCAGAGCTCTCTTCAGCCTCCTCATTGTTGGGCTATGTAGTCTAATTCGTGATTAGGCGGAACGAAGACAAAATGAAGTTGAAGATAGGGAATTGCGATAGTTGTAGAGTGCGCCACGGGTGCAACCAGGCGATTGCGACAAATCATGTAAGGCAACTCGAGGTCGTGACCGCGACTTCAAAGGTGTGACCCCGTCTTAAGCAATGTTGCTCGTGTAACGGGCACAAAATGACCCGTGGATGACACAAATAAAACGTAGTAGAGCATGCACACATTTTGGACGGTATCTGCGAAATAAGATAGAGAAAAAGAAGTTACTTTGATTACAAGTAAAGGATTTCTTAGGATTTCTATAACTAAGGCTTTAGTCTTCTATACATACCATATTGATTATTGTAATTCTGTACTTAAAACTTAAGATGTTAGAAAATCCTAGAGATTGAGAGATTAGATTAGGCTTATTTGATCAGTGTCGATAAAAAGATCAAGTCATTGTAATCTTTGACTCCTCAAATCTAGTAGAGAATAAATAGCTTAGTAGTGCCCCATGCTTTGTTTTTGAGGTGAACATGTTGAACAATTTCGGTGTTGCCTTGGTCTTCGATTACTTTCTTTTTTTCTGCTTCTTGAGCAATCAATTTGTCAACTCTTATCAAATTGAGGTTCATGTAGTTGAAGATGGAAATATGAAGGAAATTTTTCAGTGCAGAAGTTTGATCGGTCAGACTTCGGATCCTGGAAGATGCATGTTCACAATTACTTGTATAGGTCAAATCTGCACTTATCGTTGGGTGAGAAACCGAAAGAGATTAAGGACAATGAGTGGAATGCTACTTTTTAAGTAGTACTAGAAGTTATTACCCGTGCTACGCACGGGTTTAAAAATTATTTATAAGAATCAACTTTAATTAAAAAGTCTGTTAAATATAATTTTAAATCATAATTCAAGTCATTTTCTCGAAACATAACTTTAATTCCTTTAATTGAAAACTCTTGGGCTCCATAAAGTAAAAAAAATATTTTAATTCCTTTTATTTATCAAATATCAATGAGATGAAAACAATCAATCTTAGGTCACTCAATGTCATGACATATTGATGAACCTTTAGGAATCTATGTTCACAATTTGGAATGACGCGCGAAATAAATATGAAATACCTTTTGTTCAGTAACATGGGAACTTTCATTCTTTATTAACTAAAAATAAATTTATTTCTCAACTTTATCTGGGCAATGATTTTTAAAAGTCTACTTCATATGTTTTTTGTCTAATGGTCTAATACACATATTTTTCAAATATGTGTATTAAATTATTTTTTTTCAATGACTAAAATCTTAAAACAAAATTGAGATCTTATGCCCTGGACAATAGTTCAGGTTTTATATATCTGTGTCAATTCAAAATAAAGATCGAATAAAAAAATACACAAATTATGAAATTTTATAAAAATATAAAGGCTGATAATCACCACAAAAAAAGTAAATATAAAAATACACATAGCACTAATTATGAGTTAACATAAATGCGCCAAGGTATGATAATATGAAATATAATAAAAATAGTATTATTTGTATAGAATGTTTTATAGTATTATACACACAATAAAAAAATGTTGCTAGAGAGGTTTGAACCTCCAACCTTTGGGTTATTAAACAAAGGGTTTACTGCTATGCCATTGTGATTGATTTGATTATAATTGCATATTGTTTAATTATATAGGGAAGATTGCAATAGAAGTTAATGAAGCAATAAATGAGGACACAACCTAATTTTTATATATATATAGATATATGCGTATTAACATAATAAATTATTTTATATGTTTCTTTTAACATGTAGAAGTTACTCCCTCCGTCCCAATTTGTTTGTCCTAAAGCAAACATTTTGTGGTTATTAAGGAAGTGGTAAAGTAGTATTGGGAGAAGAGAAAGTGGGTAAAAGTTAAAATTAAATGAGGGTAGTTTTGTAATTTTATATGAGTGAAAAGTTGAAAAGTGATAAAGTAGAAGAAAATGTTGGATAATGGGGGTAAAAAGTGAGATGGAATGAGGGTAAGATTGTAAGAAATTATTGATATAAAAGGAAAGGGGACAAACATTTTGGGACGACGGAAAAGGAAAGAGGACAAACAAAATGGGACGGAGGGAGTATTATAATACCTTGTTAAGTATAAAAATGCATAAAATAACCTTTTAAATCAACTCTCTTTCACAATACACGGGACCATGGTGAAGGCAAAACTTGATGGATTATTGTCAATTTTCACTAATCTTAAAAGTTAAACCACGCATATTCGTCATTGCAACTTTGTCCATCCACGTTGTCACAACTTGTCGAAGCCTATGCCACTGCAATGGCCCAAAATAATTTTCGGGAGTATTAATGCGAGTAATACTAGGTTTGACAACCATTACCCCTCTTTCCTCACTTTTTATGTAAAAATTAAGATAATTCTCCACAATTTTCTAAGATGAGATTGATAACCCTATCATCTATTCTCCTCTAACCATTAACCCTTTCCTTCACTTTTCATTCAAAAATGAGAGAATCACTATCATTTTACATGTTAATTTTTTTCGGAAATTTCGCCTGGTAACCCTGTGGTTTAGACAATTTCGCGTGGTACCCACCCATTTACACTATTTCACGAGGTAACCCTATTGTTTTGACAAATTTTGCCAAATAGCCCCATTGTCACATTATAGTCTAAAATGATAAATTGTTTCTTTTTTCCTTTTTCTTTTTTCTTTTTTCTTTTTGCTTCTTTCTTCTTTCTTCTTTCTTTTTTCTTTTTTCTTTTTTCTTTTTTCTTTTTCCTTGTTCCTTTTTCCTTTTTCCTTTTTTCCTTTTTCCTTTTTCCTTTTTTCATTTTTCCTTTTTCCTTTTTCCTTTTTTCTTTTTTCTTTTTTGAGAAAAAATTGTATTTAAAAAAAATCTCTTACAAAAATTTCATATTCCAAGAATTAGTAGTTGATTTTTTTTTCTTACTAGCTAGTGTTATTATGACTAGAATATACTCCCTCCGTTCATTAATGTTTGATGTTTTAGCCAATTAGTCTTGTTAGAAAATGTTTGATATTTTTTACACTTTTATGTATCTATTTTTCAAAATTTACCTCATATAAATCTTTCCTTAACAGAATTTCTCCTTAAACCATTATGAAATTAAAGCAATTTAATGGGGTTAGTTAAGTAATATCATAGTCTTTCTTAATTTCAGGTTGAAATGCTAAAACATCAAACATTAATGAACGGAGGTAGTATCATAACTATATTGTCCATATATATTATGATTTTTTTTCATTTTAAATTCAATTGGCAAAATTACAGAGAATAAATATCTTATTACATGCATAATATACTTTTCTATATTGTATTAATTGTATAAATTTAAAAGGCTAATAAAGGATTAATGAGTGATGAAATAAAAATTCTTCAAATTCGGAAATGTATACACGCATACTCCCATCATTATATGTGACATGGAGTTTCTCTTCATTCAAACTTGTTCAAATTGATAAATACAATTTCGACCTCAAATTTTCATGGGTTCTCTTCCAAAAATTATTCATTAGCTTGATTTAAAATTAATTTTAATATATTCTAAATGCTTTTTTTTTTTAATCTTGATTTAAACTTGGTTTTTCAAACATTGACAACATATGATCCTACACAACAAATTTCTTATTTTAAAATTAAGCACAATAATAATTAACCCAAATCCACCAATTGTGATAATAAACAAGAATTTAAAATGGTTAATTCTTAAATAATTTTAAAGCTTTGGTGGTAGAATAACGGTAGGGTTATTTGACAAAATTTACCAAAACTACAGGGTTACATCGTGAAATAGTGTAAATGGGTGGATACAACATGAAATTGCCTTAACCACAGGGTTACCAGGCGAAATTTCCGAATTTTTTTCTTTCCCTTTCTTTTCCTAATTTTTATGCCAAACGGGGGTTAATATATTCCTCTCTAATTTTTTTTGTAAACTTGCCAATTTACTACTTAAGTAACTAAAATTATTTTTTTTTATAGGAAGTAACTAAAATTATTGGTTATTCTTGATTCATTAATTTTCTAGACAAGTTATGTTCTAATAAATTCGTTTGATGGCCTTCGGGCATTTAGTCAAAACGGTTAAGCCTCCAAGGGTAGTACCTAGAGGTCACCGGTTCGACTCTCATGGACAATGTCCTCAACCAAAAAAAAAAATTCGTTTGATGTCCGTCGCCGGATATATCGTGTATGTATTTCCCTCGTTCTCTTCAAATATTAATTTGGAACTAGTTTAACCCCCGTACCATGTACGGTAATGTGATTATAAATCCAACTTAATATAGATATGTAATGTCAATAATCATGTTAAAATTATAGGATCATATATATTTATCTTCGTATTATGATTAGTTTTTTGAGACATTTAAATGGAAAGGCAAAGAGCATTACACTATTAGCCCATATACCAAAAGTCCCTTTATTTGCAATATAGCATAAAATTAAAAATATATAAGCTTTATTTCTCTCTCCTCCAAATCCCTACTCTCGTTCGCTCCATAGATCTGCAACTTCTCCGTCCTCTCGTTCTCTCGATCGATCTGCAACTCTCGGAACGATGCCAGAGATGTCTTCGCTCAGGTAAGATCGGACTCGAAAACTGAAATTCAGCTCTAATAAGAATCGGTTCCCGATCTCAGAATGGAGGATCCATGCCAGTTACAGCTTGTTGAGCGAGAAGATTTCGATGAGGAAGATGGCTTATTTGAGGCGATCGACAAATGTAAATCATTCTCTCGCACTATCTCTTTTCGGTTTTGCTTTTTCCACGATTTGTTCAAACTTTTGATTTCGTAATCACTGCGTTTTTCCGAAGATGCGAAATTAGTTGATGCTGATGGATGATCTACAGAACTAGAACTAGAACTAGACACTAATCGATCTTGTTCTCTCTCGTTTCCGGTATTTTGTTTGTGCGCTTGACCGCTAGCATGTAGTTTTTCTTTTACCTACATTTTAGATCTGAAATTGTGATCCGATTTGTTCAAAAATCGATGGATCTGATCCAATTGCTCTCTGTAATGAAATTGCGACAGCAATTGCTCATGGAATTAACGCTAGAGATGTGAAGAAGCTTCAGGATGCAGGGATCTACACCTACAGTGGTTCGATAATGCACACAAAGAAGGTTTCGACTCTTTCTGTAGCTCTTTTTAGTTTCTTCTTTCAAGAAACAAAGCTTAGTAGATTGTTTTCTCAGAATATTGTCACTTGTTAAACAAGGTAGTCTAGGAACTAGGTAGTGCTCTTGTAGTAGACAATTTTTCGATTTTGCAATTAGATTGTAACTTGTTTGTCTTATGTGATTGTGCAATTTTTTGATTTTTTTGATTTTGCAATTAGATTGTAAGTTTGTAACATGTTTCTCTAAATTAGGTAGTGGTTTTGCAATTAGATTGTGTTTGTGTTTGCATTATGTGATTATTTGCTAATTAGATTGTAAGGAGATGACAATTCGTTTTGTCACTTGTGAATTGATTATGTGATGACACTTCATTTTGTCACTTGTAATGATAATTTAGTGTTTTTTTGATAATATATGGTGATGCCAATGAGTTTTATTAAAAATTGTTTTGTCGCTTGTTATGATAATCGTTTTGTCACTTGTGCATAAGTCTTGTTTTAGCTACCCTTATTCGGTGTAATTACTATAATCTTTTAGTTATTTGCTGAATATTGTCACTTGTGATGACAATTGAGTGTTATCAAGAAGATCATTTGATAACATTATATTTTCACTTGTGATGACATATATTGTCACATTTGATGATAATTTGGAGTTGTGTGCATAAGTCTTGTTTCAGCTACACTTATTCGGTGTAGTTACTATAACCTTCTAGTTATTTGTTGAATATTGTCACTTGTAATGACAATTAGGTGTGAATAATTGTTGAATATTGTCACTTGTGATGACAATTAGGTACGGTGTGAATATTGTCACTTATGATACCAATTAGGTGTGAATATTGTCTCTTGTGATGAATATTAGGTGTGAATTTTGTCAGTTGTGATGATTATTAGGTGTGAATTTTGTCACTTGTGATGAAAATTAGGTGTGAATATTGTTACTTGTGGTGACAGTTAGGTGTGAATATTGTCACTTTGTGGTGACAAGTAGGTGTGAATATTGTCACTTTGTACTGACAATTAGGTGTGAATATTGTCATTTGTGGTGACAATTAGGTGTGAATATTGTCACTTGTGGTGACAATTAGGTGTGAATATTGTCACTTTGTGGTGACAATTAGGTGTGAATATTGTCACTTGTGGTGACAATTAGGTGTGAATATTGTCACTTTGTGGTGACAATTGATGGCAGTCAACGCCGGTCAATGATTGGTCAACGTCGGTCAATGATTGGTCAACGCCGGTCAACGGTTGGTCAACACCGGTCAACAGTTGGTCAACGTCGGTCAACGTTCGGTCAACTAGTGGAGAGAGGGGTTATGCCATGTGTGCAAATATGACATATTGTGGTATTTTCTTAATATATGGCATTTTCCAAATGCCATATAGCCAAATCATTCTAGTTTTTTTTATCAGTAGTAAATCATCTCATAATATAAATAAGTTGGATTTGTTTAAGAATTACTTTATGATAAATATCACGTTTTATTAAATATTAATATTCATGAGAAGATTGTAATTAATTCTTGGTAAGTGATAATTTATAATTTTCAGGATGATTCATCCTTTTTGGTAAATTTTAATCAATTTTTACGGGATAAAAGTATATGAGATTCTAACTACATAATTTGTATAAAGGAGGGTCCAACTAAATGTTTTATTATTGAAATGACACATGGCGCAAATTTTTGTGAAGACATTGTCTCCGCTTTATACTATAGGTGGTATAGATGCTTGGATTGAAAGTTAGACTTTTGTGGCTCAAAGTAAGACATGACGTAGAAGCCTCCTCCAATAAAAAGATCACATTTACGTACCGTACTAATTTATTAATAAGCAATTAATTATCCTTGATTTGAAGGCTAAATCAAAATCAATTTGTAGATTTCAAATGCTAAAAAAGAATCTATTTAATGTTGATGTTTTTCAATTTAAAATTATATGCTTGCTAATCAACAATCAGAAGACAATCTTCAATCATGAAAATTAATTGACCAGATGCTTTAATATCTTCTACACGAACAAGTGAACAACAAGATGCTAAACTAAGGGCATTGTGGGAATACGTATAATTACATTATCATGACAATATTATAAAATGCAGAATTTAATGCAAACATATTAAAAATATTTGGAGGATTAAGACCCTATTTGTCTCAAATTCTACATTATAACTAGTGGGTGAAGCCAAAACGTCAAGAAAATATGTGAATTTTGGTTGTGTATACTTGTGATTCGTCAGTTTCCTCTACATATTAAACGCTCTCGACAATTAGAATTCTTTCATATTGACATCAAATACAAAGAAAGGATTGGAACTAAGTATATATATAAATATGGATCATTTTTTTGCAATAACATTCCCAAATGCTTCTCCTTTGCCTTCAACCTCCAAATCTTCTCTTCCAAACCCCGGAGCATCTCCTCCACTTGTGCGTGACTCATGATACACTAGTTGATAAGTCTGGTCAATCTTCACACACCGATCGTCCAGAACTTTCTCCTCGGTCTCCAATCTTCTCCCTCCTCTCAAACTCCGAATAATTTTCAACATAACACATGTTTACATGTTTTAAAATTACGTAAAATCATAATTATATGTCACATATAAATGTTTTTTTTTTTAATTGTATCTTACATATATTGTCATTTATTATAATAAATGTAAGACTCTTGATCTTCTTAAATCAATCTCTTCCTTTTTTTTATGGCATCTATTAGTAAAATATTAAGAATTATATTATAATATTTAATATTATAAAGGGAGTATTGAATATTATAACAAAACATAAACAATACAAAAGAAAAAGTAAAATAAAAAACAAAATAAATGAAGGATCATTTATTAGACCTTGGGGGCATCTTATAAAGGGATATAGATGCAAGATAAGAAAGGGGATCATGTGAGATCAACCCTTAAAATGTAAAATGAGATCAAATCTCTTCCGTTAGATATCCAAAACTCAATGGCCCGGATTACCTCTATTTTTTTAAGCCCCTTTTATATGTAAGGGACATTTTTTGTCTTTTTCTACTTCTAATCCTTCTTTGATCGACCTTCTTCTTCGTTCGTCCCCAACTTTTTCAATCGTTCTCCTTCGGAAATCACCATACATCCATTGTTCTTTCCCCAAGTTCATCCATTGTTCTTCTCCAACATGATTCTCTTCAATTCCCTTCTCCAACAAAATTTAATCTGGTTTCTTTGACCTCTAATTCCTTTCTTATGGCTTTAGGTAGCTGATTTCAAAAATTGAAACTTGTTATTTTTGTGAACTTCTATCAATTGTGCTTATAATTGTGAAACTCGTTAATCTATGGATGTTTTCGCTTTAATCTGCTCTCTTTTTTGTGAACTCGTTAAATTTGCATTGTCGAAAGGTTATGACAACATGAACAACTCAATTTTGATGGTTTCGATTGAATAGCTATGGCGAAAGTTCTTGCCCACCATGTGTTCGACAAAATGCCTCAACACACGTGCCTTAATTTAGATGAACCGTTTCATGACTTTCAATGAACCTTTCCTTGAAAATTTATGAACCAGAATAACATTCATTGTGAACCAAAGAATAAACGTATTTGCCCATTTGTAGTACTCATTATGTGTTTCATGTTACTTCACACATAGCTTTTACGTTTCTTTTGTAGATTGTTTATGTTTTTTACATTGCAAATTGACAATTTCGATTGAATAGAGAGGTTGAAAGCGTATGCTTGTCAAATTGCCCACCATGTGTTCGACAAAATGCATCAATATATGTGCCTTAATTTACATGAACCGTTTTATGGTTTTTAATGAACCTTACCTTGAAAATGTATGAACCATAATGAGATTCTTTATGAACCAAAAGAAGAATCGTATTTGCACATTTGTAGTACTCATTATGTGTTTCATGTCGCTTTACACATACCTTTATATTTTTTTGTTGATTGCTCCTCAAGCTCGGGTCATTCTAACATGTCTAATTAACATGGTGATGCTAGTATTGATGGAGTTTCATCGAAGGATTTTCATAATAATACGAGTATCATTGGTGAAACCCCATTGGATGATGCTGAGAACGATACGATGCCTACATTCTTCACTTATCACAAGATTGTTCTTATTTCATTACTACTTGTACGGCTGAGGATAAATCTCAAACAATGTTTTGTTATGTGTGTTTGAGGATTAAGTTATTGTCTATGCACTTTAACATTAAATGAACTGTATAATTACACGACATGGACCTACAAGTGAAACACAATGAACCAAATTCCTTTCTTTTACACAATTTACGTATTTTGTCATATATGAACCGAATGATTCAAATTCATGAACCATTACGTCGAATCCAATGAACCAAATAAATAAACTTCATGAACTTAAAAATAATAAATTCAATATTTTTCTTTATACATTTTACACATCTTGTCATATATGAACCGAGTGATTTAAATTTTTGAACCATCACGTTGAAGACAATGAACCAAACAATTAAGTTTCATGAACCTACTTTCTATTGCACAAGAAGCCTTACAAGTGGACCACAATGAACCTTTTTGGGTCAAAATTAGTTTATTTACAAGTTTATCACCACTTTTTCCTTTTCCTTATTTCCTCCTTTAATCTCTACCATTAGATCTGAAAGATCTAACGATAGAGATTGTTTCTCATTTTACACTATAAGGGTTGTTCTTACTAGAACCGAACTCTGCAAGATAATCTAATTACGGTAGTAAATTAAACAAGTTTTCCAATTCACTTTCATTTTGTGGTACGTGCTTCAACTCTCATACTTCACCATTATAAGTGGTTGTTTGGGTACCTTTGAATTTTCCATGATTTAGTATTAATTATATACGTTTAGTTAAAATGTTTTGATTTACAAACCCATGATTTTCCTTCAATAAAAAAACCCTTTGAATTCCTAAGATTTTCAATTCCTCCATATCATAGGAATTACAATTACCTAGGAATGGGTGGGTAAGATTTTCTTCGCCATTTTTTTTCTATAAAATCTCAATTTAACCCCTCATAATATTTAGTCATTTTTTAATTATTACGTCTATAATCGTAATTATATTAAAATACCTACAAACTTCCCGCATATAACCAAATAAAATGTAGAATTTTCCAGTTTGGGTTCCATATTAACCTTATGTATGGGCCTCATTCTGCATGGGTTTACATGAATTCAGTATAATCTCATGTTTCTTAGCACAATTGTGTAATTAACCTCAAATATTCAATTCTGAACTCAAAAAAAAAAATCAAATATTCGAATATTCTGGAACTTAAAAAAAAAAAATTTAATTGTGAACTCTTTAGTAAAGTTGTTCACTAATAACCAAGATGTTTAATCTAACCGATAAAATTTGTGGCCAATTTTGTGACACACCTCAGTAATGCTATTTGGAAACGTTGTAATATATGAAGTCAACAAACAAATTCTACTATGATCTTATACAAATTGTACCATGCAAGTTGATATTTTTTTTGGTTTTTGTATACTCGTGTCTTCATTTTTTGGATGAGGGTGACATTCTAACAAATGCAAGATGTAGAATGATTTCATTTAATTCTAGAAGATAATGATCATTACACTTGCATTATAATAACTATTTATCTGTCTGCTTCATTTTATTTATTAATAAGTCTTCATATCGGCTTGCATACATCAAGTCTCTAATATGATTTCACATTTCTGGCACTACTTTAAGGCACATGGAATAACTTGCAACAGGCCTGCTATTGTATATAAAATAATATTCCAACTTTAAGGTCCATATATATATAATGCTAGAAAAATACAATTTTTCCATAGAAGAATAAGACCAAGACCAATGTATAAAATGCTTCAGTGAATAATGAAAACAATAATACAGAAAGTGAAAATGATATATACTATCCCAACTTGAACGATTACAAATACTGTTGAGATTAAGTCTATCCCACGTCGGGAATTAGATTATAAACCACCCACCATATAAGTACATGGGCTACTCCCCCTATTACCAATTGGTTTTAGGGTGAAACCTCATGTCCTTATGTGTCGGGCTTACCGTGCATATGCACACGAACCGACGTGTATACTCCCCACGTATATATGGCCCACCGAGATTTAACATGGTATCAGAGCCTGTTCGGTCTGGGTCCGACTATCCTAGACTAATGGGCTGGCCGGCCTTAAGGCATGAATCGTCAAGCGCAACTGGCATATTGCGGGGCCAGGCAGTTGCACTTGAGGGGGCGTGTTGAGATTAAGTCTATCCCACATCGGGAATTAGATTATAAACCACCCACCATATAAGTACATGGGCTACTCCCCCTATTGCCAATTGGTTTTAGGGTGGAACCTCATGTGTTTATGTGTCGGGCTTACTGCGCATATGCGCACGAACCGACGTGTGTACCCCCCTGTCCCCCACGTATATATGGCCCACCGTGATTTAACAAATACGAATCCATCCCTTCTTTAGCTTCGTCGCTAGTTGCTAAGGCTTTTTTTTAGTAAGGATTGAGTTATTAAACTACGTTATATTTATCATGAGGCGAATGCCGTGCTGGATCGCCTCGTGTTGATTACTTTCTCTCTTCCACTCGGTTTTCATGTATTGAGTGCCCCGTCATATGGGATTAATTTATGCATTATGGACGAGGTAAGGGGTCGGGCTATCCCCCATGAGCGGACTACCTACTTAACCCTTTTTTAATTGTTAATAAAACACTCTCTTGAGGGGTCGAAAAGTGTCATCTCGTCTTCGAAAAAAAAACATAAATGGAAAGAGTGCTTAACAAAGGCACAAAACAAATTTGTGTCTCCTAAAGACAAGGGTAAAAATCCAATCCTCCCTAAGCTTTTGGAAGACAAATTATTCCATCCCTTCCAATGGATCTTTGCTTTATGTTCCTTAGCTCCACACCAACAAAACCGAGCAAACAAAGAAGAGAATCGGGAAAACGAAAGATAGTTATAATATGGATTGATTGTAATACCGTTTTTATCATGATTTTCCGGCCTACTTGTGATAGTAGTTTCTCATTGTACATGCTCGATCCAGGACAAGTGCAACATGTGCACATGTACAGGGCCTCAAAATATGATGGAGCCTGATTTAGAGAAAAACCCAATAGTGAATAATTGATAAGAAAAAAAAAATTGAATTGATTTTTCTGTCTTGAGCCCATTTCTATATATAAAAACAACCAATATAAAGTTTTTGTGGTATTTGCATATATAGATTTGCAATGTACTTCAGAGACTTTGTAGTGTATTTCATATTTCCTTTCATTTTCGTTACAATTTCTCATATATTTTTCCATGTAATTTCTCCTATATTTGTTACCCATTTTTCGGCTTTCTCTCAATCACAATTTTTGCTGATTTGCAAGACTAATTCCCATTTGTTATTAGAACTCAAAGCATGCAAATTCTTAGAATAAGAAAATTTGATGCATTTTCTAATTATTTGTTAAGAAGCAAACTTTTCATTTGAAATGTTTGAAGAAACTAATTAAGGAAAATAGTAGTAATCTATTTAATAGGGGACTTTTGTTTTTATCCTCAATTATTTTATTAGCTAAAACTTTATTCCTACACCACATAATTTTAGTATTTGATCACTCTTAATGCCTTGAATCTTCTATTTTTATGTTTTGTAGCGTAGTATTATAATTATGGCTGAGCAAAATCCGATCCCGACCGAACCAGACTGGAAGTATCTCGGTCCGGTTTGGTCTAATTTTCTAAAGAACATGATAAAAATATACAACTATATGAAAATTAGTATTAATTTTTATGTTATGTTATAAAGGTTATTTTCAATATTTAATTTTTATTTTTATATTATATATTTAATAATATTATACTTTTCTTAAGTTAAATATAATTTTTGTAGCTAGATTATAATTTTTTCAATTAAAAATTGTTTTTTACTTCTCATAATATTAGTTTTTTAAAAAAAAATAAAAAATCTGGTCCAAGACCGGACCGGGACCGAGACCGAGACCCAACCGGGACCGATACTGGACCGCAGTTTTCCGGTCCGGACCCCGGTCCATAGATTTAGGAGAATCCGGTCCTGGTTTGGTCCGGTTTTGGACTGATGCTTAGCTCTATTTATAATAAGTGAATGACTATTTCATTGTATTCCCTACACATTCTTTTTAAATCTTTAATAAGATGGTTTTATCAAATTTGAAGGCCTTAGTGAGATGCTTCTAGAACAGTACAAACCGGATTTTCTCTATTAATCTCCACCATTATCGTAGAAACCAAATCAACAAGGGCAACATCGATATCACAAACAAATTTTGAGCGAAATAAATTCGTGTCGATACCCACAATTTCATCCGCAATATCATATCCTTCCATTGGCTAGTTATATCATACAAACCACAGTTCTATTAATCAATCATTGTTGGGAAGCCTTGTGATGAAAATAAGATGTGTTTTTGTTGCCATCCCTCTCCTCACTTGCTCTAGTGCACATAAACCAATAAGCCCCCTCTTCGTCCTTTAGTTTGTGTAGCTCAACACATGTTTCATTACATTGAGAAAGTACTAAAGTATCAGCTGGTTTATGTTCTAGTGATAGGAGTTTTTTTTTTTTTGAATAAAAGGGTAATATATTACTCAAAAATAGTTACAAAAGTGCTAGTTTTCACTAGCTATTTAAAGCATGGTCAAACTCTATTCTCTCCAACACTCTTGTGTCTTGCCTACTACACTTTCTCCATCTTGCCTTGAGGCAATTGCTAATATGTCTAATACACATTCTAGAGCACTCTTCAATGCTAATTTCCTGGTTACAAAAAATCTTAGAGTTCCTACCTTTCCATAAGAAGTACATGATAACACAATGGCAGTTGTTCCACAGATTATGGGCAAGGGAGTTGGCTCCTGACCATCCAGTTGTGTTGCAAATCCAATGTTCCACGTTGTTGCTTCTCTTGTTGAGTTTACTCCACTGCATTACTTCCTCCATAACAGATTTGGAATAGGTGCATTCAAACCAAAGATGGTTTGAGCTTTCAGTCATGTTCTCTGAGCATAATACACAGTTATCATCTTGTGTAATACCCCATTCACATAGCCTTTAGTTATCATGCCGCCTCTGATTACTCTCCAAGCTAAAAAAGCCACTCTAGGTGTGTTCAGCCTCGTCCACACCATACTTCTCCATTGGACTTCATTGCTTTTCTCTCTGAAGTTGTCATAAAGTCTTCTACTGTCCAGTTTACCATGACTAGTGTGGAGAATGATTGGGCCATCACTGGACACCAGGGAATCCACAATCTTGTCTTTCATTTGAATCATCATCTTCCAGACAGCACTTGAGGTGCTCTTACACCTGGCTTCCCAGACTGAAGACCCTCTAGTAATGGCTTTGTTAACCCAATGAAACCAAATAGAGTCAGATTCTACAATAGCATCATAGAGGAGCCCTGCTATGTTTGCCTTGTTCCAAGCTTTCAAGTCTTTCAAACCCAAGCCACCTTCCAGTTTTGGCTTACACACTTTTGACCAAGCAATAGGTGCACTTCTGCCTTCACTCTTGCCTGACCACAAGAAGTTTCTGAGGATAGAATTTATGCTCTTGATCACAAAAGCTGGGAGTGAAAAGTTCTTGCACCAATACTAAATTCTCTAGCCATGACTCTTTTGTCATTTATGGAATTCACAAGACACCCAAACCAAAAGTTTATTTGCACAAACCTAAATCTTCTAGGTAGGAGCACCAAGACTTTTCCTATCAAGTCTTATGAACAATGTCAGAAGTTCATGTGAAATCCACAGTGATTCAAAATCATAAGCTTACTCGATCATCGTGACATGATCTTCACACTATCAAGACATAGACAAAGCAAAGAATGATCAAAATGTATTTGAGGGAAACACGATATATTCCCTTGTGGGAATAAATGAGGTCAATCCCTAAAACACAATACTCTATCAAATCTTTCATGAGGTAATTCTTGGCCACGATAATTTCTTTGCCTTGTACAAATGCCACTAGTACACCCCATATATCACATATATTATGATCATTAAGAGTGCAAAAGCATCAAATTTTGTTCCTAAGATGGTCACTGCTAAACATCTCTAAAGAGTGAGCAATTTTCTTGAAGTCTCCCATAAACACTATAGGCTTGTTATTATCCATAAATACTTGGTCTCATAAGCTTCTAAGTTAATAATTTGTTCTCCTTTTTAGGATAGCCATAAGCTCCTATAAAAATCCAATTTCTTTTATTATGATATGTCTTGTAGCCATAATATGATAGGAGGAAAAAGATTTGATAGAGACATTTGCATCCCTCCACTACAAACCAAAGACACCTGAACATTCTACATTATCAACACACAACCCCATAACTCCTTAGTCATTTTTAGAAATCATTGTTTCCATCCAAAAATGAAGAATGGGATGTCCACCCAAGCCTAAGTTTGGAGAGTAGTGATTGTTCAACGGTTGCCCAATCGAATACCATTTCAACAACAAAAAATTCATTGTTGTTCATGAATATGATAGCTCCCCGTATTCGCTACTTGTTAGGAAAGTTCAATTGCATTACTCTCAATCGTAACTTTAACATGTTTTGCATCCAAATTACTCAACATATTCTAGTCAATCTTACATATAAAATCTAAGGTCCCAAGCCCTAGAAGTGATATCCTATGTCAATGTGAGGACTTCCTATGAGATCATCCATCCTAATATTACTTTCACCCATGCACGCTTAACTTCATGACTTGTTATTGTACTTGAACCATGAAAAAGGGAGAGCACTTGTTTCAATCACTTCTGAACTATTGTAGTACGGTGTTACAATCTCCCCAATTAAGCACTTGACATCATCATAAAGGCCAAATGACCTCCCTCTAGATCAAATGACCGTCCTTTAGACAAGCCAACTCATAACTCAAATTTGGCTCAAATATCATTTGTAAGGCTTGAGGCCGTAGAAACGCTATGTATTGAAAACACGAGGACTTCCTGATAGGTCACCCATTTTAGTATTATCCTTGCTCTTGAACACTTAACTTCATATTTTTTTGCCCCACTTGAAATATGAAAAATTAAGAGCTCTTGTCGACATGGGAACACCTCAATCATTGATTGGTTGCTAGTAGATTTTACATCACAAATATTCACCTTAGCACATTCATCAGTCCCAAACATATAGCAAATTCATACATTGAATTATTAAGAGCATGCAAACTCTTAGTAACAATAGTATGCAACTCAATATCAAAAGCCTTTTCACTACAAAAAGGTATTCTATAAAAACCAGGGAACAAACAAAATAGAATTTGGAGGCATATAAGAATCATAACGGTCAATATAGTTATGTGCAACTTCAACAACATGTCAGCAATCCTTAGAGAAATATCTAAAAGCAACAATGGTGGTGCTCGATGACTCCTTACTCTCAAGTCCATCGATATATTGGCTCACCCAGATCTACTTTTCACAATACCCATCAGAGTACTGTGCAATAGCATTGTTAGATGGTGTTGAATCATAAGGTACCTTGTCAGAAGCATTGGATACAAACAATACCAAGATTTTTTTCATCCAAGCTTGTTGCTAATCCTTCCCAACAATAGGAATATGCGAGTGGTGCACTACTAGTGAGGCACGAAGGCATGTGCCAAAAGGAAGCATACCCTTCTTAATATCTTAAATCCCATTAATAGTACAAATTTTATAACATGACCAAGTTTTCCACAAGCAAAACAAAATGTAGGCAAGCCAAAATTTATGCCTTACAACAAGAATTTCATAAGATTAGGGTTGTAATTAAACTGAGCCAAGTAGAACTTTATATTGTTCAGGTTTTGTTTGGATAAAAATAGGTGAACTTCAATTCGATCTCGAGCTTACTTCGAGCTCAATATTTTGTTTGGGCTCGGTTCATATAAGTGTTCATTGAGCCCGAGCTTAGTTCACAAACCGCTCATCTAATTTGCACGCGAGCAAACTACTCGAGGTAACATGTTTACATATAATTGAATGCAAAGAATTAGGTTATATCTTTTATGAATTTAGGTAAAAGAAACCTAAGAATATATAAATATGTGTACATGACATATAGGATCATTATTCCCCCTAAGTCATAGTATGGAGTTGAGATTGAGCTGATCAAAATCATTAAACTCAATTAATCCGCCATTAGAGAAAAAACTATTCTCCATTGCTTTTTGTGAAGGAAAAGCTATATAGAGATAGCACTGCTATATTCCATGCATAACTATTAGTTTTCTTTATTTAAACATCCATCTTTCATCAACAAAAATCAAAATTAAGGTTAAATTTGGGAGAGTTTAACTTTAACTTTTGGTCACAACATACTTATATATTTTCCATTTTTTCACGTTCAACCAACAATCATTTCTCGTTTTGAAGCACTTTTCGGATAGGAGAACTCACAAGGGAAAAAACTAAAGAGATCTCATGACAAGAGGGTTGAGCATAGGTCTGAAACTACGCCGAACTGGGAAAAAAAAAAAAACAAATCAAACCGAAATCGAAATTCTTGAATTTGGTGAACCGAAAATATTCGGTTCGGTTTTTTCGATTTTCGATAAATATAAGATTTTTCTTTAAAAATTTTGAACCGAATTGGAGAAACCAAAACAAAACTGATATCCAATAAATTATTGAACCAAACCGAAACCGAATTTTTAAAAATACTTGAACCGATGACTGAACCGACTATCATTGATTTTGGTTTGGTTTGGTTTGGTTCGGTTAAGTACGGTCTAAAATTTCAGTTCTGACCAAATCGTGCTCTAAGAGATGAAATTAAAAGAAGAAGAAAGCACCAATAGCATGTGTGGCAGTTTGTAACCCTAAAAAGGAGGAAGGCTTCGGACTAAAAGAGGTGCTCGATCTCATGGAGTAAGGTTTCCATCGGTCAGTTAATATGTGATTTGCATGGTGGAAGACAATTTTTTTATATGTAGCTCCATAACAATTTTTATCCTATAACAAAAACTTAAACGATGCAAAAAATTGTTTGCGCGGATGCAAAAAATTGTTATAGCAAATAAAAAAACCTTAAACGATGCAAAAAATTGTTATAGCATGTGTTGCTGATTTTATTGCTTCTTATGTGATTTACAAAAAAATAACAAAGCATGATGAACTTATCCTATAACATTTTTTTTTGGTGAACAACTTTTCTTATAATAATGGATGGCTAATGTACGTTATGCACTCACTAATGACATGGCTAATAAAAAGACATACATATATAGAAGAAACAACATGACGTATATGGGCTCAAAAAAAAAAACAAGTACGTATATATTGTGATATTGAAATGATTAATAGACTAGCTAATCATTAATAATAAACAACAACATATATAATAAGCTGGGGAAGAAATTAAAGCAGAAGTTTCTTCGAAGAGACTCGTACGGATGATTATACAACATGCTAATCTGGAAAAATATAATAAAAATGGATTCATGGATCATATTTATGCAACATATATAGCACTACAAAATGATTCCAGGCCATCATATATATAATAGTTTTGAATAAAATGGCAAAACATGCATAGTGAAGATAAAACGTAAAAGCTAATTAAGTACGTGCTACACAAATCTCTCTCTTTTATTTTTGGTGAGCAAGAGCTAGACAAATCTTGTGATACGATTTGTGTGTCCTACTAGATATCATAATCTCACCTACTAGGTTGCTAGAAAATTGAAAAACAAATCAAAAAAGAAATAGACAATTAACAAGGTGTATCCGCATTTGTAAATTTCATTCATGTATTAATACAGTTTACCTTTCTTCAAAGAATTACAAACTCTAATTAGGCCTACTTCGCTAGTTCTAGTTTCAATCAAAAAGTAATTTTTTTTTGGTAATTCAATCAAGAAGTAATTTGGCCTTGTTCTAACAACAAGGATCTTCTGGTCCCTTTTATATGGTCTCTCTTATGGTCCCTTCTTTTTGATTGGTGGAAAACAAGTAAAAAATACAAAATAGACTATCAACTTTTAAAAAATACAATAAAAAAATCTGCTTTAACCAATCGAAATGAGTGGACCACAAAGGGACCATATAAAAGGGACCACAAGATCCTTGGTGTTGTTCTAAAGAGAGTAGTTCTAGGAAAAAAAAATATATATATATATATATATTCAAAATAAATAATTCACTAAAATCCACAATTAGTTTGTTATAATGTAACTTTCATCCTCGGTACAAGTCAGTTTACTTATTCATGGTCCCTAACTCCCTATCGATTGGATCATGAGTCTGACTTTGGGTATTAAAAGTAGATTTTTCATCAAAAAACATACCATAAAAAAATGGTTTTTATATTATAGTGCATAATATCGATCAGTCTAAGAAAGTGCATAAACGCCATTATAATCTTATCCAATTCCAGTATTTTTCTTATGGCCTTATAACCCAGAAAATTATGTATGTAATAAAATTCGGCAGAATACATCTGTAGACTCTCCAACTTGTCATTTTTTTGCAAATGGACCCCCCAATTTTGAATATTTCCTATTGAACCCCTAAAATTTACTTTTTTTGCCTATTGAGTCCTTTTTTTGCAAATGAACCATCTTTTTTCGTAGTGTGAATAACACGCGCTGACCGGGGCGATTTTCATTCCACTCAACAGCCACGTGACATCCCAGATTTGAAAATGGGGGGATTGTGGATAGGAAGAAGATGAAGAAGAAGATAGGGTTTGGGACTCCACATGGCATATTTTTTTTCCATGTAAGTAATTTTGGGGAACTTTCACAGCCCAACTAGAGGAGTGACTTTCGCGCGCCACGTCAGGTCAGCAAAAGGGGCTCAATAGGAAAAAAATGTTAAGTTTGGGGGTTTGATAGGTAATGTTCAAAGTTGGAGGGTCTATTTGCATAAAAGTTATAAGTTGAGGGGTCTAAACATGTATTATCGAATTTCGTTTCTTTGCTATCTCACTTTGAGATCCCAAAAATAAAGTTGGCGTCTCCTTTTTTTTTGGTTGAAGGAGAGGCGGCAGTCTCCGTGCCCTCTAGGGGCATTTTATTAAATAAGCAAATAAGGCTAAGTAGTACGCACGTGGGGGATAGCCCGACCCCTAACATCATCAAGCAACAAAGAAATAACACCCTCAGGAGGGTCAACCAATACATTAAAACCAGTCTGAAAAGAAAAAGCATAAGAATCAATAAAATCAGCAACAGTATTTGCCTCCTTAAAAATATGACGAAACTGGACATCCCAGTTTCTACGAAGAAAGCTTTGGTACTTGACTACCAAGCTAGCTAAAGGATGACTACTCTCTATAGGACGCCCCAAAAGTAAGATCACGAGCTGCGAATCCACTTCTAAGGAGACCCTCCTGTAGCCCTTGCGCCACGCAAGTTGCAATCCCTGAGCAACACCTCACAACTCCGCCATGGGGACGGTACAGATACCGATATTATGGACGAAACCCACCTGCCACCTACCGTCGCTGTCTCGGATAACTCCACCCGCCGCAACCAACCCCCCATCGCGCACCGACCCGTCCGTATTTAGCTTGACCCAATTCTCTCGGGGCCGGGACCAAGCAACGTCCACGACTTCCGACTGGCGTTGGCGCCCTGCACTCATGATCGTCGCCGCGCGCATGTACTCTTGAGCGTAAGAAATCACAAAGGAGCCCCTATCACCCAAGAAAGAATCCTGCTGGAAAACAAACAAGTTACGCCAGCGCGAAATACACCATAAAGAGATAGTGAAAAGCTCAGCCCAAGAAAGTCCATCATGAACTCGTTGGGTACAGGTTAAATTCAAACGAATCCAAAAGGCAAAGTCGGAGTCGAAAAAGACTTCCCTAGCAAGAGGAGGGTGAAGATTGGCCCAAAACAGGGAAGTAATATCACAATTCCGGAAGAGGTGAATCAACGACTCCTCCTCGAGAGAACACTTCGAGCAAAGGGCATCAACGGCGATGTGGCGCCTAAGTTGACGTCTCCTTTAACAAAAGAACGTTTAATTATATGTATATCAACGCTTAGCAACTTTAAGAAGATTACAAATTTGAACTTTATGCACCAATTAATGTCAGAAAAATACTTTTTCCTTTTTTTGTGTAACGATTTTGGAGTTGACATCATCAACCCAAGATGTTAGGAGGCATCCCTCAAATCATGCACGTACTATTGACCAAACAATATTATGGAGATATCTCAACTTCATCCATAATGTTTTAAACAAATACACACAATATAATCTTCAATCTGCTCTTTTAGGTCTTTAATCTTAAATCTCTACATGCATGATGAGTTTTGTCTCTCAAATTTTAAGCTTACTTTCGGATCAATCTCCTTTAATGCCTGCATCAATGGTGGCTGAGGAGGAGCCAACACAGAATGTGATCAGCCATGACTCGTCTCAACACAACACCATCATCTGTTCTCTTAAAATTTTCGACGAGTTTGCTAAGATCAAAACGTATATATACGCTATTTTAATCAAATTAATAGGTTTTTTTAACTTTTATTGTACATATATGTTCACCTATATATGCTAGTGATCAAGTTCATGCTTACTATTCATTTATTTCTTTATATGTAGCTCCATGGAGATGTTTCCCTTACCTGGTAATGATGTGGAGCTAGGGTTTCCAGTGTCTCAATCAAATGAGGTACGTACAAACCCTAATTAAACTTTAGCTATGGCACTTAAGCCATTAGAAGTTTTTGAACTCGACCTAATGATCAGGTACATTTCGTGTTTATTTTTTTTGTGAATAAAATTTAGGGTGAGGGGATGATACCCAGACTGTACATTTCATGTTGATTTCAGCTACATTTTATTGAATTTTCCTGAACATGATGGGTCATCTATGACTTGCTTAATTTGATCCATGGAGTTGGAACATTCACTTCTTCTATCTAATGGCAGGGTACAATTATTGATAACAACGGATATGTAAGTCGAATGACGGATCTTTTGATCTCCCTATCACTAAAAAGCGATGTCACCATTCACAAACTCAACGAGCTAATCGAAAAGGCAGTAGAAGAACTAAGACACATGGTGCTAGAGAATGAACCCCTTTGGGTGTACGGTGAGCAAATAAGAACCCAAGTTTTGAATAACCTCGAGTACAACAAGCGGTTCAAAGAGTTAGAGATGACACTAGATAGCATAATCAAGGTTGTCGCGGGTACGGAGATGCCTTCTGAACTACCCAATGCGCACCTAGATGGCTCAAGCTCGTTGTCTAATGTCGTAGGAACACGAGAAGTTGGGTTTGTTTCGGTGCCACCTCTTTGCATCATTGAAATCATGATAGATGTGGTAAGTACAAATTATATATATGTGACATGAACCTTAGTTATTGATCATGTGTGTCTTATATCACTAGCTCATTGTAAGATAGCACATATATGGTCTCTTTTGTTTAGAGACTATGGTCATTTGTATCCGGTGACTTGCTATCAAGAGCCGTTGTTTTGGAGACTGTGGCAAGTGGTGATCCAAGCACTCATGATGGGGTTGTTCAAGTGGTAATTCATTTGTTACATATCATTCATCTTGCATGTTTTGATTGATTCGCTTCAAATGGCTTCAATAATTACTTCCAAGTGCTAATGTGTTCGTTGTACACACATAGATGAATGTGGAGTACCATGGTCCATCGCCACTAGTGCCTACGCGACAATGCTACTTTGCACGACACTGCAAACAATTGACTTCCAACTCGTGGATTTTAGTCGACGTCCCTTTGGATGAAATAGTTCCAAACCCGGTTACAAGCTTCAAAAGGAGACCATCTGGATGCTTGATTGAAGGCCAAGATCACAATGGATACTCAAAGGTGACGACAAGCTTGATCAAGTCATACATTTACATTACATCTCTAAGGCTAACATGCATGTATGTGTGTTTGTGCTTCTCATGTATAAAGTTTTACATTCCTAATTAAGGATTAAACTATCACTTGTCTTTAGGTGACTTGGATTGAGCATGTTGAATGTGACAATCAACATGCTCACCCTTTGTTCAAGCCATTACTTGACTCGGGATTCATGTTTGGTGCTAAGCGTTGGGTTAATCTATTAACGCGACAATGTCAGCACCTTAAGGCCATTACGCAACGTAATCTGTCTACTCTTCCTCATAAAGGTACACTTCTACATATGATACAATAGTGATTTTTTGCTATATATGCTCCATGTTGAAAAATGTCTAAGAACTCCTTGTTGTAGCAAACTTGGATCATAGTTTAGGTCAAGATGGCTTGCTAAGATTGCGTGATAGGATGAGAAGGAGCTTTTATGGCAATCTTAGTGGATCTAGTGTTCATCTATGGAAGCCGATTCCGATACCCAGAGCACAAGATATTCTAGTTCGCACAGTGGAGATGGAGCATCAAGATGTCGTGACACTGATCGTCAACGTAACCTTTTGGCTTCCTCACAAGCACGAAAGTGTCTTTCGCTTCCTCCAAAACGAGGGAAATCGTCTTAAGGTAAGTACATACAACTTTAGACACAATCAAGCTACACTTACAAGCCAATTCTCACAAACTATAACCACAATCCATCGTAAGTTTGTAAGCCCTGTGTGCAGTGGGATATGATAGCAAGCGGATGTAGCATAAAGGAGACTATACATCTTGAAGGAGACTATAGTCCGGATAGAACTGTTTCAATCATCAAAATGTTGGTAAGATTTTGTGCAAAGTTTCATTTATAAATTGAAAACGTCTTTATAATGAAAATGTCCATACAGAACTCGATCATTAGTTGCGTGTGATTTTTGAATGTAGGATGAAGACAGTAACAAGGTCGCCACAACACTTACGATATAAACGAATCATACGTCGTCTATGCACCCATCACAGCTGAGGAAGTATTTGGGGTGCTGGATGGACAAAACGACGCAGATGATGTGAAGGTAACGCCTTCGGGATTCGTCATCCACCAAGGAGGAGATAATGTAGGAGGCACTGTGGTTTCTGCTTTGTTCCAACTCTTTGATAGGAAATCAAGGTTGGATTTTGTCCCACTAGAAAGTGTCCACACTTTGCACGAGTTTGTTACGAGCACTCTTCATGCAATTAGGAATTCTCTTGCTCAACTTTCTTCAACACAAAACACATAATTTTTGGCAAACATCAGTAGCCTATACATTTTTTCTTAAAAAACTAGATAATCTGCTGTTTGCAAAAAGCAGGATTCACGTCTTTGTTCTTTTAGATGATATTCTGCCATGTTAAAGCGAAGAGCACATAATGAACCATGATATATATAAATTAAGTTAAGAAAGTTACAGAAATCTTACACTCATGAATCAAAAGACAGCTCTTGGCAGCCTCAAGTCACTTCTTCCATAACACTGCAGATATCATCAACTTACTGAAAACTGAAATACAATTTGCAAGATATTCACCCATGATTCTCATGACCCCGTCATTGGCAAATACTACGCTCTTTTCGTTAGAGGCAAGATATCAGAGAATTGGAAGTCATGAAACGGAGGACCTGCAAAAACGGTAAGAACCGAAAAGAACATCAGACTATAAACACACTTATCTGACGAAGAAACCTTTAATTCTTCGATTTTCTAATACAAGTTCCTCATTCCAAAGAGTTACACCTTGAAAAGAGTAGACACATTGAGAGCAATGCAAAAAATATTATTCTTCCAGAATGTCGATGGAAATGGATGATTTACACATAAAAAGCAAAGGATATGACAAACCATCAATCATGACAAACATAGTTAGCAGTTAGCACGCTGAGCAATGACTTTGTTCACACACCTTCTTGTCCACCAAGGATGTAAAACGGAACATGAGCAACCATGCTCTTGCGACTTTCCATCCAATTGACAGTTCCTGGATCAGGCTTGGGCCTTCTTTCAGGTTGAGAAGGCCCCAAAACAGACAAAGAGATTGCTGGTTCATTCATCAAGCCCAAATAGTCACGCGCACGTGTCCAGACCCTCTCATCGGACATTCGAGACCGTGCTACCTGAGATGTAAATAAAGATTAAAAAACAAGCTGCAGAGGTTAGACAACCATTTCAAGACTCAATGCCATATTTTGGTAGCTGATGGGAAGGATGACAAGGAAAAGGAACACAATGGAGGGACAGGACAGGAAGGAATTATAGGAAACACATTGATGCTCTATACACTTCAATGGGATAGTTTATTATTGGAAAAATGAAGACATTAATTAAATTAAAATTCCAGTGAAATACTAGAAACCTTACCAATATGATATTCTTTGAGTTATATTGAAATTCCAATGCACGTAGCTATCCTAGTACTCAACAGAATTTCCCAGTTGTAAAGTTTGAAAGGTAGAAATCACTTGCAAAACTAGTTTTAAATTAGAAAGAAACTTTTGGCATGTAGGAGCGGTGATGCTGTCGTAAGTTTCCTATGCATCCCTCCATTTTTACTGTTTGTTTAGGTTTAACAAAACAAAACAATAATATTTATCTTTTTCTCTCTCCCATTCCCTCATCCAAACGAATCTTGAGAATTTCTTCATTCAACAGATCACAAGGTTCTTGGTTGTACAGAAGTAAATCAGTTCCATGTGATATATTATATTCTCTTGTTGTAAGACAAACCTTGGCCAAGGACACACGAGCTCTTGGGAGTAATTCACGGTGATAGGTAGCAAGCTTTGCAATTGCTGTCACAACAAAGCATAAAAGCCGTGACTGTGATGATTTTTGAGAGACAGAACCGCTAGAGCTCAAAGAAGAATCCTGACGTAGGCCTAAGCGACTTCAGAACAAAATATAGAATCAGCACAAAGTTATTGATTCGGTTATTGGAGGTTCATAAAGGGCAATTAAACTGACCTAGATGAAAGATTCTCATACAACAGTAGCTCCATGCTCTCAAAAAGTTCACGAGCTGCATCTTTGTGAGAATCACCACCTCCTCCATGCTCACCAATTGCCCAACATAATTGGAGAGCCAACTCTAACTATCAAAGTAGAAGACTATAAACTCAATTTAATAACAACTTTAATCCATGTGCACATATAAATAAAAGGGCAGCTCACAGACCTTCTCTGGGCCATCATAAGCTTCTCCAAGTCTATCCATGATAGGCTTCTGTAAATGATTTGATCCATAAATTTTAGATAACAGCGCGTTTCTTAAACAATACCTTTCGAAACTGCAGGAATGAGAAGACTGACAGAAAGATACCTTCAGTACAGCAACAAAAGTTGGTGATCGCTGGAATGCAGCAAGCATGAATTCCAAAAGCCTCTTCCGAATCTAACATACATTCAGCTTTCAAAGAGTTACTTCAAAAGTTGGCAGAGCTCAGAGCTCAAATTACCCAACATTTACGATAGATGTATAAGCACAGATTATCACATCCAACTTATTTTAAATTTCTCGCAAGTTTCCACATGAATGAAATCAGATGCATAAAACCTTCAAGGAGGTCTTTTTCTCTAGACACTATCAACATACAGTTTTAGATGAATATATACCTCATAGCAGAAGATCTTGTCTGGAAATAGTGTTGAATTCCTTGACATAAGTAAAGAAATTAGTGCACAAATCAGTGCTGCAAAAAATACAGATAAGAAGCATTCCTTCATTAGTAGCAGATAGCACATTTGAGTTACATACAATAAATCAAAAGAAAGAGCAAAGTAGGATGGATTCAATCATAATAATGTTCCTCACAATCATTCACGTCACGCAATGCTATGGCAAAATAAACATCAAGAAGGTGAGGTGCTATTTTAAGGGACTCTTTGAGTCTGTCAGATTGAGTGCCATTTGCAGCAGCCTGTAGTGCTGTTGTCATTCCAGGAGAAGTCCAATGTCGTCCCTGAAAATCAAAAACTATCTTTCACCACATCTCACATTATAAGAGATAATAATGTTTGTAGAGGCCAGACTATTACCTGCTTCATCAGCAAAATTTAAAACATAAGTCAATCACCAAACAGAGACCTAGACAACTACATGCACTATTGACATCAGGACTCAAAGATACTCTTGACAGATTAAGTTCAGACTTCAAAATAGAGGTGCACTGTGCTGAGTTAGTCTACATCTCAGGTCTAGTCATTACTTCTTATCAGGCTGGTCCAAAAACATTTAATTTCTGTTTCAAATTTGAATATTTTTGGGCTTGTCTCAAATTGATTCTGCTTTAGGCCATTTCAGATGTCTACAGCTAAGACCATCCCAGAGAAGGTTCAGTCACCATAATAGTGCAGCCAATAGCGTGTAGCATGTTTCATCAAACCCTGAAAATAAAAGATAAAAGTCACCGTACCGCAATGCCATCATTCTCGTCTTTTAAGAGGTCAAGAAAAGAAGGATCAGCCACATCAATTGTACTACTATCTTCAGATTCAGAATCACCTCCTCCATCTCCTATAGTCGAACCAGTATAAGCTTCATCCATAAGTGCAAGAAGCATCTGCATCCAGGTATCAAACAAATCCTTCAGTAAATTAAGGTCCCCGAGGAAGCCAATCTGTAAGAATAATGGCTACATTATCAACCTCAGGAGCTGTACTCTTCTGAATAGTAGCTATGCTGCCACCAATCAGTGATCCAGAGCTTCGCTCCACCCTCTCTAGAGCCACTACTAGTACTGACAGGTTAAAGAGGAACAAATTAGTGTTAAGATGTTTCCTTAAAGAGACAAAGAATGAAGTAAATCTCAGTATGTGGCAATAATTTTCAATGATCAAAGACTGCCAAAACTGCCATACTAGCAGGCAAAATAGTTAAGATTAACTAACTCCCAAGAAAGCTTCACAACTAAATTCAAAACTCAGAAGAACTATGATAGTAACAAAATGCTGTTCTCTTGGCATAATTTATTTTCTTTTCTGCTTCTCAAGTTCAAGCAATTAAATAGAAAAAGCCTATTACAATATATGAGAAATTGCTGGAATGCAAACAACAAGAAACTGGCTAGTTATCAGCTGGCTAAAAGAAAATTCAACAAACAAAGTTATACATCAGAAGAGGTGTACACTGCAGTACAGCTAGAGGTTAATAGAGAATGCATGTGCAGAAGGTTCATGATTAGATGAAGATACTAGACAAGTGACAAGAACCTTCAGCAGTAATCATTGCAATTCAATAGAAATTTATACAGTTCATGTTCCTAACCTTTGTTTGTTACCCATTACAATTACCAACTATCTACGTGGAAGCATTGATATAAAAGACCTATGATCATAACAATTTGAACGGTCTGAAAACTAGAATAATCGGTGAAGAATTGGTGGATGCACTAGATTTCCAATAAATGGTCCTACACAATTTGGTAGCCATTGCAAGGTAGCCACATCTCCATTAAATGTTCCAGTTTACAGGAAATGTATAAGGGGCAACTGCATCCAAGGACATTTTGAAGAAAGAGAATAAGCAATCGTTTTTGAAAACTCACTCGGCAAGTCCACTATAGAAGGAAATAATGGAAGAAATGATCCTGGACAAACCAAGGTGGGAAATATCTTCAGAAAAGTTCTCTCCAATCTGTATATAAAACAAGAAAGAATATTCAGGCAGTAATAAGAAATATAAAATATAAACTTGGAATTAACATTGTCATGTAGGCAGCATTGCAAATCAATTGTGTTTATTGAAATATTCAACTAAGCAATTACATTTGGTATTTTAAATGTTTAAATTCATTCAAGAGTATGATTGTTCACTCTTTCTGACACTTAAAAAATATTAGATTCAATTCACTCTCATTACTTTCAGAACTCCATATCTTCTGAGAATTCAACGAACTGCATATTATCTTAGATATACAAGGAATTGCTATTATGTTTTGAATCTCATGCATCATATCTTCGGAAACCACTCAATTGGAATCTAGAAGTCTACAGATCTTTAGTCACAAATGATCTGAAAATCCAAGAGAAAGGATTGAGGTTCAACTCTCTGTTAGTAAGATAGATACTATGGTCAGATTCACTCAGTAAGATCAGAAAATACACAAATAGATAGAGACTCAAAAATATAGATTTTACTGTAGACTTTATAAAATAATGGCAGTTTAGAATAGCCATTGCTTGCTTTGACCAACTGAGTGAGCTGCAGAATAATTTAAGTGGTAGAAAGTAGAAACTAGAAACAAATGTACCCATGGATATAGTAGTATATTACACTTTATAGTGTTCCACTAACATCTCTCTCTCCTCTCCAAAAAAAATAGAAGGGATAGAATGAATCAATCATATTTAATACACGGAATAAGAAACCATTAGAAATTTTCCTTCTTTATGTTCCACATTATGTTGAGGAAACAGGATGGTGCATGCCACTCAAACGACAAAAAGCAAAAAATAGAAAAGTAGAAAGTTACTAAGCTGTCGCCATATCAGATAAGGCTTGAGATTGCATAGTAGGAAAATTATGATGGTATTAATTTGTAATTATGTTTCCATGGATGCAACACCAAAGATGAATATACAAGACCATACTTTTCTCCATTCCACGCAATAAGCTTCAGTAGCAAAGGATAGAACTGCACCAGAAAGTTCAAAATCAGAGAGATATGTGAAGTAAACACTCAACTCCAGAACATTTTAACGTCAGAGCATAATTTTTTTAATGACTGAACCAGACTAACTTTTGTCTTCATGAAAAAGTAAATTAGCTACAATATTATATAGACTTAAAATTTCTGAAAAATATCATTGTATAAATCCTCAAAGCAAATTCCATATTCAGAAGAGGCGTCTTTAGTCATACCTGAGGAAGTAATGTAGGAAAGGAGGTTATCAACTTTTTCCTATTTGTAATGAGAAATTGAACTGTTGTCTCTGCTATGACAGGATCTGCAAATTCACTGCAAAGCATGTAAGAAAAATCCAACTAAGATAGCATTATATTCAAGGACAACAGAAGGTTTAAATAAAATGATGCAGCTGCAAAATAGAATGAATTAATTGAAGCATTTGAAATCTCCCGTATCTTAAGAAAGTTTCCTACTCTCTTTTAAGAACAGATGCAAAGCTCAAGCAAGAGACAAAGCCCCAAAACTAGACATGTCTAAAATCACCCAAAAGAATAAAAGTGAGCTGAAACTATCTCTCAAATTACGTAAGAACCCGGATTATAACCACTCTATTGCTCAACACCCTTAAACTATTAAGATAAATCTCCCCTGTTGGTATGCTCCAAACGTGTTATCACCTTCCTATCTGATGTTTCTCAACAAATCTAACATATGAAAAATACAGTAATGGCCCTTTTGAAGACTTAAGAGGAATACTCGCAACTAGAAGTACCAAAACATGGCAAGGCTGATATCTAGAGAATGATCTTGATCAACAAATGCAGTATATCCTTCAACTATAAGATAAGGATCTTAGTTTTTGTCCACCATCATCTATAATATCTTGTGATCATTCAGGGTGTATTTATTCCAAAGTACAACTTAGGGAGACAAAATAACAATATCAACACTTCAAGCAACCAGGATGAAAATATACAAGACTTCAATCACTCAATGTAGTGGGATACAATTTACTTCGAAAGAGAATTTTGAATTTCAGATATTATCTTTACACAATACTACTAGAGAAGTGACGGTTGCTCCTTGCGAGGTTCAGGCAGGTTGGCCTGCCTTTTTTCTATTGGAGACTCATGTATATTTGTGATGATGATAATGCTAAATGTTATCTGAAACTGTATAAAGAATTAGGCATCCCATAATCCTCCCTCTTAATAAACTTTCACTTCTTTGTATCACCCATCAAGTACACCATGATTAGCCAAGGTGCATATCTACTACTATCAAACTGTATAGAGACTTAGTGTAACCAATGAGACAAAAGAATATGGAATCACATGCTAATCCAGCATATTAAACAAACATAAATAGAACCATTGTGAAAAGATCAAAGACAAAATATATCATTACCGACTCAAGCATGATTTGAAAAAGGTCCTCAAGCTAGGATCAGCATCGTGAAGAACACTCTCCCCAAAATCTAAGAAAAATTGAAGACTGGCCTGCAGAGAAGTATTACTATTTCTCAACTTGGTTGCTTAGCATTACCAATCACAAAACTTGCATTTCTCAATTGGGCTGCAGAACTTGCCAATTTACAATAGCACATGACATGACAAAATACCAACAAAATCACACAACACCATTCTCCTATGCAAATGGGGTACATTAGATTGCAAGATTCTTTAAACAATAGTACACTATCACAACTAAAACTATAAACTCAACAATAACATCCCAATTCAATATCAAACAGATCAACAAACCAGTAAGAGAAGGCCGATTGAGCTACGAGATTGCGGAATCGAAGTGACAGCGCGCTGAAACAGCTTGTTGATAGCGGGATAAACTCTGGCAACCAAATCCTCAGACTTGTCGACTTTACAGAGCTCATGGATTTTTCGCACCTGATTGATCCCCAGAGAATCCAAGATCCGAGCAATTTTAGCAATTACTCGAAATCAGACATGCCTAACAACGTAAAAAGACGCGTTTTTGTTTTCTTGGAAGAGTGGAATTGAGAAGCTAACCGATTCGAGGAGAGAAGCATCGGAAGAAGGATCGCTTGCGAAAGTGGAATCCCTGGTGCTGGCAGTTAGTGTTCGAAGATGGAAATCCCAGTTCCTATCGTCCGCCATTTTTGAGAATCGTCCTGACAGACAAGCTACAAAAAGGTGTCGAGAGGGCCAAAGAAGGAGAAACAACTTACTTACCTTTGGTTAATCTAAACATGAATAATTCGGATCAAAAAAATCTAAACATGAATAATGAAGGGTATATGACTATTTTAAAATCTATATGAATTTACTATAATAATTATAAATATTATTATATGTCTAACTTCTTTTAAATACATATCTTTTAGATTATAAAATAACATAATGCTCATACATATATCATCAAATATTTATATAAAAATATTATATTTATATATTAATTGTTTAGATATACATAAAAACATATATATGGAGGAAGAATGTAATAGGATAATATACATTATTAAATTTTATAAAAAATTGATTAAAATCTTTTTTAATTAAATTGAATAAACTAATTTATATCAATAAATAAATAATAGAGAATATTTAATAAGATAAAAAAAGTAAAAACCAAATTAGTTTATTCTATATTATAATACTATATTTAATCTAAAATTTATATAGAGAATATTTAATAAGATAAAAATTCTAAAACCAAATTATCTTGTATATATGTTAATATGTTGTAAAAAAATAATTATATAAGAAGTATATAAATATCAAATAAAAATATTAACAAATCATTATCTTAACAAAAAATCTATCTTTTATCTAAAACATAATCAATGTTTAATGTTACGGATATATTTAGGGTAAATATATCATCTAATATTTTTATCAATATTATTATTGGATTTCAACATGAGAAGATAAAAAAAAAGTATTTAGTATAGTATTTTAATAAAAAAAGATGTGGCGTAAATATAGTGGTAAAATTTGCTACTAATGATGATTTTTAGAAAACTTTAGAACAACATTACGAAATAATACTTATTGTTAATAAATATCTAAGTAAATGGGTAAAAATATTTTTTTAAAATAAAATATTTAAGAGAAATTAATATATTAACTAAATAGGTAACCATATAATAATAAGATTGAGACTTATATGCTAGGATAGAAAACAACTCAAATTTTATGATAGACCGAATATTTTAATAAAAATATGTATAAGATTAAGCGTCGTTAAGATTATGTTTGTAATAAGGGAGTGACGTGGCACAATATGCTGGCGGAATTTACTTACGTTTTAATATATAGTAGTAGATAGATAGATAGATAGATATAAGTAATAAGGTTAGAGTCACCTCATTGTGCTATCACGTAGTGTAGGATTTTTCTTTTACATATTGTCCTCATATTTGGCCACCTAAGATTTTGACACAGGTCGGTTTATATCGTTGCTCCATGTCAGCTATTATTTAATTTTTATCAAGTCACATCATATATGTTTATCCATATAAGATTTTATTACGTCACATCATATTCATTTATTAAGCCACATTATATCTATTTAGATAAATATGATTTTCTTCTACCAAAAAGGTAAATACAAAGATTGTTTATAAAGTATTTATATATATATATTATTTTTTGTAGTTACACAAATCGTATCTATAAGTTATTAATTAAGATACTAATTAATAAATGAAAGATTTTGATAATTATATATCGGTCAATAGATAATTTTATCAAATAGTCAAAATCTTTTATTTCTTAATTAATATGTTAATTAGTCTTTTTTTTAATCAAAGATTTGATTGTATACATCTTTTCCCTTTAATTCTTATCCAACGGTAAAAATCTTTATTTTTTAATTAATATGTTAATCTAACTATTGTTTAATTGTTATTTTGCACAAAACAAATATTATTGTTATTGAGACTAAAGGGATGATTTATTAATAAAATAAGTGTGCACGAGAGTTGTACAAAAATATATTTTCTAAAACTTCTAAATATACATAAAAATTTAATATTGCCTCCTCTTACAAAAAATATTTTCTAAACTTCTAAATTCTTACTAACATAAAAGTGTAGGACTTCACGGCTGAGATTACTGTATTTTATAATAGTGATTCTTTTGATCTGCACCGTCCGTTCTCCTACTACTTCCACCTCATTCTTCTTGCACCTCCTGTTGCTGTCCTTTTTACGTGCTCTCACCTCTATCTCCGCCTTTCTTTCTTATTTTATTTATGTTGCCCTCATTTTCAGCCCCGTTTTTCACCGCACCTTTGTTTTCTTCATCTCATGCTCTTTACTTTGGTTTCGCCCGCTGCTGATCGAAATCCCTTCTTATTCACACAATACAGGTGTGTCTTGCTCTTCCATTCTTCGCTTAATGCACTTTTGTCCTCCTATTTTGATTAGGTCGTTTTGTTCCCTCGTGCTTTATTTTCTATTACTAATTTTATTGGAATCCCATTATTCGACCTGGGATTTTGGGCAGCGACTTGGCCTTGTAGTGCTCTTTCTCATTTTTTATGCAATCTGCAGCCCACATGTTCGACAAAATTCATGTGTGATCTTGGATGAACATTACTTTTTTTTACATACTTTTTCTAGTTAGCTCAAGGGCAGCGACTTATTTTTAGGTCGACCTTACTGCTCCTTCTCGTTTTGTACAAAACTGCATCCCACCTGTTTGACAAAAGGCTTGTGCGAGAGTGGATGAACTTTGCTTTCGGTCCTACCCAAAATATGATGCGCCATTTTTCCTTGCTTGAAGAAGAAATATGGGTTTGATTTTCACGGGTATAAATAGATAAGAGGACTTCCATGATCATTAAAAATGAACACTTCTTTTGCATGCCATGGTGTAAGATAGATGTCCTCTTTCATTCTCCCGATACTTTTCACCTCCTTCTTGCTTGCATGTTGCCTTGCTTCTCTGAGCTCCACATCCTCCTTCTTTTTGGATTGGTGTCCCGTGTTGCTCTTACAACGCTCCACCTTGTCTTCCAATCTCAATAATAAACCATTGAGTTATTATCTCATCCTCCTTCCTTTTGGACTAGTGTCCCTTCTTCTTCACTCTCCCACTACTCAACAGCTCATATTACATCTACACCTCTTGCTTGGTTTTTATTTTTCTTATCTCATCATCCTTACTTATCCTTATGTGTACATATGTGTTACTTACAAGCGTTTTTTTCCACCTTGCACAAAAAAATAAAAGATTCTAAAAATATAAAGGTGTTATTGTTATGACAAGTTGCTAAGAAATTAGACATGAAGGTAAGAAAAAAAAAAGATTTGGTTATATAATACTCCAATCTATATCTATAACTTTTGTCGTTTGGAGTTGGGTAGATAATTTATAAGGCGATATATGTTACACACTATCATAATAGCCATTTGACAAGTGTGCAGTAGGTTTTTGTAGGAACATACACGTGCCGGTTGTTTATGCTATACGTGTTGTTTGAGATTGAGAAATGTAGGTGTTAGCTTTGGCTCATATATAGTACGTAGAATGGTGTATACGTGTATTAGTTATATAGCATGAGAAATTGGTTATTTATCTTCGTTAGACTCTTGAACGCACCCCGTCTAGGTCTGAAATGCCCCATCTTAACCCCCCAGACTAGTGATGGAACCGGGCCGGGCTGGACTGGGCTGGGCCGGGCCGCCACCGGGCCGGGCCAAGGAACCGTGGCCCAGGCCGGCCCGGCAAATTACCGGGCTGGTACGGGCTGGGCCCGACCGACCCACCCAGGCCCGTGCCAGTTTTACCGGGCTGGGAGCGGGCTGCGGGCCAGGCCGGGCTGGGAGTGGGTTGCGGGTTGGGCCGAACATTATATACTATAATTTTTTATATTACAATATACTTACATAATATACAATATACTTACAAAAAAAATGAATATACACCCTATACTTACATTATATACTATAATTTTTTTTTGGATGAACATTATATACTATAATAATATTGCAAAAATATAGTAGGGAAATTCCGTGTGGTAACCACGAGGTTTTGCGAATTCCGTGTAGTGCCCAAAGTTTTTTGAGATTCCGCGTGGTGACCCTGAGGTTTTGCAAATTCCGTGTTATAACCTCGGCATATTTTTTAAAAAGTAAAAAATATATAAAACTCACACCTAATATTTACTTAATTACATAGATTCACCCTATCTTTAATTTTTTCAACAAAACTAGCAAATCTATTAACACTTAATGATAACTATCACTTGATACTTGATAAACATAATATTTACTATTTTTAAATGTTATAAAAAAATTGCCTAAATTTGTACATGTCATTAAAAACTCTATCTTTTTTTTGCACATTTTTTCATCTCACTATATATGTACATTATATTTAGAAAACCAATTTTATATTGTTTTGAAAACAAGTTACTTGATTTAGTGCACCTACTTTAAAAAAAACACTCCCTTAAAATATCAAAATGCGGTTCTTTTTATAATAACAAAGATTGATTGATTTTTTTAAAAATAATAACATATAGTGACATGGAAAATATTAAATAAAAAATATATGATTGTATAAATATAAACCAAGTGTTTTAAGAAAATAGATTTGCTAGTTTTGTTGAAAAAATAAAGTGTAGGGTGATTTCATGTAATTAAGTAAATACTAGGGGTGAGTTTTATATTTTTTTACTTTTTAGAAT